>OX465098.1:11247947-11297947 GCA_949987625.1 Chalcis sispes | reverse complement strand
TGTGGCATGGTGCATTGTCTTGGTGAAAAAGGATTTTTTTCTTCTTCATGTGCGGTCGTTTTGCTGCGATCTCCTTCTTCAAACGTACCAACAAATCAATATAATAATCACTGTTAATCGATTTACCTTTTTCCAGGTAGTCAATGAAAATCACGCCATGTGTATCCCAAAAAACAGACATGGCCATGACTTTGCCAGCAGACTGCTGCGTTTTTGGACGCTTTGGGCGGCTTTCGCCAGCCATGCGCCACTCAAATGATTGCCGATTCGACTCCGGAGTGAAATGATGTATCCATGTTTCATCCATGGTCACGTATCGACGCAGGAAATCCTTTTTATTGCGAGTAAATAGCGATAAACAGCTCTCTGAATCGTCGACTCGTTGCTATTTTTGTTCCACTGAAAGCAATCGCGGCACCCACTTGGAAAAAACCTTTTTCATGCTCAATTTTTCATAAAGGATTGTAAATACGCTTCCAGATGATATCTGTGTCATTTCTGCAATCTCACGGACCTTCACTTTGCAATTTTTCATTACAATTTTTAACACTTCACTCACATTTTCCTGTGTAACGGCTTCCAATGGCCTACCCGAACGTTCCGCATCGTTTGTGTCCGTACGACCACGTTTAAACTCAGCATACCAACGACAAATCGTTGGTTTGGATGGAAAGGAGTCCGAGTCCTAATGTTTTTCAAGCCATTGCTGGGCTTCTACGGTGTTTTTACCCATTAAAAAACAATGTTTTATCAACACGCGAAACTCGCTTTTTTCCATTTTTCAAACAAATTACAAAGTGACTTTACTCTAACCTCGATAACTCTGCTGTCTGTCATCCGATCGACGTGAAATTTTTACACGTTTCGTGTAAAGGTTCGCACTCTATGGAAACGTGTCCAGTTTGGTACTACTAGCACCATCTCTGGGTTAGTCTCGGGACTTATTGAACGATGTGTTACGTCAGTAAAGAGTCTCAAATTTATTTACAAGCATTAAAAAATTGAAAACGTAAAAGAGAAAGTAAACCACAATAAATTGATATACTTAAGGAGCTTTACGTTAAAGTACATCAAACGGCATTTCTAATTTCGAGGTTAAATAGAAATACCCGACTTAATCAGCTTTCATCCGATGAAAACAAAATTTAACCGAATAGCTCGAAAGAAATTTGCGCGCTTAAATAATAATCAAACGGCGACCGCAAGAATTCAATCTCTTAGAAGCCTTTAAAAAAAAACTCCCGCTTATACCCGAATCAAAAGTCTTCCGGAAAAAGAAAAATTGATTAAAAAAAATGAAAAAAAAAAATAAAAATATGGAAATGATACATAAAGTAAACTTTTTCATAATCCATTTCCGGCATCGTCGAAATAAAACAAAAATAAATCTTTCGCTCGTCTTCTTTCCTCGTTAAAAGATCATTTTCATTCACGCAAAACAAATGGAAAACTTTTGCGCATTTAATAATCAACAAGAGGCGGGGGGAGGGGGGAGGTACGGGACGTCGACGAAATACAAAACAAAGAAAAACAACGAGAGAACGACCAAATATATAAAGTTGAGGGAAAGCCATTAAACGCGAATAATTTCGCTCCTTTCCTTCTCTCTCTCTCTCTCTCTATCTCTCTATCTCTCTCTTTCTGTCTCTGCTTTCAACATACAACACGCAATTTACACGGTTTCGCCACTTGCCCGTTTGTTTTTTTTTTATTTTCTTCTCTCACTTCCCACGCTCTTCTTTTTTTTTTTTTTATTCCAACTCGTCGCTCCTCCCATCCTGGATATAAATCATTGTAGCATCCTTTCGATTTGTAAGTGTGTGCGCGCGCTTGCGTTAAAATATCGCAGTTAAACTCTTCGAAAACCGCTAACGATAGCACGCCGAAAGAGAGAGAGAGAGAGAGAGAGAGAGTAATTGGTCGAGCCGTCGTACGTGCCACGGAATGGAAATTGGAAGTCCTTTTCGTATTCAAAACGCAAATGGCTACCGTACATACGTGTACGCGCATACTTATATACTTGTATATACATATGTACACATGCACACACAGATATATATATATATATATATATATATATATATATATATATATATATATACACACACACACGTCGTTATGTGGTCTCACGCGTAGAACCAGCTCCGTTGTAGCGAGATGTTACCGATGGGTTACTACTTCTACACACATCCATATACATTTAGGAAATGCCTTTCCGTTTATTCACGTTTTTATCCTCGTGCTTGGTTGTTACGCTTTGGTTGCTTCGCTCGTTTGTTTCTTACCGTAGAGCTAGCGGCTCAAGAGTACGGTTGTATTAACTTCCGCCAAGTGGTTACGTAAAAGATTGCGCGGTTTCGAAACTTTCCGTTATATAACGTGAGATTTGTAAGAGTTGAAGAGTACAGCGCTCGATTCGTTTAATGTTTTCTCTCTCTTTCATTCTCTCCCTCGCTCGTGAAATTTCGACGTTTAATTGTTCACTTTGGCGAATTCAAACGAATAAACAATGGTTAACATTTTATTATTCACGCGTTTAATTTCGCCGGTATTAAAATTTATGAATTTTAAACCGTATCCGAAGATTCATAAAATTGATGTTATCAACGGGGGCGTCGGTCCGACTATAAGAGATTTATACTACTTGTAAACTACCGACAAAACTGAGGCTAAAACGATAAACGAAACGATGTATATCGTAATAAATATTTATATAAAATTATGAAAACGTCAACGTGTATACTACGTTACTTTATACATATATCGTATTAAGAAATGAATTTTCAATGAGTTTTCAATTTGAAAATTGTCCGTTAAAAGCTTTAATACTGATCAAACATTATTTAAAATGAGTCTACAATATTTTACTTTTTATAAAATATTTTTCTATTTTTTTTTTAGATTTATCACCACAATTTTATTAAAATTTATTTGTGATTCCAATAAAAGTTTAAAAAAAAAAAAATTGAAATTCAACAAAGACAATGTAATTGTGCATCGTGTGTACATGTGTTTATTTTTTGTTTTTATCAAAATTCAGTATACGTATATAAAACAAAAAATTAATGAACTTCCGCAGTTTCGTAAATATTTCACATAGCGCGCGTTGTGCTTACCTTATGCACGCATAAGCATTATTTATGGAGGCTAAATAAATGCGCGCTTATTAAAAAATTACTCTGCGAATGTTTACGCTGAACCCGCTAAACTTATTGTTATCATTCACGAGTACCATCCATTAATTCCTCGCTTTTTTTTTAATTCCATCGACGGCAAACGGCTAACTAATTACGATAAGAAGAAGAAGAAGAAGAAGAAGCGAAAAGGAAGAAAGAAAGAAAGAAAAAAAAAAAATAATAATAATAATAATGGAATAACGCGAGATTGTACACGTAAACCCTTTCACCTCGTCCTCTTAGAGAAGCACCTTTTCACCCGGTGTTTTCTCAACGCGGTAAGCGAAGATAAATATCGCGAGTTATTCCGAGCACGCGGCTTGGCTTTTAAAAGCGTTCTTATTTCACGAAGAAGACGCGAAGTGTTTTTACCGCGCTTCGAAAACTGTCTCGTCTCCCGCTCGTCATACGAGCGAATGCGTTTCGTAAGCGCGTTCGTTCGCGCGTTATATCGCCCGACAGCGTTCGTGTAACCTTTGAATCTTTACTTTGTTCCTGCCTATTGTTTTTAATTAATTATTATTTAAATAGAGAGGGAGAGCCGTTGTAATTCATCGAATGCGAGAAATTTTCTAATATTAAATTTAGTATAATTAAATTATGGTTAGGAATTCAATTCTAGATTGGAATCATGAGCGTGGAATTAAATTCAAAGCCTTAATTATAAATGTTTTTAAAATATAACGATCAAACGCGCGCCAGAATAAATTATTATGTTTTAATAACAATTTGTATAAATTTAAAACTTAAAATAAAAATGTATTATTTATTAAAAAATTATTCCTCGTTACAGGAAATTATTAGCGAGTGAAATCCTCGCGATTGAGTTTAATATCATAAAGTTTATTCGTAAAATTTTATTCCGTAATTATAGTCACGTTGAAGTTGTTAAGATAAAAACTTCCTGAAATAGTGATCGTCTAATAAAATTCAATTTTTTTTTGTATCCAAAGTTAATGAAATTGTTTGTTTTCAAACGATAAAATTATTAACATTTCACTTTGTCGCTGTAACAATAAGATTTATTTATAAAATGCCTTTAAACGATCAATTTTTATCTCTTTCTCTCTGCCTCCCCCTTTTGCTTCTTTTTTTTCTTTTTATAAAAAGCTTATTACGTCGGCCATAATGAAAATTTTTTTAATTAAAAACTTTAACAGATAACAAACTTTTTTCCGACTTTTAATAAACTCCTTTACCTTCTGCTACTCCAAAGAAATTCGACGTCGTTTCAAATCAACTCGCATAGGTATTTAAAACATTCTCGATCTCGCTTTTAATAATTAAAACATCTCGCGAAACTTTGATATATCGCATTCGAGAAAAACAAAAGCTCTGAATCTCGACAATCGCCGTAGCCGAGTCTCACTCGTAGAAAAAGTTGTAATCGCCGCGGAGCTTAGGCTAACAAAGTCCGCGCTATGAAAAAGTTTTCCGCGTAAGAAATGAAAAAAAAAAAAAAAAAAAAAAAAAAAAAAAAAAAAAAAAATAATAATAAAATAAAATAAAAGAATACGATAGCATATAACGGAAGAACGAGCGCAAGGCGTTGGACTGCGCAAACAAATTAGTTAATTATAAATTACACCGATATTTTGTCCTCGTTCGCGTTGAAACTTAAGGTGTAGCGTTAAAAATCGTGACGGTTCCGTTTCTTTTCTTCCTACTCGCGTATTTAAATTTGAACCGTCGAAATGAAAGGAAGAGGGGGGAGAAGTGGATGAGAAAGTGGCGGGATATAAATCGAAAAGTTTCGCGCTCTTTCTCGGTTTTTAAGGCGGCTGCGTTTCGTACTAGTTATTCGGTCGATCTAGCCTGTTAAATTAGGAGGATTTGAAAACTTCAATTGAGCGCGTGTGTTTAAACAACGCGCTCGTCCAGTTTACACCCTCGCATCGCAAAAATGTAGCTCGGACGAGCGTGTGGGTTTGTAGGTATATCGAACGACGTCCACTTTCTTTCGTCGTCTTACATAAAATGTTATTGCGAAGTTTACCAAATGTCATTTAAACTTGTAGCTTTTGAGGAGAGAAAGGGGAAAGAAAAGAAAGTAAGAAAGATAGATCGAGTCAATTAAAAAGAAAAACCTTGCACGACGTCACGGATTTCCTCAGCGACCTCTGTTTTTCTCTATCTCTCTTTCTGTCTCCCGGTGGTTTGTACATGCATGTGTGTGCGTGTGTGTGTTTCTGCGTTTGAAAAACTTACGTTTCGCCGTCCGCACGTAAGCTCCTAACGTTGTTTTGATAAACTTTTACAAAAGGTATATTCAATTAAGATTATAGCTAGTTTATCGTTTTGAAATCTCGTTTGATCTTGTAAATAAGATTATTGATTTTGTAATGAAATTCTAAAAGATTTAAAATTTTTAACAAAATAAATACTCGTACCTTTATTTATCAACTTTAAATTATTATTTAAAGCACAAATATCAATTCAAACCTTTTAATTACTTGTGCGATTCATTGTTGTTTCACGTCGTTACGAAGTCCGGTAAACAAATTGAAAGTTAATTCGTAATTTACAAATATAACAGAACGATAATATAACTGTTTTTACGAAGGTGAAAAATATTTTTGGAAACGGTGTTGTTTGTACCAATTTAGGAAAAAAAAAAAAAAAAAAAAAATTGATTTCGCTGATAGCTAATGAATGAGCTGAAAATAAAATTTACGAATCGATGTATGCAAAGGCTGCTCCATTTAACTTTCAATTTAATTTAAATACATTATTCATTCAAATGATTATTTTTATTAAGTGATTTAAATAATTCAAATTTATCTTAAGTAATAAAGTTATTTATCGTAAAAAAATATAATAATAATTTCATTACGATTAAATGTATAACTCGTTAAAAAAGGGTAAATTCAAATCGCGCTTCGTAAAATAAATAAATGAATATGTATAAATTCAATGAAAAATATGAAATATTCTCTTACCGTAGTATAACCTCTTGTTACAGCAATTTTCCTCTCCAATTTTCGATGCAAAAGAGACACATCCGCATACACATATATCAATTACGATCGTACGAAAAAAAAAAAAAAAAAAAAAAAAAAAAAAAAATAATAATAAAAGCGTAAAGAAGAGTCGGTTTATTTTCCCATAATAATTTTCCGTTTATCGAGACGAATACAGAGTAGCGTCCGCAAACAAAAAAAAAAAAAAAAAAAAAAAGAAAAGAACAAAAAATAGAGAAAACTATACAGTCGCGAGGAAGAATATTACGAAGCGACGTCTCGACGCGCCGCGCCAGGGAATATAAATCGCGCGAGCAATATCATTTAAAAATCCGTGTTATTCAAAGCATGTCCTTTCTCTACCCCCCCGTATAAATGCAATCAAACTCGCGGTGAAGAAGAGCAAAGCTCTTTTCCCGCGTTTTTTTTTTTTTTTTTTTTTTTTTTTTTTTTTATTTTTGTGTTTCGTAAAAATTTACATTTTCATTGCTCTCAGGATTATATTGACTCGGCGCGCGCTCGCGCGCACATGTGTGTGTGTGTGTGTGTATGTGTACGAACCGCATATTGTTATTCGCGAGATTAAATCTCGATCAATGCGCAAATTAAAAGTTATACACCCTGCCGCGCTAAAACGATCGATGAGGAATTCTTTTCAATATGCGTCACTGCAAGAGTGATTCGATATATTCGGTAGAGAAAAAGTTAAAAAAGCGAAAAAAATAAATAAATAAATAAATAAATAAATATTTGTGCGAGAGATTAATATGCGTATATATGCGTTTGGTTTAATCTTTGATTGTGTATAGGCCTTTAACGTATGACATTTCGCGAACCAAAAAAGTACTGAGAAATTTACTTTCAACGTCGTATGTTTTTAATTAATTTCATAATAAAATTTTTAATCAATTTTTTAACCGCACGCGGAAAATTTTCGTTAGCGATATATCGGTATTTATACTAAATTTCTTTTGTTTAAACGAAGGAATTTTTAATTTTATTTTTATTAACCGATTTTATGTCAAAAAGTCATTTTTGGTATTTTTAATATACGATGCAACTTTTATGTTCGACAAACAATCTTGCCTTTATTTTTTTATTCTCGAGGTAATAGAAGAAAATAATAAAAAAGAAAGAAGAAACATGCACGAATGGAGAACGAGAGAAACAGAGTAATCATAAAATAACATTCTTAACAAACTCCATCATTTTACAATAAAGTCCCGAAGCTTTACGACAAATTCTGAGACAATAAAAAATTGCCCGTTATAACACGAAGTCTTAAAAATAAAACCGTAGATAAAGGTAGAGAGAAAGAGAAAGAGAGAGAGAGAGAGAGAGAGAGAGGGAGAGAAAGTTAGGAATAGAAAAAGAAAGGTATTCTCGGATCTGGGGTGCACCGATCACGCGTCAGCGAGCATCTTCTTGTACAAAAATAAAACAAAAAAAAAAAAAAACACATAAAATGAAAAGAAGAAGAAGAATAGAAAAAAAGGCAACGCAGCTGCGACTCGCCATAATTATTTCACATCGGAAACACACACTCGTCATTTTTATCTGTATCCCTTTTACATGGGATATATGGATATAAAGTATATCAAGAAGCGTAGATGCGGGTGTATATATGAAAACGCGTACGCGCGCAAACTTTTTTTATCGTTCGCGGAAATTTACGATCTCGAGAGTGAAGCGTCTATACTTCTTTTTTTTCTCAATTTTTTTTTTTTTTTTTTTTTGCCTCCATCGAAAGTGCGAAAAAATACCGAAAAATACGGAATTATTGCTTTGGACGGACATTGCAAATTTTTAAGTTGGGGCCTCGCGAGGAAATAATAGAAAAGGACGCGCTAACGCGAAAGATTAAAAGAGATATTTTTTTGAAAATAAATAAAATAAGAAAAATGAGAATGAGAGAGAAAGTGAGAGAGAGAGAGAGAGAGAGAGAAAGTTTTGAAGGAAATCAACGTGAGAGTGTAGATGGAAGTCACGTTTTTAATAATTGAATTTGCCATCCCTTTTTGACAATTCTACATTTTTTCTCCATAGCCAAGTAAATAAAAGTTACACGAATATTCAACGTGTCATTCGTTCTCTTTCTCTTTCATTCTTTAGACAAGCGATAATTTAATTTAAGAACTCGTGTGGTTTTTTTTTTACAAAACTTGATCAATATGCCTTGTGTATACTTTAACCGATTCTATTTTTATATTTTTTTATTTTTACATTTTTTGCCCTTTATTTTTATTTATTTATTTATTTATTTTTTTTTTTTAACAAGATTCAAATTTTGTTAAAATTATTACATTAATTAGTACATTTGATCATTCTATAAATTATACATATATTGTTGTATAAAAGATATTTTTTACAAACCATTGTTTATTATTTTAAAAAATATTTTACAAAATAATGAAAAATAAATTGCGAAAATAAAACGAAAAAATTCATTATTTACAATTCAAATCGGTTTAAAAATTTAAATTTCTCCATTTAATTCATATTTAAATTAAAAAAAAAAAACATTTAAAATTTAAAAATGAAACAGTAATCTTGATATATAATTATGACGTTCCACCGCTAGATTGATTTCGATAAAAGTAAAATTAATATGAATATTGCATTATCTTCGATTCAATTCGACTTGAGCAATAAAATAACGATGAATACGCATCGCTGAATGCGATAAAAACTGTTAGTAATAGATCCTGAAGTTTGCAATATCAATCTGGCTATTTATATTACGAACACTTGTTGTTAGTACAACACTCGTTAAATCAATATTTCGCTCATAGAAATTCAAACTAAACAAAACGATGAAAAAAAAAAAAAAAAAAAAAATCACATAAAATTGGTTAGCTGTTGAAAACTTCACAATCTATAAAATTCTGTCGCCCCTAGAGTATGACAATATAAAACTGTCATCAAAGCAATCAAACGTACAGTTTCATCCTTTACCTACGTAAACATTTGAAATCCTCTCTCTTGTCGGCTGGAAACAAAAATAAATAAATAAATAAAAAACAAACAATATAATAAT
Source organism: Chalcis sispes (assembly GCA_949987625.1). Classification (NCBI taxonomy): domain Eukaryota; kingdom Metazoa; phylum Arthropoda; class Insecta; order Hymenoptera; family Chalcididae; genus Chalcis; species Chalcis sispes. The sequence continues at coordinate 11,288,774 of OX465098.1, read as the reverse complement.
TAAAATTAATAATAAAAAAGAAAAATAAACAAAAGAAAAACGTAAAAATTTCATCGTTAGAAAATCGCATTTATCACTCGTTCTTAAACGAATGTGTCTCTTGCCATCGTCGAGCCAACAACGGGCGACGATCAATTACGATCCTTCGACACTTTCCACTACCATCCGTGTTTTTTTGGGCTTCTTTTTTTCTCTTATCATCTTCGAGATTTTATAAGAAAAAGAAAAGAGTTTCTCTCTCGCGTCTTAACGTTTAATCTTTACAAGTAAAAAATATCCCGATGTACCCGATTCGGCTTACGTTATTTCTCCGTAGCTCGAAGAAAATTGAGTTGTAAATTTTTAAACGAGTCTCTTCGGGCCGTCGTTAGACTACAAACGACTAACCTACCTTCCGCGATGTGAAATTCGAAGAGGTGGATTTTACTGCAAATGATGGTGTAACTCGATACACTATACGTATACGTATATGTATATATATATATATATATATATATATATATATATACACACCTCGTATGCAGCACATATCGTGCGCGAGCTTTGATGCAGAGTCCAAAGCTTCTCTCTCTCTTTCCCGCATGTACACACGTAAGTAGACACACATACATGCACACACATAGACACAGAGGGAGAAATCCCACGCGCCAAGGACATAAAGGAAGCGTATAGTAAGCAGGTTCTCTTTGCCAGTGTATCTCTACGACGGCAGTGGGACGCGCACACGTGTACACGAGGCTAATTATGCGAAAATTCGTCGTTAGGTCGAGTAAACGCGTAGTCTCTCTCTCTCTCTCTCTCTCTCTCTCTCTCTGTGGTTATGTACTATATAGTAATACAGTAAAGGAGGACAAAAATTCTCTTAAAGGCACTCGCATAATGGAAGCCTTCCTGCCTCGATACCTCTGTGAGACAACGTTGAGAGAGAGAGAGAGAGAGAGAGAGAGAGAGAGAGAGAGAGAGAAAGCGCTCTGTCTTGCGCGTACAAAGATATCCCTTACCTCGTGATGAAGAAATTTTTGGAATAACTTTTCAACGAGTGTAAATTCGTATTTAAACGTGATTTTGATATTAACGACGTCGAGGTTAAATTAATAACGCGCGCGTCTTTGTTGCGTATCATTACGGCGTTCCTTTAACCGATCGAGACTTTCGCGTGTGCGTTTAATGAGAAATTATTACGACGCGGCGGCTTTTGGCAGCGTCGTTGATTATTTGTTTACTCGCTAAATATCTCGCGTGTAAGATGTAATTTTAATTCTTGAATATACATTATGTTGTAGATAGATCTACATCAATTGTTTCTTTCCACTCGTATTTCAAAATACTTTAATCTTCTTTTGTGATTACCGATATTTATATATAAATTTTTGAACTCAGCCAAAAGTTATAGACAAAATTTTTTAAAAAATATTGTAATAATCCCTTTGGAGCGGGTTTTGTTGATTAATGCATTTGAAGCCAGAAATAAATAATCATCCACTTATCGGCCAAGCGTTATTTATCATCGATAAACAGACGCGTAGGGCTGATGGACAGGTATAATGATCAGTGTTAGTACTTTTTATTAAGTAAATGATTAATGGTGAAATTTAAAAAATTTCTAATTAATATATTCTCATCTCAGTAAAGACTAAGAATCTCATTTTTCAAAATTTAAATCTTCTCGGTGAAATATTTGGAAGAATGATTATATAGTCTTTTAATTTTAAATGTGCGCATATCATGAAAAAAAAAAAATCTTTTTAATTAAAGTATTGGCCATTTAAAATTCACTTTATTATTCGTTGTTAAACTCGGACAAATAAAAAATATTACTCACTCGTTCGAAGAAAAACACTATTATTCCCAACTATTTTCACAAAGTTAAATAGTTTTATTTTTTTTCTTAAAATTTAAGTTGCTTTCCTACGCGCATACAAACACACAGTCGCGTTTTATTACAACAAACGGTATCAAGGATTCCGCATAGTTACGCAGTCGCTTTACCGTAAGTCATATATGCAGTTGTTAATGAGGCTTTCCAAAAGCTTTTTGTGCCGAGTTTCTTGTTTTAAGTGGAAATCATATACTTTATTTTATGTCCTAACGATTACACGTAACCTATGTATGTTATATGTATAATTATGTTGTAACGATATTTATATGACGATGAGAGTTGTATAAAATATTAATATTAATCATTATTAAAAAAAATAAACAAATAAATAACGTAAGCACCTTAATATTTTTTTAAACGTAAGATTCGGTATTGCAAATTTTTAAAGTAGCTCATTTTAAAGTAGCGCACTATATAAAAAGAAAAAAAAAAAAAAAAAAAAAAAGGAGACGACATAAAATTTTTAACGCAGTTATGAAACTTAATGGGCCATCTTTGTCTCCGGTAATGTGTACTCGGCCTTTTATCGTAAGAAAATATGCAGGCATCTACTTCCAATGGGTTATTATCTAAAAATTTATTTTTTGAAAAAAAAAAAATTCTAATTTTTACGAAAAATTACAGTAACAAATGTAAGGAAATATATTTATCGATTATTAAAAATATTATTTTTTTTTTTAAGTATAGTTTAATTAATTAAAAAAATTAAAATTTTTAATATTCAATGCATAATTGAAGGTGAATATATTACGAGAAAAATTTATATAATAAATACAATCAATATACTTAATTGTGTTAAGTAAACGAACGCAATAAATATTTACCTTGCAAAAATCATTACTTAACGTTTATTAAATACGCAATTTAAAATTTACGCTCTCAAATTATATTTCCATCGTGACTTAATCATTTACCCTAACGAAAATTAAATTCTTCATTTTTAGGAATATAATACTATATAGTATATAAAAATGGTGGTATTAAATTTAAAAATGTAGCTTATCCAGCGTTTTAAAATGTACAATAAAAAGGATATTCGGTAAAATGTCCCGGTGACACTTGAACTTTCAAAGTTACAAGCATTGCATTTTATAAATCGATTCGGTTAGCTGAAATTTTTACTCGGTAATGTATTTTCAATTCCACAATTGTTCAAATTTGGAAGTTACGAAGATTTTTATAATGTCGTAATATATTCAAAGTCATTTTAATACTTGTTCAAAGTGTCATTCTTTTTTTTTTTTTATATTCATGCAAATTATATATAATTTTCTCCACAAATAATTTTAGAATTTCTCAGTGATTGATAATTTAAGTAAATTTATAATATTTAAAGATTTTCCATTTTATATCGACAACTTTCTTCGACATTTTATTGATTTTTAATTTATTTTACATATATAAATGTAATAATTTAATTATAAATGTTACTTTATTCTAATTTATTATAATGATTTCATTATAATTAATTGATTATTTAAATGACATGCTTTACAAAGTCAGTTATCCAAACCTATTTTTAAAAATTAGCAATGTTCTAATTGATAAAAAATATACATTACACGATGTTAACATTGAGTAAAAAATCATCAACATCGATCAAAATGTTCATCGCGATCGATCGCGTAAAATGTATACATCCGTTTACCCCAGCTGAGTAAAATAATTCTTTATCCGTACGAAGACAATTAAAATTTGTTGCCTCTTCCACTGTTCCCTTTATCCGTGCGATGTAGAAAAGGATGATTGATATCGCGTTACACAAAAAACAATGGTCGTATTGTTAACGAAGCGGTAACGGGAAAAATGGATATGGTTTTGTTAATAAAATAATAAAAAAAATAATATGTGGGGGATGAGAGAGTTGTTGCACTGTACGAAGATTTTTACAAAAATCAAAGCGAACACGTTGCTTTTACGAGAAGAATGTTGATTTTTGAAAATTCTTTTTGATACAATGAGTAGCTATGGGAATGACGCGTGCGAAGCTTTTTCTTTTGTACTTTTTACAGGAAAAAACGGACAACATAAATGAAAAACTAGTTTCGATCGTCAAAACTATCGATACCCATATTTATAAATTTTCGAATATTTCACTCTCATAAAAATAACCAAAATCGTAATTTAAATCTCGACAGGCAGAGGAACAAATACCTCTGTGTCACTCAACCAAGACGCATAGTTCTAAAAAAAAAAAAAAAAGAAAAAAAAAAAAAAAAGGAACGAAGAATAATATATATACATTATAACGTCAATCCAAAGCCAAAACTTTACAAGACACATACAAATTTCGCCAGTACTGTCAAACATCAGGTTAAAATATATCGTCTGACCAACGGCCATATTGTCGACGCGATCGCGATCTATATTTATACGTTTACGAGACAGCATCGTAATTGCTTCGAACGTATCGACCTATATTCGTTGTAAATCCACGTCGGGAATCGCGTATATACGTAAGCGATAGAGAAATTTTCAATTTAATAAGCGATAATTTTTTAATCAATTTTAATCATATAACTCGTAAAATTTTATTAATCGCGAACGGTCGAGTGAAAAACAAGAAAAAGAAACGTAAAGTTTTTGTCGATGGGAATTGGGTTTATGATTCCAAGGAAAAACGGCTAGCTCGGTTCATTCTTTCGCGTCTTTAAATTTTTATTTTTAATTTTTATTTCCCTGTTAAAGTTTATAAAATAGAAAAAGAAAGAGAAAAGAAATAGAGAACGAACATCTGGTCACTTTCTTACAAATGGAAGAAAGTATAAGACATTGGCTGCTTTAAGTTTTATCGCGAGCGGTCTCCAAGTTCTTCTTTTTTTTTTTTTTTCTCTCTATTTTTAACGTCGAAGTGAAAGAACGCTGGTTTATTTCTTAATTTAACGGAGGGGTTAATTTAAAGTTTTACTCGAAAATAGTTTTTCCGCGATGACGCGGACATAATTAAACTTCGGTGATAATTTTTAAAAATCGCAACGGTTACAATTGCTCGATGAAAATGGGAAAGGGGAGGAAAAAAAAAAATAAGGATACGTTCGATCCCGACGTCTAATATTCTCGGCGATAACTTTTTTTTATCTGTTCGAGGAAAGAAATATTTATTAAAAAATTATAAAAGTCTCTTCGTAATTTTCATCAATGTATCATAAATGATGAATCTTCCGGCGTATAAGTATCATAATTCGTTAAGAAGAAAACACAACAAAACGGGTATGCGTTAGGGAAACTTCCCCCCTCACGATATAACCTTCTTTGTTCCCTTTCTCAACGCGCGTCATATCCTTAATTGCAATCAACATCGAGTTGTCGTCTTTGCGTGGTTCACTTGATGTGTATGTGTGTGTGTGTGTGTGCGTGTGTGTGTATGCATAAAGTTTCGGTATAAAGTGTTGTTCAACGTCACTTCTGTGTACGCGGGGTTTCGAGATGACTCGAAAGAGGGAAAACGTTGTATAGTCAATGTATACATCAACGGATACCGTAAATTATTCAAGGGAATTCTCGATATCGCTTGTCTCTCCTTAAGCGCTCGTTTTTGGGATGTCAAGAATTTATGGGAAGATCGTTGAAAAAATAAAGGGAAAAATTCTTTAAACTTTACGAATCGATTCCGCGACGAAAAGTTAAAAAGATGGTAAATGTTTCGAAGTAAAAAAGTAATTCTATCTGTACATTATAACGTTTAATTAATGCAATAAAATTAAATTACGAATATGTATTTGTTTTCCTATAAAATCAACGAATTTTCATCATTGTTTACTGCAATACGATTGTTTATTGTACGAAAATCCGATTTTTCATCGATCGATATGCTGTAACACATTGAGAAAATATTTTACTAATATACTTTATACAAATCCGATCCAACTCCGTATTAAAATTGAAAATACAAGAGGAGAAAAGAAGGAGAATAATAAAATAAAAAGAGATGATCGAAAAATCTTTCGAATATACAGAAAAAAAAAAAAATTAATCCTGTAATAAGTTCATATAAAACTCGAGATTTTTCCGTAAAAATCCGGGTTTTCTCCGAGGAGAAAAAAAAGGACTAAAAGACAAAGAGAGAAGAAGAAAGACAAAAAAAAAAAAAACAAAAAAAAAAAATAGCGCGAGCCGATAGATGCAATACAAGCGATTCGGCAAATTCGAAACTGGCTTTACTAAGCCTCGAGAGAAGTACCAACGCTACTCCCACCCCCTTCTCTCCTTTTTTTCTCCATTGTATTCCCGAGTACAATAAAGTACGCTGAAGAGAATCTCACTCTCCTTCTCTCTCTCCTTCCACCGCTTCTCCGGAATAAACCGGCATTTGTTCGGTGTGATAAGGTTTTTTTTACTACATTCTATCTCGTATCAGCATCGTATTTTTCATTATTTATTTATTTATTTTGTTTTTTCGATCTCTTTTAAAAGCGCAAGTTACAATATGCATAATTAAAAAAAAATATTAAGCATTGAAAATAAACAAATGTTTTTCTTTCAGGTAACGTGGATACGAAGAAAGAAGGACCATCAGTTATTGACCGTCGGTCTGACGACTTACGCGAGCGACGAGCGCTTTCAAGCACGTCACTTTCACCACAGCGAGGATTGGACACTGGAAATTAAGTATGTGCAACAAAGGGACGCCGGGATGTACGAGTGTCAAGTCTCGACCCATCCGCCCACGAGTATATTTCTCTTCCTCGAGGTAGTTGGTAAGTGCGTGATTAATTGACGATGTTATACGACCGTCTCTTTTGCTCGATCCTTTTTACTCGTATAAAGTCCGATGCGTGCGTGAGTATATGAGCAAGACTTTATAACATATCTCCTTGAGAGAGTATATTATATGTACCTGTGTGTATAAAGAAAAATATATTAGAATTTAAATTGATATTTTCTTATTATAGGCTTGTATTAAAGTCTCTTACTTATATTTATGAATATATGAACAAGTTGTTTTTCAATGAGATAAGTATTTCATTCGAAAAGGCTCGACTTTCTTCGCGTTCTAAATTAAACGATGAAAAAAAAAAAAAAAAATGACGTAATCTTAGTGTCAATATTGTTTCATCAAACTTATACTTTTAATCAAGTAAAATAAAAGCAAATAGCTGTTAGTAACAAGTTGTTAATTATCAACGTCGATGAATGCACTTTACAATCAAGTTCACATAATAATTAATAAACTTCATCAAACTAAGTGCATTACGCGCCCCAGATAATTTAAAATAAATTTTAAACGTTAACCAAACAAAAGTGAGAAATCCTCTTGATAATTATCGTTGAAAATAAAATAAAAAAAAAAAAAAAAAAAAAAAAAAAGAATGAAATTAATGATAATAACGTAAGAAGATCCGACGAAGCAATAAATAAGGTATCGCGCACGAAGACTATTAGATAAAGTGTACGCAAGACGAGAGAAGCACTCGGTAAGAAAGAATTTCTTTTTAAGAAGACTGTATAAGCGTACATACATAAATATATATATATAAGCACATCATCCTCATCACTTGTCAGCAAACTTGTCATAAACTTTGTGAGAAAGGTCTTTACAAAGCCAGTGCGCTTTAGGCAGATATATATATATATATATATATATATATATATATATATATATATATATATATATATATACTTATTCCTTTCTCTTAACGTTGAAAATCTGACGTTTATAACTTTATGTATTTCACGTTAATATAGCATTAAATTTATCGTATTTTTTATTTGTGGGTACGCGATTTATTCGAATTAACTTCGCGCCAAGGTTTGTTTTAACTTCTCTCGGTTCTTTTAATCTCTATTTTTTCCTTTTCGATTTCATTATCGAACGCTTGAAAATTTTTATCGTTTACTTTCACGTATAAGTGAAAAATTAAAAGCCATCATTCAATGCACCTTATATTTTATTTATTTACTTTTAAAAGCTCACACGTACTCGGGTTATCCACTAATTTTCCGGTATTTTTTACACGTAGACCCGACAAAAATTCAACGGGTAACGAATAATGGGAAAGTATTAAAAATAACGTACACGCGGAAAAATCTTAATTTAAACAAACAGCTGAAAAATTATTTCTCCTCGCATCAACATAACAACGCAAAAAGCGCATCATTTTCAATTTCGCGTTAACGCGTTGTCGTGTTTAATTTTCCTGCGAGTATTTTTCTTTTTTATTTTCTTTTTTTTTTTTTTTTTTTTTAGTTTTTCAAAAATTTCTCTCTTTCTTGCTGGCTCGTTATAAGCGTCCGCAACGACATTCGGGCAGGTTCTGCATGCGCGTATAAACATTTCCTCAGGTCAACGTTAAGCTTGATTAATTGACGATAAGTGTGTCTTAACCATAATACACTCCCCCGTGTATACTACAACACATATACACGCGAACTTCGCGTGCATAATAAATCTACCTCTTCCTTCCCTTAAGGCAAGACTTTCACCGCCTTAAAGGCGTCGCATATATGTGTGTATACGTTTGAGGAAGCGGTTTAATTCCTCTCGCGGTTTCAACGACGAAGAGAGCTTCGGCGACGAGCGGTTGTCTTAGCGTGATTTACTCGCACGCTTACTGTCTATTTTGTGAAATAAAGAGGAAGACGCATTATCTTGCTGCTTCTTCTTCTTCTTTTCTCTCTCTCTCTCTCTCTCTCTCTCTCTCTCTCCAGGACTTTCTTTTTCTCCGCATTTTCAACTCCTTTTTCGTCTTAGAGTGCTGCTTCTTTTTTTTTCCTTATTCTGCCAAGGCAACAACTCCACCCTTTTTTTGTTCATCCTCCGCTCTGTTTGGCTTTGTTCTTTTTGTTTCTTTATTCTTTTTTTTCTACTCTTCTTTTCTCGCTTAGGTCTGTTTTCCACTCTTCCCCCCTTTTTTATCGTCTTTTATTTCTATTCGCGAGTTGCGCGACTTTACGAGGCGCGTTTTACATGTAACAAAGGGTGCGAGCTCGTTGTTTTTTTTTTTTTTTTTTTTTTTTTTTTCTATTTTATTTTGAACTCGACTTACAAAGGAGGTGCCGGACTTTTTTATTGCGACCAGCAAGCCGTTAAAATGGAGTTGGGCAGGGGAGAAGTTTACCGCTATTTTTTTAAGCGGCAAAATGCAAAACTTACGCGGCAACGCTAGCGATGGCTTTTGTCAAAATTCGCGAATGGATAAAGGAACTATCTATTTTATTGTTTTCCTTCTTTTTTACAATGTTCGGTGCGTTGAATCTTATTGTTTTGATAGATTTCATTGATGCGTGAGACATAACCATACCTTTCTCTATTTATTTTCGATTAGTAAATTATTTAACTCTTTGGTAAATATTTGAATGTAGTATATTAATGTATTGCATTAAAAACGTAGAAATAAATATGGTATCCATATCGTGGAATGTTAAAGTATTCAATTGGTTCAAAACATAGATCTTTAACAATTATCAATTACGAAACTGTTCATACATATAATCTAACTTGAGATTATAGACGTAGTGAATGCGGAATAATTTAGTTTTTCTAACAAAAAAAGTAAATTCATTGATATAATAATTGACATGAAACCATAAACGCGTTAAGTATAAAATGCAAAAGAGCATAGCGATAGACGGATATTCAACGCTAGCGACGAAATATTTACACAAAACGCTTAATCCTCGTATTGAATAAAGTTAACGGCTTGTGTAATACACCTGAATGGGGTAAGGGAAGTATCAGGTGGACATTGCGGTCGTTTATTGCTGTACGCGCGCGTTCGTACGTCTGTTTACGCGAGATGCAAATGCTACCGATGCTCGATGCGTTTATCGATATGGAATCGAGGAAATAAAATGCCTGATAAGAGTTTGCGATGCTCTTTCTGTGTACAATGTCGATGTGGATCGTGACTTATGTTTGAAAAATTGATGATTTTTTTTCTTTATTAAAAATAAAATAATAAATGAAAAGAGAAACATGAAATATATTTGTAAGATCATTTTCGAGAAAATCCATATGAGCTTATCGCTACTCATCAATGTTTCGGCGCAATCGCGACCTAACATCAGTTTCTTTGTCAGCAAGAGACTCTTTTGCGCGATAATGGAAATCCTTTATATTCCAAATTTGCGCGCGCGACTCGAACTATAAAGTTCTAACGTCTAATTTTTCTCTCCGTTTCTCTTTTCCTTGAAAAAAAAAATTAAAAAAAAAAAAAAGAAAAAAAGAAAAAAAGAAAAAAAGAGGAAAAAAGGTACTTCGACGAAGCTCAGAGGTAGAGAGAGAGAAAGAGAGAGAGAGATAGATAAAATTTCTCTCCGTTTTTCGAAAGCCAATTCCGAACAAGCCACGTGAACACCGTCGAGAAAAGCGCGCGCGGTAACAATCGGTTGGCGCATCACCAAACGTTTCAATCAAGTCGCGCAAGGGAAGAAACCTTTCCGAGCGAATCGGTGCAGCCACCACGTGACCGATAAACGTAAGTATGATTAACGCGGCCAAGAGAGAGAGAGAGAGAGAGAGAGAGAAAAGACTCAGGCCTGATTTACGATTGCTCCTCCTTCCGCTTGATACTTCCTTCTCTCTCTCTCTCTCTCTCTCTTTTAGTTCGCAGTAGCGCAAGGAATTAATTATTCCACGACCCCGTCGCTACGGAGAAACGATCTCTCTCTCGGGATTTGTCGCGGGGAGTTGTGCGAGAGCTCTCCCTGTGTGTATCCACGACTTCTTAACCGCAAGATGCTCGCGTAAATTTATCGTGTGTATGTGGTGGAAAAGTAAGAGGAGGAGGAGAAAGGAGGTGGAGTAGATGCAACGTTGATTGTATAGCAAAGTAAATAAGAAATTAATTGAAGGTGTATATTTACTTTTTACAGTTTGGACGAGTTGAAATCAGATATATTCTAATTTGATTTTGAAGGTATTATTTTAAGTTGTTTTAATTGTTTCTTCTTATTTATAATCAAATTTTCAAACGAATAATTGAAAAAAAAAAAAAAAAAAATTCGTTTCGTTTTAATAATGAAAAAAAGTTTCTCTTTAATTTTGATAAAAATATAAATACTCACGTTGATTTTAATTTTTTTTTTTTTTTTATTATTTTATACGTAATAAACAATATTATTGATTTTAATTTAGATAAATTATGCATTTGGAAATAAAAAAAGCTAAAAATTGTTCTTTCAATGTAATTAAAATATTCATTAATTTTTCAATTCAACGATTACATTTTAATTCCCGCTAAATTTTCAACAGAATTTAAAATGTTCTTAAAATAGACAAGATTTCCAAAGCTTGATCAAACATCCCTAGAAACTAGTTGCTATTACCAAGACTTTCAACAACGTTGAATTTAGTCGAAATCGTCGCTGTCTCACGTCGATTTAAATAAAATCTCTTGACCCAATTCGGCATTTTATCCCAAAGTCGAACGAAAATAAAAAAAATAAGGGGGGGGGGGAGAGGGTAAGAAGAGGGTAGAAGGAAAGAGACGAAAAACTCCGCAAAATTTTTTGGCTTCGCACAACCCTTCAGTTATATACACTCACACAATTATAAATATCCGCACGTATACAAAAATAAATAAATAAGAAATAAAAAAAAAAAAAAAGAAAAAGAAAAAGAAAAATAAAAATAAAAAAAAAAAATAAACGGCATAGAAAATAACGGACGAAGCATTTAAACACACCCACTCATATACATTTATACGCGATAGTACGCATATCCAGGCGCCACGTCGGGTGGAATCGTTCGACTATTCTCTCTTTCTCTCTCTCCTTTTTTCCCCTCTCGTCTTGCATTCCTCGAAAAATCCTCGCATTCCAACTTTTGCACACGTTCACTTCGACGTTGGAAAGTAATTAAAAAAATTCCCGATTCCACGACCCTTTCTTTCTCTCTTTCTCTCTCTCTTTCTCTCTCTCTCTCTCTCTCTCTCTCTTTTTTTTTCTCCTGTCGTTACCGCGTTCAACTTCAACGACTACGCGGAAGAGAGCAAGAGAGAAATAGTCGTCGAGGTCAGCGTTCGAGCGTCAAAGAGCTCCTTCGACGTTTTTTTTTCACTCTTCTTTTCACCTCCGCTTATGTGTGTACGTGTAAATGCTCCACACATACGTATATGCATCATTCCTCAGTTTTTAAACTAAATGAGACCCCTCGGGCGATTTCTTCCTCCCTCTCTCTCTCTCTCTCTCTCTTTCTTTTTTTCCCTTTTTTTCGAGCTATGTATAATTGATGTAATTGACGCATAGGTACGTGACTTGCGTCTCGATTGCAAGCTTTGTTCGCTTGAAGAAGCGCGAGACCATGAGAGAGAGATACAAAGAGTGATTATTGGTTTCTTTTAACGATAAATCATTTTTAATGACACTTTATTAATTGAAGAATAAAAAGTTACGTTTCGCTACTTTAATTATATTGTAACGTGTAATAGATTGATACGAATACTTGCTACTTTATAATTTATGTGCTTTTATTGAAATATTTTTTATTTATATTTAATTTACAACAAAATTGAGTTCATCCATTTTTCTTTTGTTTTAACGACAATGTTTAATGATATTAATTTTCTGGTACGCAGTTTTTTTCACTTTTCTACAAATAACTACGCAATATAATTTCGGATAATTGAAATTTCGCTGGTCAGCGATAAACGGTAAAAATTATTTACGCAATACAAAAGCCGCCAGTTGGAATTTTTATGCTAATTGAAAATCTAACAAAACTTCAGATTTACAAGCAATGAATTTGAATTCGTATTAAACGGGCGTATATTTTAATCATTCGAAAAAAGTTAAAAGTTACTCATATAGCCGTGATAAATCATTCGCATAGCGCGGGAAATATTTTGATGTGAAATATTAGCTGTTAAAAATTGGAGCGAAACTTTTTTTTTTCCCCCACTTTATAAAAAACCAAACAAAAAAAATTCAACATATTAATCATTGTAAAATAGTATTAATCGATAGGGAAATAGCGAAGTCTTGATTATTAACGATTAAAAATTAAACGTTAATAATTCAATGTGTAAAACAAATGCGACAACTCACCCGTGAAATAGGCACGTTGATAGGTGAGAAAAATAAAAAGCTTCGTCGTCATTATGTCGGCTCGCTAGTTTCAGTCCATCATATGCGCATTTGAATTTCTATTAGTATCTACATTCAGTATCTATATTTCTATATCCATACATTTATTTATTATTCCACGATGATCGATTCGAAACATTCATATACACACGAGTCAACCTCGTGCATTTCACACGCTGACAAAAACTTCACGAAAATCCTCGTGACGTTCGATCGCTTTGACCTTAAAAAAAAAAAGAAAAAAAAAATAAGAATCATACCATCTAACAGTTAAATAATACATGCATCGTAAGCTATCTTTCACTGTTCTCTAACAACAAATTATCACGAGCCAAAAGGAAAATAGAGCGAGAGAGAGAGAGAGAGAGAGAGAGAAGACATGGCGTCACGTACAAGTTTCGCGAGTAAGTCGTGGACTTGGGGAGAGAAATTATCAGGATGTCCTCTACTTCATTTTTTTTTCCTTCATTGGACAGGACAGGATGGAAGAAGTTTGGGTATACGTACGGGTGTAAGTCTCGCGCTAATGTGAGATTTCGCGGGAGGTGGAACGTCGGAAATAAGTGATCCCGAGCGTGACTCGAATCGAGGAAGAGATATAGGATGGATCGATCGTAGTTTTCGCTCATGGTCGCTTTCCGTCGTTTTTGCCGGACGAGCGTTGACTGCTTGGAATTAGAGTAGATTTTTGATGGGTTATGCGTTATTTATGGGTAACGGGGATTTCCTCATTTATTCGTTCGCTTGTAATTGTAATTCGGGGTGAATTGATGTTTCGTCGTTAGTTACGCGTCTTATCGGAGTGGGGATGTTTAATTGATTTGACGTTAAAGAGCGTAGCTTTGATTAATTGATTATTTAACTTGAATATTGATGTTACTCGTGTTTCAGCTACAATGAAAACCTTTCCAACATTTATAATCGAAAGTTACATAAAAAGTTTTATGCATAAAGGGACATGCATATACAACATGAATTAAAATTATCTTTTCAACAAAAAATAAAGCGAACAATAATTTTTCACCTAACTTGAATTTCGTCGCATATATTTTTTGTTCAACTGAAAAATTTCCATTTTATTGTACTTTAGAAAAGCTACGAGTTTTATTTCTCGTCGTTCTTTTTACAAAAGCACATCTGTGTACCGGAATCTCAAGGGATAGACACTTACGACGAGTGCGCAATAGCTATATCGCACGGTAAATCAAGAAAGCCATTCTATTCAATGACGTCATATACATATTTGTACTTTTTCTTTACTCTTTGTTGTTTTTCTTTTTTTTTTTTTTTTTTTTTTTGTTCTTCCTTTTATTTTTATTTTTATTTTTATTTACGTTTGAGATACGCGATATTTTAACATTTTTATGAAGAATTTATACGTCGTTAAATGTTAAAGAATATTTTTTATGGTTGAAATATGCTTAGAATTTAAATTTTTTAAACAAAAAAATTTTAATAATATTACTATAGATAAAACATCTGCACGCTATATATATATATATATATATATATTTCTCGCAATTTTATATTTCAAACGTTTCTTTATTTCATATCTAGTTAAAAAAGAAAAAAATCTTCAAACATCGAGTATCGGGTAACACTCAATATAGCGAATATAAAACTACGACAAAAAGTAAAAGAAAAAAAAAAAAAGGAAAAAAAATCGCCCGAGCCCTCATTTCATTTTTCCCCTCGTTTAAGTCTAAACGAGCCCATATATACCGCGAGTAACAACCTTTCGCAAGTCCCTACTGATAACTTATCGTATTTCAGCCATCCGCGTAGTTTTTTGCTCGGCAATTTTCGGCCGTCATGCGATGCGAGAGAAAGGTGGAGAAAGAGAGAAATGACGTCGATGGTGGTCCTGAGAAAAAGTCGCGTGCGCTAACTTACTCTCTCTCTCTCTCTCTCTCTTTCTCACGGTTCTTCTTTCGCGTTTCTATCGCGGATAATTAATTACCTTCTTCATTAGCGAAGTCTTCGCGCCGACTTAATCTTCATTTTTCTTCGTTCCTCTTTCTTCTTCTCTTTTTTATTATTATTTTTTTTTTTTCTTTTTTATATTCTCCTGCAAATGATCTTTTCAATTATTATTATATATCACGCTAATTATTACTTCTGACTGAATGGATGCTTTCAACGTGGTGTGATCTTTTCGACGCTGTTTAAGGATTCTTTTGTACTTTTTCGTCTTGTGAAAAGTTTAATCGAGGTGAAAAACGAGAGATCGTTTTTTTTTTTTTTTACCGATATGCAAATAATTATACTTTAAATGATTCTATGCAGTAACGCAATATATTTTTTCCTTATATCTAAAGCAAATTATAAATACTATACTTTCTCACGATTATCAAATATCCATTTAATTTTATTCTACATAATTATTTTAATTTTATGAATCTATGAATCATTTTCTGTTCTTTTCTTTTTCTTTTGTATTAATCAAAAGTAAGAATTTCAAGACGTTCGTGAGACCGGACGTCATTTTATTCTTCCTTGACAAATAACAAGTCGATATAGTCCCTAACTTCGCATTTCCACTTTTCCTTCTTCGATGAATATTTTCTCCGCGCGTTATATTTGACTTGGCACACCGTCAATCGAGTCCTTCACCAAGATGCTCAACGTTTCTCTCGCTCTTTGATCTGCCGGTATTTCAGAGGTATGTTTGAACATCGTCACCGGGGCTTCCCCTTTCGTGCCTTCGCTTCTCTCTCTCTCTCTCTCTCTCTCTTTTCATAAGCATTAGAACGTTATCTGTGTATAAATGCCATTCAACCGTTTGAATTATTCAAATTTAACCCCGCGTTTCCACAATTCGAATGAAAGCATCAAAAGGCTTCGTTATTATTATCTTTCGAAATCGTTTTATCGCCTTGCCGCATTCCGTTATCAAAATTTCTGCTTATTCAATTATATCTCTCGCAACAAATTATTTTATTATAATTTTTATTTCATTTATTCGTGCAAACTTTCATTTTTATAATTAAAAGCCTTATCAGGATTGATTTATCGTCTTCGTATTTAAATCTTAAAATCAGCAATATTCTATTAATGTAAAAGCGATCGAAATCATCCGTATTAGTCATTATTAGGTCATAAGTGCGTCACTTTCCTTTAATAACTCAACAAATCTTCTTCCTATCCCTAGCAATTTGCGTTCACAATAAGGTTACCGGACGAAGAAATCTGATTTTCCAATTACAAAATTAACCATTCGATTCTTCCGAATAACGTAAAGGAAAGGAAAGTGGAGAGAGTGCGAACAAGATAGAAAATACGAAGGAGAAAAGCAAAGTGGCCCACTATCTCTTTCTTTCCTTCTTTCTCTCTCTTTTTCTTTTTTCAAGAGCTCGTGTGCCTTACTACAGTCGTTCGCGCAACTTTGCATAGACTAAAACTCGTTGTAATTCAGATTGAGAGCGAGAGAGAGAGAGGGAGAGAGAGAGAGAGAGAGAGGGAGAGAGAGAGAGGGAGAGAGAGAGTGAGAGGGAGAGAGAGAGAGAGAGAGGGGGAGAGAGGGGGAGAAAGAAAGAAAAAGAAAGATAGAAAGGTAGGAGGAGGTTACGAAGGGGCTTAATTAAATTTATTGGCGTACATTTCAAATACTCGAGAAAAGCTCGGCTTTGGCGGCCCCGTTTTCTCTCTACGAGCTTTTACCCTTCTCCAACTAGCATATATATATGTGTATCCTCCTGGTTCTTGTTTCATTTGCTTTTGAGCGATTTACTGCGCGTCCCTTCCTCTCTTGCGTATTCTTCGTGTGTATGTATGTGTGCAGGGTGTAGTAGCAGACGCTCGGATGACGCAGTTCTGTAGCGCGTAGTTTCCGAACACCGCGCTGCGGAATTATTATACATTCTCCAGGTTTCTCGCTACCTTTTACACCGAGTTTCTCTCATTCTCTTCCTCTCTCTCTCTCTTTCTCTCTCTCTGTCTCTCCCCCTCTCTCTCTCTTTGTTTCTCTCTCTATTTCCTTTCTTCTAGCTTGTTTAGCCGTATACCGGTACTCATTTAACGGGTTCTCTTTCATTCCCTCTGTCTATGGCGAAAAAGGAAAGAAAGAGAGAGAAAGAGAGAATGAACGCAGATGCGAAACTGCATCACCGAACCGAATGAGCTGTGTCAACAAGTTCGCAGCCTAGGAGGAAACTATTTCGCTGCGGAGTAAACTGAATGGAAAATTGCCGGCTTGAAAAACACACTGATCCTACGCTCGACCAGTTACAAAAGTAGTTCTCTCTCGTTTTCCAGCTTATGTGTGAGTATACAAAAAGCTCAATGCTATCATTTGACGTACACCCACACACACATAAATATATATACATTTACTCGTTTTCTATTCTAGATTTTCTTCCTCTATCTTTCACTCGCTAAAAGAACATTTCAGTGTTTGTAGTACTGCTTGGATCGATATGTACTATATATAGCGGCACTTTGACTCGCTGGAAATCATAATATTTATTGAATTTCAAAGTTCTCCTAACGGCGACCTCGATTGTAATTTATTAAATCCCGTCAGATCTGGTAAATAGATACAAAGATTTTATTTCATTAGTTACGGTTAGTTGCAATTCCTTCGGTGGTTATATTTATTTGTTTGACAAGCGATTTAACGGTACTTTAAATGAAACTATTTCGTATATTGATTTATCACTTCGACAAAAGTAAACAGCTCTGTTTGCTAGATAAAGTTAATTTAATATCCAAGGGTTCATTCTAACCATTATTCCACCTTCGTAAACTATAGGTCCCGTCGCAATTCAACATATTTGAACGCTAAAGTTGACGTTATAATAGACATAACATAAGTTAAAAGAAAAATACGAGCTCTGTAGTTTAATTAAAATCTTAATAATGGTTAAAAAAATGTTGGCTAGCTCGGTTACAGCAGTTATAAAAAGAGAATAAAAAAATAGAAAATAAAAAAATACAAAGAAAAAGAATAGCTCACCGTAGTTTTCAACTTGTGAAATTCCTTTGTATTTACTTCGAAATATTTTTCGCTTTCAATAACGTTCTCCTAATGTAGAGAGACTGCAATGTTACGAAGAATGTATGTTACAAAGAAGCATACTTTCTTCTCAATAATGCAACGTCGTATATATATATATAAGCGAAAAGGAGAAGGAGGAGGCGAGTGACGACAAGAGCGGGAGTAGGAGGGGGGGGGGGTAAGGTGAGGGGAGAGCAAAAGGTAAAAAGAAAGGGCAACTAAAACTAATATAAGATGCAGCAGGAGCATTGCAGGATTCTTGTTGAAAGTCTCGTGATGAGACGTTGTAAGTATAAAAGGGACGACTTTATCTCTTGGTAGCTTTTCCTCTTACTCTTTCTCCATTTCTTGCTTTGCTTCTCTTTCTCTTATGTGTATATTTATATATGTGCGATTTCAACTTAAGTCACGTACTTTTCAAGTCGTATAACCGTATAAAATTTTTAAAAGTATCCCGTCTCTTCTCTGATGAAACAAATACTACCACGGAGTTAAGAAATTCATGAATTATACTTTTTGTTGTGTCTCTTTTTTATTTTTTTTTTTTGAAAAACAAATTTTTTAAATTTTCATTTTTCTATTGTTTCTTTGGGAATAAAAGTTGAAATTCAGTTTTCAAAGTTGAATTTTTCATTCTTGTTGGTTTCCGGAGTATTATGCAAGAAAAATTTGCATTTTTAATCTCTTGTCGTATTGCTTTACGCTATGCATGAAAAACTATGCTCTCTTTAAAACTCGATTCCATTTTAACAAAGTACGGACTTGTTAATGATTGTTATTGCATCAGAGATAACTTTTACAGACGTTCACTTTAACACAGACATCATCGTTTCGTCATATTAAAATCTTCGTAAACTTTAGCAAAGAAATTTCGCATACGTAAAATACATCATTGCAAAATTTTCCATTCTGTGCATTTCATTATAAAAAAGAAAAAAACAAGCAAGAAAAATTAATAAAAATAAAATATAACGATACGTAAAATAATTTAAAAAGGAATAGGAAACGGAGTACCGGCGACTTTAAGTGCAAATGAAGTTAAAAATGCGCTTTGGAGCTATAACATTCCAGCGTTCGCGAGGAGATATGCTACAACGGCTGCATAAGTCTCCGTTTCTAGGATACGTCACGCATCTGTTTACGGGTATACACATATACACACACGTATACATAGTTTACGTTATTATGCGCGAATACGAAAATGGAACGTCGGATTTTTCTTCAAAAGATAAACACACGCGGGAGAGGAAACCTTTGGTTTTGTAAAACGCGAAAAGGTAAACTGAATTTCATGAATTTGAAAAATCTGACTTTTTGAAGTTGGAAAATAGATGAGATAAATCTCACTGATTTTCTTCAGCGCAAGCGATACGTTTATCCAATTTTTGTTGAAAAAGATTGAAGGGAATCCATATAAGGTATGTTAATACGCGAATATCGGCGAATACAAGCTTTATCGAAAATAAAAGTATTTGAGAATCTTGAGTGTACCGAATAGGATCGAGAAAAGGTAAATAAAGCTCGATATGAGCTTGATATTAACTCTAGATGAAAGCAAGATGCTTTTAAACGGATGCTCACTTACGGCTCTTTTGTAGCCTTATTATCTCCACCGGCGCTTATCGACGGTCCAAGCATCGTTGCTATCGCTTACGCGCGACGAAATAGCCCCAAAACTAAATTCATTATATCAAATAATGTTCTTGAAATTCGCGGGACTACGGGATTTTACGTTCTGATTAGTCTGGTAGACCCAATATCTTCCTGTGTGTTACGCTAACCACCATAAATGAGAACAAGTGATCTAGAGGAGGTGGACGGTCATTGTTCAATCCGAAAATTTCCTATAATTTATTATAAATATTTAATAATTAATTTAAATTGCATATGATAATTTATTATAAAAAAAAACTAGAATGTACGTTAAAATCGTCGATTTTTACATTATATTTCAAAAAATTTGATAAGTTCATTTAATTTTTAATAAGCAAATTTAAATATTCGAAGAGGCCTTTATTTGCTTTAGAGCGATCTTCGGAAGGTTTGTTTTTGTTTTGCCGTCTTCTTACAATCTTCTGAGAAATTTTCGCGTTTAAACTCGAAAAATATAAACAAACTTCAGACATTTAACTCGCTTTAAACTTTCTGAATAATCTTTTGTAAATAAACATTCCGCTACAAAATGTTTTCGTTAATTTATTTTTCGCTTGTAAATTTTATTATTTTTTACATTATTTTTTTACATATTTACATAAATTTGATTATAATTAACGTATATGGATTAGATCCGGAACATTTTTCATTTTTCTCTATTTAAACGTTAAATTACATTTAATTTATTGTTTAATTATGATTTACGTTAACATTTAAATTAACAAATTTATAATTTTAAATAACGATGCAATAAACATTTGTTTATATCTTCATAAATATGTGCTTTGTAAATAAGATTACATCTAATTAAATACCGATGAATAATCGACTGTAATACATTTTAATAAATGTAAATTCATTCATCTACGTCTAAAATCCTTTTGACTTCGCAAACAATGCATTCGCCAATTCTCTTACCAATGGGAATTCTCTTTAAGCTTAACACAACAATCGATTCGCTCGGCATTCCGTAAATCCCAAATACTTCAAAGTACGCAATCGAATCTTTCTCGTTTTGTCTCGTCATTACCGTGGCGCGTAAGCGCGAATTAAAAGCCGACTCGTAAGCCAAGAATAATCCAGAGTTGTCGGGTCGTCTTTTTAAAAAATAATCCGCGGGAGTATCGATCGATAGCTTGCGTTTGCTTTTCTTTCTTTTTTTTTTTTCTTTTTCACTCTTTATTCCTCCTTATTACGCAGCGAAAAAATAAAAAGAAGTTAGCATCGTCAAGAGAAGTAAAGAAAATTTTATTCTCCTTCTTCCTCTTCTTTATTTTTCCGCTCGCCTCGAATTCAACTTTAATTAAGTCAATCGAATTAATCGGCGGCGGTTGCGGCGACGGCGGCCTGGAAATGAAACTAAGCTACCGGCGACTGATTCGAAAGGAAGAAACATCTACTACCGCCCAACCGATTTTCTCCACCCAATTCCTCCGCCCTCCCTATTATCCAAGTCGACGAGGAAAGCTTTTGCGTTAGTCCTCCCTCCTCCTTCTTCCGAGAAGTTTATTTGAATGAATTATCTTTTTTCTTAGCATCAAACTCGATATCGTAACAGATGGCAACCGCGAAGATGCATGCGATGGGTAAAGTATCGGAAAAAGTTGTTACTTTTTGTTTTATTGATTTTAATATGATATGCGATAAAACTAGTGAGAGACTATCAATTATTACGCATGCTTAATCAATAACTTACTATTCTGTATTATCTAAGCAATGCTGTAGTTAAAATATATTGTAACGATAACTTTTAAAATTAGTTTACAACGATTGCTTTGAAGGTTTTTCTTTTGTTATCCTTCAAATTTTAAATAACGATTAAAATCTTCATTGTTGTAACGTTTTTTTTTGTGTTTTGTCAGCCGAAAAGTTCTTTATTGTCTTTCCTGACACAATAATCCCCTCTACAACCTACGCGACGCACTCCTCACTGACGTAAACCATTTGGTAACTCAACCAAAGCTAAACCTAGAGTTGAATAGCCGCTCTCGTTAAACTCAGTTTTACTACGATGCAATTTTTACAAACAATCGCACATATGTCATCATAAAATAAAATTCTTCCTTCTAAATAACTAGATCACTAAGTCGGTCAATACAAATTTCGTTGACATTCGACATACAAATTCTTGCAAGGTAGTCTTTCTTATAGCGTAATTTGGAACATCGCGCAATAATCTGGAATGTCCTGAATTCTTGTAATACACTCTAAATAATTTTTTATTTAAATAAATAAATAATTAATTAAATAAAAATTTTTAAATAATTAATTAATTAATTAAGGGAATTTAAATAAATAATTAATTTAAATTAACTGCGATAGGCTAACGTTCAACTGTTATTATTTCCTCTAGTTTAATTTTTAATTTCAGCAACAATTCAACGATCCTAATTATTACTATTTCACTATTTGATAGAACAAAATAATAGTCCGCGACCAGTTACATTATTTTATTTTATAAACAAAATTGTACAAAAAGAAATTGCATTAATAACATTTTTAATCAAAATGTTATTACATTTTTACATTTTTTAATCAAAATGATTATTAATAGTAGAAATTTTAATATAAATTTACAATCATACTAGCAAATATTTACTTAATAACTTTTTGGAAATAAGGATAATCAAACAAGTACTCCTCCAACAGAGGAATACTTGACGAATAATTAGAAATTAATTAAAAATGATTATTTAAGCTATTATCTTACTTTTATTTCCTTCTCTCTAACCTAAGGATATCATTCGCATCTATAGTAGCAATCTTTTTTTTTATTATTTAAATAATCATTTTTTATTTAAAAATCACTATATAAATTAATCACTTAAAATGCGACAAAAAAACTTCATTCTTTTTATAAAATGCGTTAAATTTTAAATAGAACACGATTATACAATTTAAATTAACATAATTTTATTGTAAATAGTAAATAATAAGCCTATGTAAAAATTCCGCAAAAATGGATCATCTCTCTCTCTCTAATTCTCACTCTCCCTCTCTCTAACCGAGAAGCCCGCCAGGAAGAGGGGGCCCAAAAAACTTGGCCTCTCCCCGAATTTTCCGGCCAAAGAAGGAATTTGCTGAGTAGCTTCTCCAACGCATTTAAATACAGCACAAAATGATCACCAAGCAGCAGACCTCAGGCAGCACTCGAGGACCCACGTACTACGCAAAACATTGCTACGGAAACATTACTACGAGGAACATTACTAAGGAACAAGTTACACTACTGCAATCAAGCAAGGAATTATCACTACGAACAGACCTCAAGGAACGACAAGGAAACTACTACGAAGCGACTACGAAGCAGCTACGCCAAGCAGATTATTCAATTTTTCAAATAAATAAGAAGAAGAAGACGACGAGAAGTCAACCACAGTAACAGAGAAAGAGAGAGAGAGAGAGGATTTGTCGCGCACCACTAAATTCTTAAATAAAAAGTGAGTTCGGATTTTAATGTTTTAAAATCTTTTCTTTCTCTTTAAATCCTCCAACAGAATTATTGGCCGAAACGCGGCCGACTATTCTGCTATCCGCTATCATCTTAGTAGGACTTTATCCAGAGCAGGGCTCGAGGTTGATTCCAATTTCAGGAATCGAGCCTCCTGCATCTGCTCAATCCTGGAAACACGCACCTCTCCCAAACAAACGTTTACAAACTATATCCTCCACCGCCCCGAGCCCATAAACTTCGATGTTTAGTCTCAAAAACGGCAAAATAGCAGTGTAGCTCAACCATAGCTAAAAGAGTAACATCCGACGTTACATTGTTTATTATCCGTATTTAGTTAATAATGAATTGACAATTATCGGTATCAAATTTGTAATGTACAATTTCGATGAATGAAAATATCGTTTTCATCGTAACAACGGTAAAATCATTCGTTTTGCTTTTGTTTTAAATCCGATACAGCATGCATAAAACTAATGCATTTTAATGAAATGATAAACTTGAATATACATTTCAAATGAGATAAAATTTGAAATTGGATTTGAAAATGAATATAGTAAATAAATATGTAAAATTTGACAGATGCTTTTTAATGATCATTAAAATTTATGCATTGAACAAATAAAAAAAAAATAGCAACTACTAAGCTTGTTATATTGAATTTTGACTAAATGTAAAACGAGGATATATACTAAAATTTGACGGCGTGAATCTTGTATCGAAAAGTTTTTATGTAAAACAAAAACTTCGATAGAAAAGTGACGTTTTCCTATAATGTATGCAGTACTCGAACATAAATATAGTATAAAATGTAAAGATTGACACCGAAAGACATGTGAATTTTACATAGCAAAAATGATATATAGTATACATTGGATATTTTTCCATTTTTCGTGAAAGTTTCAGAAAACTCGCTAGCGTGAGAAATCGATGGGTCGACATTGATAAAAGAGATAATCTTATCAAGCGTATTTTCAAATGAAAAAAAAAAAAAAAATAAATAAATAAATAAAAAACACATTCCGTTCAATCAAAAACAATTATTTTTGGAAATAGCATATTTCGGTCCGCGCGAATTTTAAATTATCCGCATTGATTTTTATCGCTTTGCTTTTCATTATTATCAATATACCCTACTGAAGTAAGAAAAAAAAAAAAAAAAAAAATGATTCGATGATCTCTTTGCTCGAAAAATTTCGTCGGCGTGAATAAAATTGCACACCTGGAATTCTTTTTTTTTTAATTTTTTTTTTACGAAATTTGAGTTCACCCTCCCATTAATAATAAATCGCCGGCAGATGAATGGAAACAGCAGTTCGAATTCACGATGCAATTCGACGTATAATTTATGGGGAAACGAGGATAAGAGAGGTGGGATTCTAAGTATGTATATATATATATATATATATCCTCTTTTTCTCCCCTCGTATTAGCCCGTAAAAGCTCGTAAAATTTCTTTTTACGCACTTTATGAACAACTTCTGGCTTTCGTCATTTCATCGCCAATTACGACATAACTTTAAACATATGTACTACGTCGATTAGGGTATAAGGAAAATTTGAAATATTATTTTTAAAATTAAAACTTTCAATCCTTGTTTAAAAAAGTTGACTTTGGACAGCAGAAAAAGAAATTGAATAATTTTGATCTCTCTCTCCCTCTCTCCCTCTCTCATTTTTTTTATTTTTTGTAACGGGATTCGACAAACTCGGACGACGAAAAATTATTGTGTATGTAATAAAAAGTTTGCGTTATTGAATTTCACGTGAAATTTAAAAACAAAATCCTTTTAACTTTTATTTTAACGCGAGAAGTTGAACGATGCATACAACAGGTTTGTAAACAAGAAACTTTTTCTTTGATCATGAAAAATAAAATTTTAACAACAATAAATGTTGCACGATAGTTTCGCATTAATTAAATGAAATATTCGACAATAATTTCGTTATTAATAAATAATTTCAACATATAATTGCATCGTTTAATTTTGAAGTTAATTATTATTGAATTATAGTTAATTAAATTAATTTAAAAATTTATAGTAAAACATTTTAATTATGCTTAATCGATATTTTTAATGCATTAGAAAGTAATTTATTAAAAATTTTATTATAGTTTAACTTGATATGTAAAGAAAAAAATTTTAAAATATGAATATTTAGTTACGTGAAATATGATAAACATTTTTTTACACGTACAAAAGATTTTAACATCACCGTTCATTATAGTTTAACTTAATTAAATAATAATAGCAAGGATATAGTCAACGTAAATATCTCTATTAATATTCCAGTTTCCTTTTAAAAGCAGCTTTACAAATCTGCACTTCTACTTAAACATTCAAAATGTTTCTATTTTTATCCGCATTTGCTTCTGTATTGTTCCATTTTAATTTTGAATGATAAGATATATAATATCTTGAATTATTATCCTTAGATAAATCGGCCAAGTGTATAAGTAAAATCTATTCATAAAGATATTTGCTCGTTCGGTAGAAAAGTTATTCGAGTTTATTTCATAAAAAGTTTTAAATCGATTCCGCGATACGATAAGCCGCGGGCTAATATTTTAATTTTGATTTCGAGATCGAATTTACTAACTAGTCGATGGCAATATCAAAATCATCCGTATAAACGATAAAATTGTTCATTGTCGATGTCAATTTTGTCCTCTACGAATAAGCTTTTTTAAAAATGTTTATCTTATGAAGATAAAAATATATATTACATATATAGATATAAGTATATAAATATATATAGATATAAGTATATAGTATATAAAATTATGCTTATTTATGTTCTAAATATTTCAGCTTTAATTTATAAGTTTTTTTTTTTTTTTTTTTTGGATGAATGAATAAAATTATTTATTTTCAATATTAATATTTATAATTTTTCATATTCAAGAGTTTTTCAAGAGTTTCATAAAACGTATACAATATTAATTGTCAAACTATAATAAAACTTTTATTCTATACAAAACAATTCTTAATTTCAATATCCATTAAAATTCTAAAAGCGACAACTTCAAAATTCATTAAATCAATTTCGATCAACAATTCAAAAATATGCTCATAGACCTATCAAAGGTCGAAAAATCCAATTGTCAATCAACTCGCATTCTAAATTCGTCCTCTTAATCCAAACGGAATAATATTCGTTTGCCTGCAACTTCTGTATACCTTATACACCAAAGAGTAATAGAGAGATAGGGAGAGAGAGAGAGAGGGAAGAGGGAAAAGCTTCTCGTCGAAACGCGATAATGCGGGAGGCTCTTATACAGCGGCGTCTCGTCCTCCCTTCCGGTATACAATCACCGAGTTTCTGAAATAGAAGCTCCGCCGTTCCGCGGAGAAATGCGCACACCTGCTTATACCATTCCTGCCTCGAGCGGGAAAATTCGCTGCCGGTTTCTCCGGCACCCAAGGGTGTATATATAACACGCGGGATCACGAGTATTCTATACGTATATATCTAGCTTCAACGGAAACATCAAGGGATGAAACATTATCGAGCTGCTGTGTTCTCGAGGTCTTCGACTTTCGTCGACGCTAGTCCGATGAAGGAAAGGAGGAATCGCGTGTATCGGATTTTCCGGCCTCCCTCTTCCAACGGACACTCGAGCTCCAATCGAATTAGGAAAACTGGAGACGCCGATCTTTTTCATCGGGGAATTGGTTTTCTGGCCGAGGAGCGAAGGAGGAAAATCATTTGGTCGATGGTGATTGCTCGATTGGATAAACCGATTCTTTTTCTTCTTCGTCTTCTTCCCCCCCCCCCCCGGGTTTTTTTATATTTTTATTTTCCTCTTTTTGAGAAGTTCACTTTTCTGCTGTGTTTTTGAGCTACTTCCTGAAACTAGCGTATGTCGCATAAAGGGTATATAATTGGGCAAACCCTGTAGAGACGTAATTATTCAAGATAACCGAATAATTAAGTTTTGTAATAAGATATCTTAATTTTGAGGTATCGATCGAACTGTTTGACGTCACCACAATAATTTAAACGAACCGAGACCGTGTATTTGGAAAATCGAATTGAAAAATTTGTTATGCATTAATTATAAGGTTATATGTGTTACGTCGTAAAACACACGTTTAGGAATTGAAATTTATAGTAAATCACAAAAGACGTTCTGTTAAAGGAATTATACTATTGTACTTTCAACACGTACGTGACTGAGAACGCATTTACTTTTTACAGCTTCAAAATATAAGACCACAACAAATACATATGCACAACAGCTTCGTTAAATAAGACAAAAGAGATTTTATATAGACGTATTTTCCAAATTTTTCCTTTCTACAAGTTTATTAGGGATAACTTGCTATATAACGTGCAAGAACAATGGCATCCGTAAAGAAGTTTACCTTTTCTTAAAACCAATTAGACACGTAAAAATACATATCTGCAGTCCAATCACTTAACCTTTTTTTATGACATTACCTCTATTCTAACTGTTCGAAACTTTTTAAAAACACATCACGCTCAGATGTCCACTTTAGCTACGAGTACATCTCTCATACATAAATGCATCAAGAAGGCAACCAATAAGATTTCTACCTTTCGTTGCCACACCTACACACCCTTCCCTTTGCAAAACCGAGCTAATGAGTAAACTTAAATTCGAACAACAAGACAGATACATTCTGACATTCGAAGTGACATTCATACACTCGTGGAGATAGATTCTCACACTCTTAGCATTTAGATTCATCCGCGACGAACACACAAATTTTCATTTTTGACTGCCACGAGAATAACACAATACAAACACAGTCAAACACTCGGTGCATTTAAAATTCTTCACTTTACTACAATCACAAAAAAGACAATTAAACCAACGACAGAAACTAGTCACTCAATATTAAGTTGGCGAGTGACATAAGAGTGAAAATAATAATAATAATAATTAGTACAAAAAGGTTCTTAAATTATTAAAATTATTACTAAGACCCCTTTCACTCTCAACAATATGTTATTTCTCACCTTGACGTTATCCAAATCAAACATATCAGATGTAATGACAGAAATGTATTAAGGGAATGCATTATTTAAACACTCAAATCAATATTTTGTCAATTAATCTATTCTCGAAAACTATGTATGTACATGTCAAATAACATATCGACACTGGAAATTAGATCTATAGTACATTATTAAATTACGATATTCCGATAAAAATTTTTGTCAGTTTTTATTACGTACAAAATCTTACGTGATCGTAAAAAAAAATAGTATCAAACTTAATAAAAAATCTTTACACGAGTTTGTCATCAAAATCTTTAATCGTAAATTTTCTTTCCTTTATTTGCGAATATTTCAAAACTCAAAAAATGAAACTCCAAAGGTCTTAACTCGCACATCGGCTTACGCGGCATCGACTCCTCGATCCTTACACTTTGCGCTCAGCCTCGAGCGGTCAATTCACTTTGTTCACGAAACTCCGCGACTATCGCACTGGAAAAGGATGCGTATAATGTATACATATATACATGCAACGCTTTCCTTCTATCTCTCCGGGGCTGCTGTCGGACTTGTTCGCAAAAGTTATCCCTCCTCGCGTACCGAACGGCTCGCAGAATTAATAAAAAGGAAATGGCCTCTGAGCAAAGTAAGACGTACGGTAAGTTTTAGCCTTTGGCCATGCTCTGTGTTATATATATATATTCTGGGTGTAATACTACATCATACAACGCAGCTTTCACGATGAGTTTTCAGCGACGGTGGAAACTCCTCGGGTAAGGAACTGTTTCGGCGACCTTTTTCTTCACGTTATTGGGGAAAAAAGAAAAAAATCGACGAGGATATGAGATCGAGAGATTAAAAAGTTTTCTCGGTAGACACGATGTATCGTTGATAGTGTAAGTAAGAAAGAGAGAGAGAGAGAGAGAGAGAGAGACAGAGAGAGAGATGATACGGAAATGCAGTCGAGATTACGTAACTCGTCGAATGCACGTTAAATTTGCGGTCGCAAATATAACATACGGTCGAGTTATGAGGATCTTTGGTAATGACGAGCGAAAACTTGAAACCGCGAGGATGAATTAGTTATTTAGATGAGAGGAAACTGATGAGAATTTTGTGCGCTTCCCTTTGGCCCAAAGAAATTTTGAAGAAAATATTTTCATTTTAATAAATGTATAAACGTCGGAGTTTGTACAAATAGTCTTTTTCATTTTGATTATTTGAATGTTATCGTTCGTTTGGGAATATTACTTTTTCGCTTTTGAATTTCGATTGTTATAATTACATTTTAAATCTAATTAACGCATATCTCTTCTGGGGTATTAGCTGAATATGTCAATAATTTAAAATGGATTGAATTAATTTTGATTCCTGACAAAATTAATTTCATTGAATAACTATGTACCGAAGTGTACATTATTTCACTTATTTAAACATTGATATTAATCTAATAAATGTTTAAATACTTAATTTCAATATATTTTTTAATAATCAATTACTAAAGTATAATTTAATAATTTATTCAAACAAAAATAATAATTTGCATAGGATTTCAAAAAACTTTATTATTTGAAATGTAAGGGAAATTTAATTTTTTTTTTCCAAATTCTTAATTTCAGGAAGTTATGAAAGTTTACATTGTTATTTCTACATGTTTTTAATAAATATATGGCATTTACTGAATATACGATACATTATGTACATGCGGTATTGATTTCTGAATTTTCGGACGAGATTGAATGGCTAATAAACGATATGTTTATTTGTTAATACCTACTATTATTACAACATACATATTGCATATTTCATTTATCAGAGCTTTTAAAATATTAAAATTCTTCCATGGTGAAACTAAAATTTTACTAATTCTAATGATTTTTTTAAAATAAATTTGATGAATTAATATTAAAGTTAATATTATCATGTCTAACATTATTGAACTTGAAAAGTTATGCAAATTAAGATCAACTTTAAGATAAATTTTAGGTCACATCGGGTCATTGGAAATTTGCTTCTTTAAACTTTTAAAATTTAAATCTAAACTTTCGACGGTTGTAATGTAATTGATCAAATTGTTTAAAACTTAAAGTAAAGACTCGTCAAGCTTACATAGAAAGTACTTTAATTAAACATGAGACATTAGATTTTTTAATATAATATATTTGCACGGATTTAAATTGTTGTTTAATTTATATATTAGATTAAGTAAATTTTTTTTTTTTTTTTTGTAATAAGTAGAAAGAATTATACAGACTTGACCATAGATTTATTATTTTTGTTAAATTTCGACTTACGTAAATCCATTTTCTTTAACGTGTTTACTTTAAATCTTACATTTTTCATAAAATATTAATTAATTAATTAAGTTGTAATTTGATACACATTCTTGATTATACTATATATTTCTCTATAATTACTAAATAAATCAATGTATTAAATATATTTAATAAAGTAAAAGTTAAAATTTTGACATTTCAAAATAACCGTTTTAACGTTACTCTACGTGCCATCACTGGTAAATTAACTTATTCAAAACAAAAATGTCCATATGCGGTTTTGCATCCTCGATTTAACTCGCCTTCTTTTAAAAATTCGAATCGACGAAGGTTAGCCCGAGTTAGCACGGTGGTTGGCGCAAAATAATTAACGTTCAATTAATTGCATAGCTTTGTTTACGTTCCGCGACCGAAATAAAAAAAAAAGAAAAAAAAAATTAATTTTAATTTCGCCGCGATTACTTACGTTTCTTTTTTACCACACGCACAATGGAAGGTTACACAAGTCTATTCACAAAAAATGTAGAGACTCGCCGCGTAAATGCGCACTCGGCATATAACAAACCGGTAAAAATAAACGCGCGCGCGTATCTTAATTAACCAAAAAAAAAAAAAAAAAAAACCCACATAAAAACTAAGAAAATAAAGAAAAAAAACAACAAATTTTCTTTTTCCATTCACTCGTCCTCGCAGAAAAACTATATATTGAATACGAGGTCATTCGCGCGATTAAATTTCGTTTCGTTTCGCCCGCCTTTTTCACCCTCCATTTTCATTTTTTACATGTATACATATATACGTATAGACACGAACGCGCGTAAAACCTTATGAGGATAAACAAAAATAAAAAAAATAAAAAATAATAATAATAATAATAATAATAATAATAGCGCATAATTATAAGCGCGACTCGAAATTTCATATAATACACAAAAGCGCGTATATAATATATTTTTGCAATTTTTCGAGGGAAAAGTAATTATACAAGCCGATGAATAATTAAGCGTCGCGCGCGAGCCCGAGCTTTCTATTCAATTCTGTACAAGCTGAGTGCATATATATATATATATATATATACATATATCGTACATATACATGTACACATATATACCGAAGGTGGGAGAATGAACGCGTTTACAAGTTTATGTTTGTATGATTACGCGTATATGTATACTGAGAGAGAAAGAGAGAGAGACAGAGAGAGAGCGAGAGAGAGAGAGAGAGAGAGGGAGAGATTGTATGTAGGATACAGGGATGATGGAAATCATTCAATGCGCCAATTATTGCCGGACCGCAGAATGCGTTCTCCTTATATGTGTGGATGTATACGAGCTCCGAACATTCATTAGCTGAAATATCAACGCGATTATGATAATGTTAAAAATTTTTGTTTCACGCCCTATTATATATATTTATTTATAGATCAATGGAAAGTTGAACCTTTTTTTTTTTTCTTTTAACGAACGACGGCATTTATAATTACGCTTATGGTTTTGTGGAATTATCGATTCGGTTTATTCACGTTGAATACTCGCGCATCGAGTAATTGATAAACGAAAGAAATAAATTGCGTTAAAAGTTTGCCAAGTTGTTAAAAAAAAAAATATATATATATATGTATATATACGGAGGTTTTTTTACGTTTGCAAGAATAAGCTTCGATTAGTTTAAGTGGAACGAATACACGCGGAGTAAAACGTATTTAAAATATTCAGCGGATGAAAAATGGATTTTAAAAACAGTTTCATAAATATTCTATTATGCTCGAGATATTTCGTACCGTAGTTTTACCTTTAATTTATTCATATTTTTATGGCGTGCATGCGAAAATTATAAATAAAAACTATAGCTTTTTTTTTTTATAGGCAATTGAATTGCTTCTGCATTGGAGATTGATTTTGTTTGTCATCCCACGTGAATAAAGACTTACTATATTGTAATGCACAAAATGTTTGGATGTAAAAAAAAAAAAAACAAAACAAGAAAAGAAAAACAAAGTTGAAAAAAAAACAATTTTCCTTTAGAATATCGATGTAACTTAATATTCATTCATTTCAGAAACTTATTCACTTAAATTCATAAAAAAAAAAAAATTATAATTTATTACATGCATTATGCATTTAAGAAATTTGTAGTATAAAATAAAATCGATCGTTTTAATAAAGTGAAAAAGACAAATCTTCGCGTAGCAATTTATAATACATTAACGTACACTAATTGATCGTCGAAATAAAGAAGAAAAGGATAATAACGTTGTAGCAAGACCAACTTAAGAAGCTCACGGAATTAAAGAATCGCTAAGTAACAAAAAAAAAAAAAAATAAAAAAAAAAAAAATAAAATAAAGAAAGGAAGAAGAAGCAAAAGCGAGAAGAAAAAAGAAATTCTTACGGATTTTCAAGTAGATTATGAATAATTGAGCGAATTTATTAAAGTAAAGTCGTATTTCCGCTCGTTGTCGTCTTTCTTCGAATAAAAGAAAAAACGAACCGCGCGCGTCGCGAAAAGCTGTCACTGCAACAGATACGTATATACGTGTATATATATATATATATATATATATATATATATATACATCCAAATGCATTTTTAATATCCTTTACGGTAGAAAATGACATCTCTCGCGATGCATTTTATTTTTATTAGCCATCTACATCGACGCGCTGTGCTAAAGAAAAATACCAATCGTCGAAAGCCGCTGCTTCGTTTTTTCTTTCTTTCTTTCTTTCTTTTTTTTTTTTTTTGCCCACAAGAATTAACGACGTATTTAAAAATAGTCCACAATAAGCATCTGGTTATGAATTGTGCGATTGTTACGTGCGAGTGAATAACGCAATCGAGTAAATCTCCTTTAAAACGCATTTCGCGCATTTGAGAATTTTATTCCCCCTCGCTGTAATTTAACGAATCTCCTTGTTGTTTAATCAAGCGTACGCATTGATGGTTAACTCGTTGCTTGAAAATTATCGTATTGAATACCGCGTTGTTTTTTTTTTTTTTTTTTTTTTTTTTTATTTGTAATATTTTAACGCCGTTAAATTGATAATGTCAAACGAATGAGAAAGTTCGTAATACGTATAAAAAGACGCTAACGCCGGCGCTTACATGCGCTAAACCTTAAACTTATATCAACGATTGTTAACAAGTTATATTTATAACTGCAACGTCGAAAGTTTTGATCGCGTTGCACGCATACTACACGTATGTGTACGTGTTTTGAAAACTTTCACATGTGTGCGTCGCAGGCAAGACAAATTTCACGTCAAAAGCAAATTCGCTCATTTTCGGGTTTACGCTTCGACACCGGTACTTCCGACTTTGCTTTGTTTCCCGGGCTCTCGTACGTGAGTGTGAAATCTAAACCGACGTCAAATTGACAATAAACGTCGTGGTTATTAAGAGCGATGGAAAAAAATAAATAACGGGTGTTAATTTCGCGCGTTAACTTTACCATAGTCTGACGTAAATTGATTCGAAAATATATTTCGATTAGTTTTTGCAAGGCGATATTCGCCGACGTTAAATACTGTCCAACAAGATTATTTAGCCTTCGGCGCAAAAAGCGTTCAAAGTTTTCTAACTTTCTGCAGACATCTTCTAATAATATTCGTATAAAGCGTAAATCGTAGCGGCAAAAAAAAAAAAAAGGGTCAATCACACTTCGTTTAATATTAGAGGCGGCGATCTATCGACGTCTGACCGCACTCGGACCCGTTCTCCTTAGAAATAGACTCCCGCTGTCCATGTTATTTAATCAACTTTTACTGCTATTTCTGAACTTTTGCCAAGTACCCGAAAAAGAGTGAGAGGCTAAAGGTTTATGGGGCTATTGCCGTCCACCTTTTGTCATTTGCATTATTGATTTACGATACGAGCTTTTTCTCTATCTTTTCGATTACTATGGTAAAGAAAATTTAAATTTTTTTCCATCCGTTTTTTTTTTTCTTTTGTTTTTATTATATATGTTCCTTTACGGTGTACGAAGTCGATTATTGTAATAAATAATTATAGTTGTTTCGATGAATGTTAATGTGGGTGAATTGAATTTTTCGCAAAAGCATTAAAGATATATAGGTAAAGTTTTATCGAGATGTTGGAAGACGATATTCGCGAAAAACTTTTCGCAAAAAAACGAGGGAAAGAAAAAAGGCATATCGAAAAGCAGTGGTACTTCTTTTTTTTCTTTTTTTTTTTTAATCTACATACGCAAATCGTTTAGCATTTTTATGACGAAACGAACGGCCGAAAAACACTCGTGTTATTAAAATTCGTTACGTTTCACGAACGCCGTAGAAGCATTAACATAAATGAAAAAAAAAAAAAAAAAGGAAAAAGAAAAAGAAAGTAGAATATCGCAAACGTCAAAAAGGATACTTGAGCTTAAACGAATCCTCGGCAATAAAATAAACAATGAAAAGTCGAGTGGATTCGGTAACCATTCGAGAGAGCGGAGTTAGGAAAAAACTTTAATTTTCATCGTTACGCTAGCCAAAACGGAAGAAAGGAATATACGGAAAATAAAGGAAAAAAGATAAAATCCCCGTGGTGATAAGTTACGTTGCTCGAGGGGTGTAGGGTTGCAAGGGGCAATTAAAAAAAACGAGTAATTATGCGCGC
This sequence comes from Chalcis sispes, assembly GCA_949987625.1. NCBI lineage: Eukaryota > Metazoa > Arthropoda > Insecta > Hymenoptera > Chalcididae > Chalcis > Chalcis sispes. The sequence goes on along the minus strand of OX465098.1, from coordinate 11,253,910 downwards.
GACGGCAGAGGGAATATTATGCCAGCTGCGAAAATTCACAATACTAGACAATGCCAATTGTTCAATTACGAAGTAATCGGCTCCTCCTCTTTTACTTCGCTCCTGTGTTTCGCAAGAATGCACAACGAATGTTCCCTTCGTTTCTTCCAATTATTCCGTGGATTCGTTGCCTCCTCTCTCTTTTCGCGGAAGAGATAAGGGAACCGGGCGCCGCGTAAATTACGTCGGGTTCAATTGGCCTCGAGAACGATATCTATATGTGCGTGCGCGCGCGTGTGTGTGTGTGTGCGTGCACGCGTACGTGGGGGAGATGTTTCGAGAAGGGAAACGACAAAGATGACAAAGAGATATTGGCACTTTTGGTTATTAGCTCGGTTGATTTTCTTCCTTCCTTTTTCTCCGTCTTTCTCTCTCGTCTGATGTCTCCTTGTGTTTGATATTCTCGCGTGGATAATAGGGACGGAACGATAAGGTCGTGATGAGGATCTGATGAGGATAGAGTGTTTTCATTTTTTCCTAACTCGTGTTATTACTTCTCGTCGAAGATTGTGGATGCGCCTACGTATCTCACAACGCAAGACTTTCTTCGATTTGCTTGCATCGATAGAAATAATTTAATGTACGATACAATTTTATTTATCGTGTTACGAAACAGCGAACGCATAAAGTTACGCTGTATAAGTAATTTGTCATATAGTTATTAAAAGTTTGCAGCCAGTTTTAAAAGAAGTAAAAAATTTAAAAAAGGTATCTTAATAATGTAAGGTAAAAAGTGGATTGAAAATAAAAGATAAAAATTCTTCGTATCACATCTTGAAGTTCGCGTACAGTACGAGGGAAAAAATTTACAAAAAAAAGAAGACCGCAAGACGACTTCAATACGAAATAACTTTTCACTTCAAGTGGAAGTTTTATGATAGAGTTTTCAACGAATTTCGTTGAAGGAACCGTAAGAAATGAAAAGCATCGAAAATTTTTCTGCTTAACTTATTTTGTTATTAACGACGTAATAAATCACGTATTTTTGCAAGTAAATTATGAAATAATCGTTATTATTTTTATTTAATCATTTTTTTTTATTTTATTTTAATTTTCATAATCTAATTGGTTTGTTTTACATTCGCCGATGTTTCCACCGACCAATAAATGACAGTAGAAATTTCAATATAATAACGAGTTTATATTTGTAGAAAAAATCGTGTATTTTTTTCAAAAATCCAATATTCTTTTATTCTGTTTGCCATTATCATAATTTTGATAATTCATAATTATGGTAAAATTGTCACTGTAATTATTAAAATTCGTTTGATAATTAAAAATTTCAAATTCTCATATTCAAAAAATTTAAATTAATTGCAGGTCATAAAATTAAATATTTTAAATTCTATTTAAAAGTGATCTCTTACCAAGTAATGCAAACATTTCATGAAAGTTCGTTCGCGACACGACGAAAAAAGATATTATTTCAGAAATAAGCAATTTACGCATCTCGAGTGAAAATGAATAAGTTGTAATTATTTATTCGCGTTAATTAGTAAGGCACATAAAGTTTTCGGGTCATGAATTTTGATGAAACTTGTAAGAGAAATTTTCTAGCGACGACTACGGGAAACCTTTTACATGTATTTACGTCTAATGAGCTCGTATTCAGAAATGAGAATCTTAAAACTGCGCGTCGTCTAATCCATTATAACGAAAACTTTTTAATAATGTTTGGTATTAAAAAATAAAAATTAAAAAAAAAAAAAAAAGAAAAAAGAAAATCTTTATTTCAAGAATGTAATCATAAATAGTTATATATTTTTATTTTAGCAGAGTTATAAAATTACTCGAAAGCTTTTGATATAAATGGATGTTCTTGATAAAATTTGTGAAATTGGGTTGAGTTTCAATACAACCTATCACATTTTTCCCTCTTTTTGTAGATATGTTTATTAGAATATTAATAAAAATAAAGAGTTATTCAGTTACGCAAAAAAAAAAAAGAAAAAAAAAAAAAAAAACGAGAAAGAAAAAATATCGATGGTGAAAACCGAACGACATCGCTTTGATATATTTTTTTTTTACGATGAAATAAAATAACACCGCGAAAAAATTGGCCTATAAGATACAACAAAAGCGTAAAAATATCCATCAAAATATTTCTCTCGGTGCAAACAAAGCCTTAATGTGCAAAACAGCGGAATGAAAAAACAAGCCAGCAAGAAACATATCTTACACGCTTTTACGTCTTAAGCTGTAAAAAAAAAAAAGCGATTTCCGAAATTGAGACATTTGTCAGTATCATACCGAAAGGAAAAGAGAAGGGAAAGACAGTCGCTTACCCGGAAGTTTCAGCGATTTTTCTACTCTTACCACCGTACCGATAATCTGTAACGATAACGTCACGATTGATATACCTCCTGTACATAATATACGATTCGATGTTTGCTAATACGCGAAGGGGAAGAAAGTAACGAATAAGATAAGAGATTTCAAAAGCGCGTACGATGTAATATGCAGATAACGCCTCCCGATAAAAGAGAGCATACTTAATTTACAAAATATCCGAGTTGTCGTTAATGAAAAATCCTGTGTGTATTAATTGCGTTTTATTTATTTTTTTTCATCCTTCCTCACCCCACCCCCTTTCTCTTCTCACGTCGCATTATGTGCGTGATCCAAGCTGAATGAAAAATCGCATCGGAATTTAAAAACAGCGATCGCATTTGATTTATTAATTTTCAGAATAATGCATTCATTAAAATGATTGCGTTATACAAACGCGTTTATTTATCGTTTATAAAATTCATGCAAAGTTTATCTCGCTTTTCTCTTTTATTTATACATGTATTTTTCGATCGGGAAATTTTCGGTTTAATGAATTGAAAAATTTTATATATCGAAGAGCGTTTAATCAATTGAACGTTCTCTTTTACGTTTCTTCTCTTATGTATTTTTAATTTATTTAATTTGACGGTTGATGTACCGATGAATTATTTTTTAAAAAAATATATGATTAAATTCACGATAACCTCGGTAGAGATAAGATTAAAAAAAAAAAAAAAACTTTGCATTATAAAATGATAGCGAAATTAATTTTCGAATAACACAATTTCGAATTAAGTAGTTCACGGTGTCGTACAATTTTTTAAATATTAATTAAAATATTTTTTTTTTTTTTAAATAACAGTCCTGTTTACTTAAATTTTTAATTAAATTAAAAATCTCGAGAAAATATACATACGTATTGTTTCTCGTAATAGGATTTAGAAGAAACTCGACGTAATATAATAATTTGTCCTAGCTTTAAAAATATACGACGGAACAATCCAAACAAAGAAAAGCTTTGCCTTGCGAAAGCTTACGAACGAGACAACGAAACGAAATAACAGGCGATCGCTCGGTGACTAAACGATTCTCCTCTCCTCGTTTTTATTTTTGTTTTTTTTTTTTTTTTTTTTTTGTTTTGTATAAAAAACTTCCACCTGAGCACATAATTTCATCCCCGCGTGGTGCTTCGATCGCTGGTAAATGTTTACGTAATACCTGTTGAATGCAAGCCCACCTTCTCCTCCCCTTCCCCTTGCCTCATTTCTCTTCGTGAAAGCTATTATAGATTTCTAAAGCTCGCCGGCCCATTATGCATATATACTACTAGCGGGAGTATTCCCTCGACGATTTTACGCTCATTAAAGACCGAATTCTCTCGTCCCGAACGTTTGGTTGTACTTCGACTCCGTTTCTACATTTCGAAGAGAAGGAGAATTAAAGTATAACGGTTTTACCCTTGTATATGCTTCCTTTTTATTTTTTATTTAATTTTTTTTTTTTTTTTTTTTTTTTTTATCGCGTATACAAGCGCGTTGAGAAATCCGGTTGATATTAATGAAAAAAAAAAAAAAAAAAAAAAGGAAAAAACAAACAAAATTGCCGGTTACCGCGTTATATCGAAATGGAATTTTAACGAGTTTCAACGGGACGTTTCTTTCCACCCTTCATCGTTGCTTTATATCGAGCGAGCAGCCGAAAATTTTCATTAGCCATCGTATAATTGAGAGGATAAGTAAAAACTTGCGTTATCTTTTGTTTTATCGCACGTAATTTTTCATCAAGCGTAACGATATAACGAGAAGTACGTCGCGTTCGTAAAGTGATTAACCTTCGTCTTGGCTTTAATTTTCCGCGACTGAAAACGAAAAGAGAGAAAGGGATAAAACGGAAGTAATCCAGAAACTACGCGATATAAAATTAACGCTCGCTGCTAGCTTTTCTGGCTTTTGTTTAACGAGCCGCCCGCATCATTCGCGCTCCCTTCGCTTTCATCACGTGCTAAAGGTTTTCACAAAGTTTGTTCACGGCACGTAGGCTTGAATTTTCCGTTCTTTTTCTTTATTTTTTTTTATCTTAGTTTGTGATTTTTTTTTTTTTTTTTTCTCCTTTCTTTTATTATTATTCGAATTGTTTTCCTTGTGGTTTTTTAGGTCGGAGGAAGTAATTTTTTATGCAAATAAGAAGAAAAAAAAAAAAAAAAAATACATGTTAAACGAGTTAAACGGAATCGTATTTTCCTTATTATGCTTTTGCATACCTTATGAAATGAAAACAAGTTTACTTTTATGAAATTGAGAAAATATTTTATAAAATTTGAATATTTTTTTTTTTTTTTTTTTTATACTCTAGAAAGTATCACGTGAGTCTTTTTGAAACTTTAAAACAGATAAACCGTATTACTTCGGCAAGCCGTTGATGGTATATTAAAAAAGAAAAAAAACTAAATAATACGTAAAAAATTAAAGTAACGAAAAATAAATTTTCCTCGCGCATATTTCATCAATCCTCTAAGCCCTTAAGCGTCGTCTTGCGCGTAAACATCGTATCGCTTATTAACCCTTAAATGTATGATTTTTTTATTTTGAATTAAAAAAAATTGTTTTATATAGGAATGGAAACATGGGTTACATAAAAAATAAATAAAAAAATCAAATGTCAAACGTTTTGATTCACACGTGATATATTGTCTACGGTTATCGATGTGCGTTAGGTAACGCACACGTTCAGGTTTTTTAATTAAATTAAGTTAAACTGGAACGTAGACAATTGGCAACAATATGTATTTAATGGTTAATAAACGTTTGCAAGTCTTAAGCCCAAACTATAATCATCATATCCGAGGGATCAATCTGTTCTCCGCTCTTTGTCTATATTTTGGTTTATCCTTGTTTGTTTTCCTCATGTGGTTTACAAGCCGGAGACCATTGGATTACGCGGTTCTCGTTTCGATTGATTAATGAGCCCGTAAAAATAAGCCGAGATATGTACATGCATATATATATGTATGTATACATCGTTACTCTGCACACATGTGCTACTTCCTATTGTGCGCTACGCGCTCGCTCAACCTAAATTATGCAAACGCGCTCTTAATCTCTCCGATTAGAGCTGCTTTCCTCATCCTCGTGTCTTATTTTTCAACGATAACGATTACGTGTATATTAATTAATAATTTTATTAATGCGATCGGAAGATCGCTCTCGATAAATTAATAACCGAAGAGCGTCGTCGGTTATCTTCCCTCTCGTTTTGTTTGAAATTTTAATTGCCGCGAAGGGATTTAAGAGTGTGGATTGTAAAAAAAAAAAAAATATGAAATAAAAAAAAAAAAAGAACTTTTCGTTAAAGCGCAACTTTAACAAAAGAAGTGGCAAGAGAGATTCTCTCGGTGAAAACGAAGGTAAAGCAGGTGTAGTGTCTAAAAGCGCAATTTTTCTATTTGCACGTTCGCGATCTAATATTTTACGTGACTCACGTAGGGTATTACCTTAAAGTGTGTAATTTAAATGTTATATGATCTGTCAGAGCTGGAGCTCATAAAATACTAGAAATGCTATTTTATGCTTTTAAGTATTTTTAAAGGCCTACCTTTTATTATTACGGTGGACAAATTTCTTTTTTTATAAAATTTTTCTTTTCGAATGGACTGT
>OX465098.1:10975447-11242947 GCA_949987625.1 Chalcis sispes | reverse complement strand
AATATTTTAAGGTAAAACTTTGAAGATTCTTTTGAAATAAGTTCGAGGAAATTTTTTGTTTCCTTTTCATCCAAAACCTTACAAATAAATATCGTACATCCGCGGCAAGCTCGTAAAATGAGCAAAAATTTCAAAAGTAAAAATAAAGTAAATAAAATAAGGTAAGCAATAATAACTCGAGTTCGGTTCAACCATTTCATGCAACGTTTGATCTTTTATCGATCGATATTACCGAAAAATTCACGGCCTACATTTATACTCTTCCTCTCCCTTTCGAAGAAACGAAAAAAAAAAAAAAAAAAAGAAACATCGACAAATTCCGTTTGAAGCTATACATACATACACCGCGTATTCTAAAATCCGTGGATGTATAGAGACACCCCGCTAACATACCGTAGGGCAAAATCGTTCGGTCAAAGTTAACCCATTACATCCTTTATGCGTCCCTGAATGTTTTATATATATATACATACGCGCGTAATTCTCCAGGATCAAATGCGTCCGGGATTGATATCGAGCTCGTGTGTTTATATCTATTCCTCTCCTTCCACTTCTCTCCTTCCTTTAAATTCAGATAAATTCATCGTTTGACCAACGGATGTATACTCTCTCTCTCTCTCTCTCTCTCTCTCTCTCTCTCTCTCTCTCTCTCTCTCTCTCTTCTCTCTCTCTCTCTCTCTCTCTCCGGTGATGTGAAAACGCAAGCGTGAACTGTAAATTTACTTTGAAACTGAACCGAATGATGAATGAGAAAATCAGAAATCGTGCGTGTGTGTGTGTGTGTGTGTAACTATCTATCGCTTACTTCGATCTGCCGTAAAATGCTTCCTTGATCAAACAGCTAACGGAAAACTCGACCGTCTATAAATATATACTATTTATACGACGTATATATGCGTCGCTCGGTACACAGTTGTAATATCACGTGAGCCTTTTTACGCACGGGATACTTTAAGCAATACAAAACTCGATCGACTTTAAATTGTTACGAGCGCTTATACACAGATATTTCGGTTCGGTAATACGCTCGAGCAATAATAATAATAATGGAGAGAGAACTTTGTGAAAAGTTCGGTACGAGTGTTATGCGTTTGAATGAGAGTTTCTTGATGTTTGGCGTTTAAGTGAGCGAGAGTTTAATTGTTTGAGAAAAGTTTTAACATTGTATGGTGGATTACGAATGATGATTACGAATGAGTATTATAATCTCTCGTACGTTGAAAAGCTTGCGTTGTCTAGTAAAGCTTTTCAAATTAACGAAATTACAAATCGATCTGACTGCGCATTCGACCAAAGTCTAAATATTTTTGCTGGATCATTTCGTTTGTTGGGTCGTCTGTTTGATTTATTTATGAAAAGTAATGTTTAAAAATACTATTTTGCATTTAACTCATTCTCCGACGGAATTTTAGACACGTTCGTCCCAGTTATTTTACCGATGTTTTTAACGTTTCGCTCGCGCTTTCAAAGTTATACTGTTATTTACATTAACGTATTTTCGATATTTAAATACTTGTTTAAAACTGCAATTGTCTCATATCGAATAAAAATTTTTGTTCATGGCAACATAAAGTTAGACAATTGTTTTCTGTTCGAGCAAAATTTGCGAAAACAATATTTTTATGATATTGTATAAATTTTTATTATTTTATTATTTTATTTGAATAAAATAAGATAAAAGCTACACCGAACAAAAATAAATTGAAATATTTAAAAATAAATAGTACAAATTTTTTAACAAAGTATTATCTTCAATTCTATACTCGATTTTAAGAAATTCGCTTACATTGCATTTGTCGTTAATAAATAAATTAAAAGTTAAATTTAGTTAGATTTACGATTCCACGAAAATTTCTTCCTCGTTGATTGTCGATACTTATTTTTTTTTTTTTTTTTTTTTTTTTTTTTTTTTTTTTTTTTTTTACGCGTGATTGAACCATTCAAGCGAGACAAAAATAAATCGCGCGTCATTATGCATTTGCTATAAAATCGATAGCCGTTTTGATGCTTCTACGTTGAAATATGTATAGGTACTCTTATTTAACTTTATCGCTTTTCGCAAAATGTATTATTCTTACCTAATTTAGTAATAGCTATAAAAAAATAATTTCGCGATATTTTACGTCGAAGGATAAATCTTCGGGTTAATTTAATTTTCCTTTGTTTTACTTGAAAAGTTTCATGTGGAAAATAAAAATTTCAATGTCGAGAAAAAAAAGAAAAAAAAATAATAATAATAATAATAACAACAAACACGCAACTTCTCTACCCTATTCATTGAACATAATGCATCTTCGTTCATTTTTTTTTTTTTTTTTTTTTTTTTTTTTTTAACGGGATATTTCCTTGAAATTTTGAACAACACAATGGAAAATTAAATAGTCTTTGTAGGGTCCGTGAATTGCGAGAGGACATAATAGATCGGCCGAGTTCCACTCGGAGGTTTCATTTCTCGGACCCACGAGTTTATTTATCTTTACGCGAACGGCTCGCGCACAATGAAACAATTCAATCCGAAATATTCTCTGTATATTGTGGCCGATGCCACCGCCGCTAAAATGTATTTTGAGAGACAACACTCAAGGACGACCTTACTTAGGACCTATTAATTAAAAGTATTTGGAATTCAGTCCGGCGTATAATGACTAACGTTTATTTATAACTTGGTAAATAAAAGCTTCATTTTGTTTTCGTTTTATTATTACGAAACATTGTTTGTAACTCTCTCGCTGTCTTATTTCACGATTTAAATTTTAAACCGTTATTTAATTTAGTACAAAAACGTGTAATTATAACTATGAACGTTACCCGACGTCGTATTAATACACGTTCCTTTACTTAAAAAACAAAGCCCTGTCTAATTGTTCAATTTGATATTAATTGCAGAAGAAAAAAATGAAAAAGAAAAAAACAACAAAATAAAAAAACGTAACAATTGTATTCTTAAAAGCTGAAAACCAACAATTTACAATTTACTTTCCTAGCGCGCTCTCGAACGCTTACATTAAAGCATATTAAGAATGCTCATTATACCATTGTAATACACGAAACGTTATGCGCGTAATGCTATATCCGTTATGGTAATTAAACAGTTTCCAATTGCGCGCTTTAATGGCACACCGACCAACTGATACACCGCCGCAAATTCGTATAACGGCGTATCTTTAAGCTTGGATTAAACCGCTTATAATCTTTCGCGTATGGCTATGCTTTATCCATTATTCTTTTCTCTCTCTATATATATATAGATATATACACTGAAGCTTTCCCTTTTATTTTACCGTATATACGAGTAAGAGAAAGTGAAAACGAGTCGAGAGAATAAAAGTAATGCCGGCTTAAAGTTTTTCAATCTCGTTTTATTTTACGAAATGCACAACACCTTATCTCTATCCTACTCTCTTTTTAGCTATATAGGCGAGAGAGAAATGGAAAGAAATCTCTCCATTATTCATGAACCGATGAGAGAGAGAGAGAGAGAGAGAGAGAGAAGGAAAGAGCTCGATAAAAAAAAGTCAAGTATTCTCTTTCTCTTTCTTACTTATTCTTTTACTTTCTCCGTCCTCCTAACTCTCACGCATCCAGTTTTCTCGTGTGTCTCCTTGTGGCTCTTTCCTAGCCAATAAAGCCTCCCGCTTTTTCTCTCCCTTCCCCTTTCTGTTTTTCATTCTCTTTTTTCCGTCGACCTCAAACCTCGAAGTTGGATATACGCGGGGTAAAATAACGGGGATTAAGCCTTTCGCTTGGTTACACGAAGCCATTTACGCGTTTAAGAAATAGCTTATTTAAATATTGCTTTCGCCGTTTCTTCTTTAATCTCTTTCTCTTACGATATTCTTTTTATATACTCTTCTCTATTTTATCAGTTTGCGTCTCGTTGAAATTCTCAGAAAATCGTGAGGAATGGTACTTTTATCTTATCGTTGAAATCACATGAAATTTTATGCGAAGATTTAGTGTCACTTCAGCGCAATTTTAGAAGAATAATATCTTCTATGTTTTTCTTTTTCTTTTTCTTTTTTTTTTTTTTATTTTTTTTATTTTTTTCCATATTCGCTACGGAATTATCGATGTCAAAATATCGAATTCATTGTTTGGTCTGTCAGAGTAAACTGAATTAATTTTTTTGTTTTTTTCTCTCTTTTTCTCTTTGTCTCTCTATCTCTATCTCTCTCTCTCTCTCTGTTTATTTGAAATTTAAAATTCCAGTGAAATGGTTTAAACTGTACACAATCCATGTTAATTTTATTCGTTTATTTTGTAAAATTCGAATGTTTACTAAATATATTCCAGTCATTTTTTGTTTTTTAACGCGATGTTTATAAACCTTGCATTTGTGTTTTGAAAACATTATAATATCGTTAAGTATATTGGTGGAATCACATGTAAAATATTTAATATTTAAGAGTAACATTTTTGTAAAACATAAAATATGTAAAATATGGTTAATGGATCTGTTAATTATGTATATAATTTAACACAGATTAATCATTTATTTCATTTGAAAACAAGAATTATTGATAATTTTTAATAATCTCTATAATGTATGCAAATATAAATAATAATATAATCATTATATATATATATATATATATATATATATATATATATATATATATATATATATATATATATTAATATTCATCCATATTTATGTAGATTGTGCTATTAGTATAATTAAACTAACGTTTGTAATAACAACATTTATAGTTTTTATTACAGATCAAACAAAAAATATTCACTACTAACAATAAGTAAATTAGTTTAAACAAAATAATCATTTATCTTTATAATTATAAAAAATTCTAAGGACACAAGTTGCTTAAAGCTTGCTCAAATAATTCGCAAAACTCACGTGTCCTCATCTCGAATTTTCTGCTTACAGAGGCGCGAGCGGAGATAAGCGGCCCGAGCGAGAAATTCGTGCGTCCGGGCAGTACGTTGCAGCTGCACTGCATCGTTAAGAAGTCGACGGAGCAGCCGTCCTTTCTGTTCTGGTACCACAACCAGCGTATGATAAACTACGACGTGGAGCAAGGCGTCAACGTAAGCACGGACCTAACGGCGCGCGAGTCTTGGCTGGAGGTGCCACGAGCCTCGGGCCGCCATTCCGGTAATTACACCTGCGAGGCGAGCAACGCAGCGCCCGCCTGGATCTTCGTCCACATCTTCAACGGGGACAATCCCGCGGCGATGCAGCACAGCTTGGCCAGTTCACCCTCGGTAATCGCGTGCTCCGCTCTCATGACTCTCAGCACTGCGTTAAAGCTCGTGCTCCAGCATATCTATGTTTACGCGGGTAGCTAAAGCAAAGGTTTTTTCCTTGTTGTTGACGTAGAGTGAGAGTGCGAGCGAGCGAGCGAGCGAGTTTTGAAAGTGTGAAGGCTATGTTTCGCGAGCTTTTAACGGAAGTTATACGGCTTTCCGTGCGCGAGCTGAGACTTTTTTTAGATTAGGTAGTTGTGAAGTTTCTGTTTTATCGACTTTACCGAGCGGTGCCGGATACCGATGGAGATTTAACGTTATGGTGTGCTAAAATTTCAACGATTTTTAAACTATTATTTTTATTTACGTTTTACTAATGTAAACAATTTGATGCTTCTATGAATTTCATTACAATTATACGTAACTGTAAGAGATAAATTTACGTACTTTGCATATTTGAATACAAATATAAACAAAAAAAGAATCTCTATCGGTATCCGACTTACCCCAAAGAGGAAAAGAGCTTCTGGCATATGTTATTAAAGTTAACAATAATATGTGCAGTAGATGTATCTTTTATCAAATGGATATTTTACCAAATAGGTAATTTAATTATTCCAAAGATATTTAAAGAGTGTAAAACATTTCTACAAACTGTCTTCCAACGATCAAAGTTTACTGCATCCAATGTCGCCGCTGTAAAGGAGCCATTGACGATGAGTATATTTTGACCTTTTCGAAGATTTAACAATAAAATTCATCGTTTATATTCGATTGGTAAAGTAACATTTGAATCCTCTTGAAATTTACAATTTTTTCAAATAATTACTGGTATTTTAATAAATTTTAGTTTTTTTTTTCCTTCTCTATTTGTAAGTACACCCTATGCTTTTTAGAAATTACAAACTAATCATAAAATTATTAAAATAACATCAATTACTTGAAAAAATTGTACGCAAATGAGTGTCGATAAAGTAGGGACCAGATGAATTTCCAAGATCCTTTTGACGGATCGTGATTATAAATTTGTCAAAATCGTATTATGAAAAGAAAAAAAGAATAAAAAAATTAAATTTTTTTTATAGTTCTGATTATAATATATTAATTAATGAACATTAATTTATTCTTAATCAATTAAGAATAATATGTTCATCGATTGCGTACCGATTATTTAACACATTGTAAACATTTTTGTACCAAAAACGCAGAATAAATCATCGATATTTACAATGTAGAAGGTAATAATACAAGTGACAGGCAATTATATTATTAAGGTAAGAAAATTTGTATAAATAAATGCTTAAATTAAAAAATGTACCGTCTGTAAAATAGCTTATCATGAGGCATCGATAAAACTTTGATGTCTATGGCATTTCTTAAATCTCGAACTCATACTTAAGACTCGAAATCTTTTTAAGAACGTTAATTTCAAAAAATATCATGCGTTTAAATTTCTTTGATAACATTATTTGGAATGTTAAACGTGTTCGAATGATATTAAAATTCCAATAGACTATCCGTGAATTGATCGAATTGTAAATAAATTAGTTTTATCGTGAGATGATAATTAAATGTGTCTTATAAGTTTAAAATATACTTAGTTTTATATAATAATCAATAACTATAAAAAAGAAAAAAATTGAGAATATAAATTGTAAATAAATGAGGTAACAAAATACAATTAAATAGTAAGAAATATTTAATTGACTGTTTTTTTTTTTTTTTGTATTTCTTGTCTCAATTAATCGAGTCTACTATTTGTAAATGATTCGCTTTTAATATTTACTTGTTATCCTTGTGTTATTGAAATCTTTTAAATATGTTTAATCAAAAATATTATATTTTTTAACAATATGTTGTTTTACACTATGAAGAATTTTAATTTAATTGAGTCTTAGAATTTTCACTTATCGCTGATAAAATTAACTTTCCGTAACAACATTTTATTTTTGCTTTTATTTATTCTTCTTTAAATATTATTTTAATGTTAAATTTTTAAATTAAAATTAGTCCCTCATTTTTAGCTTCAATCATATCAATACTTTCTACCTTTATTTTTTCGTTTTACTCATATCTAAAATTATCAGTTTATATTTAAGTACAGGTATTTTTAACAATTTAAAGTAATCTTTAATCATTATATAATAAGTAATCGTTCATGAAAAGCGTTGAACGTTCGTCGTTGCTTGAGTCTAGTTAACTCTTTCTCTTAATAACGACGTCTGTCGTTCACTCTTCCTCTCTCCTTTTCTCTCTCTTGCTTTACACTGATTTCTCCAAAATCCAGTGTTCACTTACTGTGCCTTCCTGACCTTTACTCATTCTCTCTACATTGGCCTCGGTGCCGTTCGAAAGCTCCTACTGCTCATTCCCATCCTTGCCTCTTTGATTTGGAATCCTCTTTGATACTTCTCTTTCTCTCTCTCTCTTTCTATCTCTCTCTTTCTCTATATCGCTTGCTTTCTCGTCTTTGTGGGTATATATACTACACGTTCGTTGATCATCCTTATAAGCTCATCCTCCTTCTCGATTCCAATTAGGCTATTCTTTCTCGGGCCTTTGATTGTAAGTACCTCGTAGCCTGTATTTGCTCCTTCCTCTTCGCTGCTTTGTCGCTTCGGTGCAATGTTTAAGATTGTACTTGGCCCATTTGAAAATTATTCGCAACGCGAATATTTGTTCTTCTTCTTGTAGCTTCTTATTTTCTCTTTCTCTCCATCCCTCCCCCCTCTCTTTCTCTCTCTCTCTCTCTCTCTCTCTCTCATTCTCTCTTTTTTTAAATTTCAGTCTACTTATTTTCAAAGAAAAGCAATTAATGATTCTTTTTTTACCTTTAAAGACTTAAATGGTACAAAGATAATAAGCAAATAATGAAAAAAAGCATTGATTACTTTTCTTTGATATAGCAACTATGAAATCTTACAATAAGTACAATCATTCAAGTTTCAAATATTTTCAATTAAAAGTTTTGTTTATTTAATGATAAATTATTGATAATATTAAATTTTCATTTAATTTCTTATTCGTTTCTTATCATGATAACTTCGTTACTACGGTATTCATTATTGTTGTTATAGTTATGAATCTTTTTGTTAAATTTTCTTTTGTTATCTCCATTTCACTGTTTATATCTGTGAAAACTTTCTTACCTGGTTTACGTATAGTATTCGTAACTTAATATCTTTTCAACGCTTTCTCCATTAATTTATGATATTTCAATCTCACTAACTGAACACATAAATTAATTCAAGTATCCCTTTAAAATTTTTCTTTCTTTCTTATAAGTTAATGGTTACACGAGTGTATTTCATTTTATGCGTATCGTTTGCGTTTTTACTAGCGGTTTTCACCTTTGTCCATTTATTTTTTCTCTTAGCGATTTTATATCGTGTTTTTTTTACTTCTTTGCCGAATGCGTGTTGTACATTTTACCTTCTATTTTCCTCTTTCTCAAATTGTCAAGACTCTCTACTATATTATCTGACTTTACTTGAAAATGTGCCGCTTCTTCTTCTCAACTAAAAATGTCTTCGTATATTTTTTCGGTTACCATTAAAAAGTTTTTTATGCCTTTATATTTTTTTCCTTTTCTTTCTTTCTTTTTTGTTTTTTTTTTTATTTTTTTTTTTAACTTATTTTAACAGCTTCTTTGCTATTTATTTGCCTTTACTCAATTTGTTTTGAAACTACTTGGAATTTTTTTCTTTACTTTGAAGTTGTCAAGTGAAAATGAATTTTTTCTTTTATTTTTATTCTAATAAAATAAATATCGTTTTTAAAACTCATTAATAGCACTATCAAGTTTATAGATGAAAGCTTTAACCTCTTCTCTTTCAAAAAAAAAAAAAAAGAAAAAAAAAAAAAGACGCGTTTTTCAAAAAGTGTCCGTGCTCATTCCATTATTTTGCTTTATCATCTACTTTAACTTTTTCTTCTACATTTTTTCGCTCCTCTCTCTTTCTCTCTCTCCCCCTACTTCATAATCTTAGTTTTTTAGCAAATCTTTCTAAAAAATAATACTTGTTCCGTGCAACTTCTTACTCCGTACGAGCTGTCTTTTTTATCATCTTTTTTTCTATATTGCTTAAGTGCACGAGAACTTATTTATTTTTTTTTTTTTTTCAAAAAGAAAGTCGTTCTATTTAAATGTGAAACAGCGTTGCTTTTAATTTAAAAAAGTACGCACGGAAAATATTAATTTCAAAAAACTTCCTTCATTGACTTTTTTTTTTCCAAAGCAAAGTACATTTTCGTGAAATTAAAAAATATCAAGATATTTCATCCTAGAAAATCATTTAGTAACGTTTAGACAAAAAAAGAAAAAAAAAAAAACAGCAAATGCGAGAAAATTGAAACAACGGAAACGAACAACAGACAGTAGCCACAAACCGAAAGCGCATCGCTTGAAAATACATCGCTCAAACAATCCCACGCTTATCTACGAGCAATAAGACAGCGGTAGTACCAGCAAGTTATATTATACGAGCGAGCCACGAATGCAGCGGCCACGTTATAACTCGCTCTCTCCCCCCGAGGGCCACTGCATCCAATTATACACACGGGCGCGCGACCATTTTCGATATTCCTAATCCTCCGACTCCGCCTCCATTGGATATCTCTCTTTCTCTCTCAGTCTATCTCTTATTTCTTGTGGAAAGCTCTTGCTAGCGGCGATTACTATACTCGACTGTTCAAGTTATATGCGAATTATTGATTGGACCTCTTTATCTCTCCTCTCTCTCTCCCATTCTCTCTCTATTGAACGTTCGAACGACGATGCTTCGGCGCGAATGTTTTTTTTTTTTTTTTTTTTCTCTTTATCATTTTTTTCCGTCTTCGACTTTGACAGATACTCGAAAGTTTATTGGTACGCATTGAGAAACACGTGTATTTGAATGTTATTTTCTTGGGTTATTTTGTCCGAATAGCGCGCTTTGGTTTATGTTGGGATTATCAGGTTTCATGAATTATTTAAATGACGAATTATGAAAATTTTATGTGGATTTGATAAATATTTATATTATCGAGTTAATTAATTCTCAAGTCGAATGAATATTTCTTTTAAGCCGAACGAATATGATTTTTCGAGACACTGCGAATGCATATTTATTATAATTTATTCGACTTTCTTTTTATTCGATAAAAAATAATTTACATTATTTTTTATACGAATAAACGTCAGGTGATAGTTAATTTTATTTTTCAGAATGACGCTTAAATTTTTTTCGCGAATAAAAATGAATTAGAGCAAAAGTTCTTCGTACTTGATTAATACAATTTTCGAACAAATAAACTCATAGAATAAAAATGCATTCGATAATCAAATTTTACCGTAAATAAACAATTCACCATCTTCAATGATATCGTAAAATATGTATGAAGACTAATGAATGAATTCCAGTTCGCTTTTCTTTTTCATCCTTATTTTCTTTTTGTTTTTTTTTTTTTTTTTTTTTTTTTTTTTTTTTTTACTTTCACGTCATCAATAATTCATGTTTCGCGTAACAAATCAATAGGACGTTCGTCGTTCGCTTCCTATTCCTAGAGCGTAAATATCCGCCGATGTGTTTTTAACTTAAAAAAGAGAAATAAAAAAAAAAAAAAAAAAAAGGTAAATTCAACCAATGTGCATATATGATTAAATTAACATGTCGAAGGATTACTATAATCTCTATGGACTGTTTATTATTAAAAGCCGTTTTAAAATATGCTTCGTACGTGGAAAAATGAAATAAAAAATTTTTAATTGGTATTATCGACTACCTTCGTTATCGTCATATTTTAACATAATATTATACCGTAAATTCAAGCTTTAATGCACCTTTTTAGTCAATTTATCGACTTTTTGCTCTCGTCGAATTCTCCGCGTAAGCAATGTATTCGAAATTTATTAACAAAATATGTCATACGCGATCTATTTATTCGCCCTTACACCATCGTACGTTTTATTTATTATTTTTTTTTTTTTTTTCCTTAAAACGTTACATTTATTCTCTTTAAATCGTCGTGATTCAAAGTTTCGTTAGTCGCTCGCTAAACAACAACGAATTTATTCTCGTCTATACGGTATACAAATCGGCAATCGACATCCTTTTCCACGTTCCGACACCTCGTATTCTATCGTACGACATTGCCCACGTACGAAAAGCGAAAGAAAAAAAAAAAAGCAGCAAGTGGGTGTGTCACGCACCGTCAACGAAATTACGTATCGCAAGCGAGTGAATAAAAGCTCACGCTTATAGTCGGCGGAACAAACGAGCCGCGAGAAAGAGAGAGAGACAGAGAGAAAATGTATCTTGACGTATTGGAAGAGATTATAAAAAAATTCATATCGTTTTACTTATTGTTTTTTCGATATTATCTACGTACCTAGATTATCGTAATTAATGTATGCATATGACCGCGTCGTTTCTAATCTCAAAGCTGCGTTCTATTCGTTACAATATCACGAGGAAAGTCGCATACTGTCCTTATTTATCGTGAAGAAAATTTATCGCGAAATGATTCTCGTCTTAAGTCAAACATAAATAACGCCGGTTTTATTTTAGCTAAGAAAGGAGGAAAAGTATTTGCCGATTTGGAATGAAATACGCGTTTGTTTTTATGGACGGAATTTATTTCTTCGAACAAATAAATATTATCCTGGAAAGGAGGGAAATAAAGCTAACGGCCTTTCTGATCTGTTTAACGCGAAGTTTTTATTTCGAATAATTGAGATGATTTTTTTTTTTTTTTTTTTCTTAACGTATTCAATTTTGTTTGTTTGTTTTTTTATTTTGTTCAAGCCTTTTTTATTCTTAAAAGATGTTTAATCCAAAGGCTTTTTTAAAATTGTAACTTTATATGACTAAATAATTAAAGATAAGAGGATTATACTATTTTTGTTATTTGATTATTATACTGAATTTGTATTTATTCAAATTAAAACTAGCTTTTATAAAAATTATATGATTGAAATAGAAGAACAAAAATGTTATTTAAATGGATGAATATCTTAAGGATTATAACAATTCTTTACAATTATTAAGTGAATAAAAAAGCTTTTTAAACTTATTTTCTTTCCAATTCATTAAAAATATAGAATCTTTTATTAAATTAGCGTTATTTTATTCCATTTTACGAAACAAATGAAATTAAACTCGAATAAATTCTTAGTTGTTTAACAGTCAATCTTCGTACGCAGATTCGCCATCCAACTTTTCACCCATAAAAAATAATTTCGCATTCCTTTCCTCGAACAAATGACAGCAAAAAAAAAAAAAAAAAAAAAAAAAAAAAAAAAAAAAAAAAAAAAATAGAAAAAAAAGAAAAACGAAAAGTAAGTCGATTACGCTATCATCCATCGTCGAACGTCTCGTCGTCCCGCAAGAAGTATCTCCAGTATTCACTTATTAAACATCCGACGCACACTCGCAAACTTTCAAGGCCTCTTCCCTTTTTCTTCTCCGTCTCTCCGCGTCTACCAAACTGCGCAACTTTATATGGAATTACCCATGTAAAGTCGTACTAAAGAAAAAAAAGGAAAGAAAGGTTAGAAAAGTAAAAAAAGAGAGAGAGAGAGAGAGAGAAAGAGGGAGGGAGGAAAGGGAGAGAGAACATAAGACGTCTCTTTTGTTTTCCAAGTCAAGAGTGAGAAAACCTCTGCAAAAATCCGGGCGTTTAACGCGCGCGCACTCGTGCCTTTAAAGCTCGAGAAAAAATTGACGGACTTACCGAGGGAGAGAATTTTTACGATGAGAGAGAGAGAGAGAAAAAGAGAGAGTAAGAGTGACAGAGAAAGAGAGAGAAAAAGAGAGAGTAAGAGTGACAGAGAAAGAGATAGAAAAAGCTTTCCTCTTTTTTCCTATGAGTTTCTCGAGTGCCGCCTTTACCTTTTGCTCCGTGTCTCACCAACGTAGAGACTGTTGACAAGAGAAAGTTTTCGTAATTATACGTGCACGTGTGGAAAGGTTAGATCTTTTATTTTCCTCACTAATTTTCTTCATTTAATCGTTATTTTATCGAGGTTGATTTAGTGTTGATTGTAAGGTTTTTTGTTCAATATTTAATTTAACAAATTTTAAGTTTATCGTTTATTTTAATTCTCGATTTCATTGAAATAAAATAGAATTTTTATTTCAAATATAAAAGTATGTATTTTAAAGCTGATGAAATGAGCAAATAAGCGAGAATTCATTTGCGAGCTTTGAAATTATAGAGGTAGGTTTTATGTACACTTTTTCCATTTTCGAAGCAAAAAATTTCTCTTCTGTAAAAGTTAGTATTTATATATTAGGTCGCGGAGTTTTACATTTTATTTTTAAAAGTTAAAAAGGAAACGTAAAAATTTAAAGGTCTATTTTACTCTGCGCTTGTACAGACTTCTAAAATTTGCGAAAAAAATTTCTTTTTTAATCGTCGTATTTAAATATAAAGTGACGAATTTAATTTTTATTTTGCGCTCTTTATCTACATTAAAAAAAAAAAAAAAAAAATTGATTTAAAATGAGGTTTATTTATTCGAAAAATGCAATTTTGCAAAATGAAAAATAAAATTGTTTAAATAAGCTTTTCTAAGCATTTTTTTTCTAAAATTCAAACTGAATTATATATAAAGTTTAAAGGATCGTAGATCATAGATCATTTTTATCATAAGTGTAATGAAACTTGAGAAAAAAAAAGTTAAAAAAAACTTCTCAAGTTTTACTATGTTTCGTTTAAAAATCTAAACGATAACATATTTCTTTTTATATTCTGAGATATCAAATTTTCTATTCTATCGAAGTCAATTTAAAACCCATCACAATTCCAGCCGGTTTAATTTCATTCACGGATAGTCAAGAACGAGATTCGAGCGGAAAGACGAATAAAAAAAGAAAGAAAAAATAACAAAACAAAAGAGAACTGTATAACTATTTTACCAAGCGCTGTATCTCTATATATGTACATGTACGCAGAGAATAACGGCGAATGAGAGGAAAGAGAGAAAGAGAAAGAAGAAAAACAGGAGGAAACCAACAAAAAAGAAAAACGAGGAAATCTAACGAACCTCGATTATGAACTTCGGCGTATTGGCCTGAGAAATTTATGCTCTCTCCCTTTCTGCCTTGCACAGATAAAGAGAGAGTGAGAGAGAGAAAACTTTTTACTCTTATTCAGCCGGGACATTTCACGTACGAAGGACAAAGACGTCCGGTCCATTGGGACTAACGTTTCTTTCTTTTTTTATTTTGTCTCCCTCCCTTTCTCCCTTGTTATACTTTTTCTCTTTCGTCGTCGTTAATTCGGTACGAAAATACGAAAAGCAATGAGAGCGATACGTACGATTACGTCAAATGAAAATAATAATAAAATAAAAAAGAAAATATACACACGATATAGAAAGTGAGAAAAAGAGAGAAAAAGAAGAAAAGTCTAATGCATTTTTCTTACGTGGATGGGACGACGATATTAAGGTAAAGATGAGAGAGGACCGAGCAATTTTTCACAGGCGCGCTTTAGGCTTAAAGTACGAGCGTCCGTGAGAAAAATATACCGTCTTAAGTAAATCACTCTAGCCGAATATAAGTATAATATACACACATACGGACGCATAGAAATAAATAAATAAATAAATAAATAAATATATATATATATATATATATATATATATATATATATATATATATATATATATATATATATATATACACATGTGTAAATGCGCACTTAAGTACGGGACGCGAGTCTGAGGACTTTAATTAATGCACAGTGCGTAAGGAGCAATAACTGTATTTTCAACTTTTCCGAGACATTAATACGGAGATAAGCTTCGTTCGTATTTTATTGTTAAGGCTAATCGGCTTTTTGAAGAAGTTCTTGATATGATTTGTTACTTTCTTACGTAAATATTTATTTGCACGATTGTTAAAGATAGCTTATGTTTATTGTCAATTTATCGTTTTAACCTCGTTCTTTATTATTTACGGTTAATTGCGTTTATTACGATTAATCGTTTATTTATTCACATCGTTAAGTTTATTTCATGATATTAAATGTGTGGCAAATGAAAGTTATGCGTCGATACATAAAAAAAAAAAAACAAAGAAAAAAATAACGATACCTTAATTAAATCGCTAATAAGGTGCCAAAATATACGTGTATAAATATTGTAAATGTGCGCAAGGCTATTGAATACTTACAATGATATTTTGAAAGTAATTCATTTAAACAGAGCGAAAGGTAGTGCACGCATCTGTCTTGGATAAAAATAAAAATTTCTTCGTAATCAAGGTAAATTGTTACTGGGAAAGAAGAAAAAAAAAAATTAATTAATAAAAGGTAAATTTCGTTTCAAAGTAATAAATTTCTCGTCTAATGCGATATCATTTATTTACGCGGAGAAAAAAATACCTTAATTCCTTTTTTAATTTTCATAATTATTTCAACACTGTAAATAATAATATCGTGATAATTTAATTATGAAAATACAGATATTGATCCGAATATCTCGCGGCGGCAATTGAGTTTAAAGAAGAAATTTTCATCGAAACGTCAACACGTGTTTATTATTTTTTACCCGATTATTTTACAGTATACTGCCGTATATAAAAATATGCTATTGTCACGTAATAAATACATAAACTAAAATATACACACAATATTATAAACATTTGAAAAATGAATAAACGATAAAAAAAAAAAAAAAAAACAAAAAACAAAAAAAACAAAAAAAAAAAAAAACGAACGAAAAGTAAAAATCTTTTCTTTTTTGTTTTGTAACATAAACGAATGTAATTTGTTATTATGAGCGCGAATATAAAATGAAAGCGTTTTATTGTTAAAAATAAATAAATTAATAAATTATTTGATATTGTATCCAGCTAGATTTTTACAAACATTGCACATCTCTCCCGAATCTTTGAGCGTATTATCGAATATTAAGAAGAAGAAAAAAAAAATGTTAATAGTGTTAATAATTTGTTTGATACTATAAATGGTACATTAAAGAAAAAAATTTTTTAATGGACTTTAAAATTAAAAGAAAATAATGATAATTATGATATTATTAATAAAAAATACAGTGGCGTTATACATATATATATATATATAAAAGTAAAATAATTTTAATCTCAAGCTGCATTACATAATGTTATATCAAAGTAAATATTATTTCGAGAATTTGTAATTAAAAAAAAAAAAAAAAAAATTAATCATTAACAATTATAGGATCTCGAAATTATGTAAAAAAAAAATATGAAAAAAAAAAAAGAAACCAACAACAACATGTATTACCCTACGAAACACTTGAATGAACTTGCGTATATATTATACAATTAAGAAGATAAGTGAATAAGTGGAATAATGGAACAAGTGGCAAATATTAATATGGACGCTCTATGCGTACAAAATTAAGTACAAGTGTATCGAGTGAAATTTGTTCTCGAGGGGCATGGAAGATAAATTTAGCATGTAATTAAAGTAGAAAAATATAAAGATAACGAAAAATGAAAGAAAAAAAAAAGAAAAAAAAAAAAGGTAAATAAATAAGAATAAAAAAAAAAAAAAAAAAAAAAAAAAAAAACGTAGGTGACTATTGCGTACATATATATATAAATCGAAGAAATTCACGATTGAATTCGTATATTATGCGAATTTTTAATTCACACACAGACAGAAACAGATACACACAGAGCGCTATAAAATAAACACGACGATATGTTTAAAATCCAGGCGGGCAAAATTTTTCTTTGATCGTTTATTTGTCAAACGAAAAAGGTAATGTATAAGAACGAATGAATGAGAGAAAGAGAGAGAGAGAGAGAGAGAGAGAGAGAATTTGCGATTGCCAAAAACGTTGCGAGATTTATATATATATATATATATATATATATATATATAGTTCTTTTTTTTTTCGTTGTAAAATGAGAAAATTGTTTAGCGCATTCGTTTTATTCGTGCATGCAATACATTATATATATACACATATTATATTCGCATTTGTTGAGATTTATTGATTTGTTATGTACAACACATGCCGCAATACTACGTTGAATATATGTAAAATTATACGATATGTGCGATGAAAACAAAAATAAATATGACATTGTAAAATAATGTATCTTTATTATTATTATTATTTTTTTTTTTTTTCACTATCAATATCATGAACCGTTTTTGATTAGTTGATGGAAACGTTATTTTTAATAATACTATATATTATCTTTATTATTTCGTTTATTTTCTAGAAAAAAATTTTTTTCTTTGAAGGCATCTTGAAATATGAAGATTAAGTATAAAGAACGATGCACGAATTTTTCATATTTTAATTAGCCCGAAGCGAGTAAAGCCAAATTTATTATTTAAATTCTTATTTTTGCTTCTAAGTGACAAAAACTCGGGACGTTTTAATGAATAATTTAATACATTTTTTTATAAGGAGTACGATAAGACACTTTGAAATTGCTTTATTAAATTTTGCATAGACTTTTGAAACCTTTTAAATTTCAGTCGTGTTATATTTATCGTACGTGGCATTATCTATCTTTTCTAAAGTTATAATTTTACATTTTTTAAGAAGTAATTTAAAAAAATTATTTTTTAAGAAATGAATTTATGAAAAATATCAACTTTTTTTGTTAGAATATTGAAAATCGAAAAAATAATCTACGAAATTTTATTTGCAATGAAGCAAAAAAAGTGAAATATTTTGTAAGGAAAAAAATAAAAAATTCTCCGGAAGTATTATGTATATTATTTATTCAAGCTCCAGGAAGTAAGTAATACAATCGTTATGAAACATCTTTACAATTTTTAAAATGAAATAAGATATAAAAATTTTACAAAAAAAAAAAAAAAAAAAAAAAAAAAATCACATCAATAATTTAAAATATCGTCGTTATTTGGAATAAATGAAAAATTTTTTGTTTTATATCTTCACCGATGTATAACACTTTTTTGTATTATTATATTTCACGCAATTTGTTTTCTACTTTATCTTTAGTAATATTTCTTGGCTACACCATTAGACCTGTCTCTTCTCTATCGGATAATAATGGCAAGTATAAATCATGAAGGTTAAGAGTACTTTGAAATATATAAATTAATTCTTCCCAGCTTATTTACGCTTATTCCCAGTCGTTAGTTTAAATAAAACGTCGTTATCTTCATTTTATTTTTTTTTTTAAATAAATCACACTGTGTTAATGAAAATTTTACAGATAATCGGTGAATCGAAAGCGTTTGATTTAAAAACGTTGCCGTGTACTTTTAACGAACTAAATCATTTCTAAAAATTTTCATTCAGATACGCCGAAAACATTTAAATAAACTGAACGCACGCACGCATACATTTAAAAAAAAAAAGCCGTTTACATATTTACATAAATGAGCACTTCAAAAGAAAACTTTTTATTTCTCGCGCTATTTATGATAAAAAAAAAAAAAAAAAAGCAACGCGCTACGAAAATAATGTGAAAATTAAATGAAAAAAGAGAAACGACTCCGAACGAAAAGGAATACAAAAAAAAAAGGTATCCTGAAAAACTATTCGATCATTATATTTTACCCTCCAAAAAAAAGAGAGAGAGAGAGAGAGACAAAGAGAGAAAGTCGAAAAATCTACCGCTCATTAAGCTCAACTATCGGAACGATATTCCGGCTGGCGTCATTTTTATAATGAGGTCCGGCGCTAAATATCGCTATTCGTTCAGCGAAACGATCGAAATGTATATATATATATATATACTCGTATATATACATATATGTATATATGCACATAAAACGAAATAGAGATAATACCCAGCGCTCATTTTTTTTTGTCCTCTCTTTGAACTTTTTTTTCTTTATTTTCTTTTTTTTATTCGATAAAAATGGCGCATATGTGTATTTTGTGCGTCGAATGTTCAAAATTTTTGAAACTTTATAAATTCAAAGAATTTGGTGAAAATGTAATTTTAGAATTTTCGGTGTCTATACATCTCTATTTCTCTCTCTCTCTCTTTTTTTTTTTAACGTTGGATCGTTGGTAAAAAGTTTCTTTTGAACTATCGCTTTCACGTTTAAGTCTTAATTGTTGAAAAAAAAAAAAAGAGGAAAAACCGAAGCATTTTTTTTTATCTTTTTCAAATTGAATCAATTAAATAAGTATACTTTGGTAAAAAAATTGATTTATTTTTTTTTATAAAAGTTTGCATTTTCAAAAATATAAATTAAAATTAAAAGTGAGTTTAATTTTGAAAAACGATATACAAGTAAATAAAGGTATTTTTTATGTACTATTCTTTACTTTTAATCGATTTTTACCAAACGGCGTATCTTTATCTTTAAACTAACAAAAACGATTCATAAAAAGATATCGATTCTTGATTTTTAAACTTAATAGGTGAACTTAATTGCTTTTATTACGATAACGTGTTAATATATTTTCTTGCTAATACAAAATAAAAAAAAAAAATAATTGTCAATAAAAATAAGTTAAAAAAGCAATGACATAAATCAAAGCATATGTTATTTAAACTTATTCAATGTTTATTTTTAGAATAAAAACCTAACCTATCGATGCACTAAATCTACCTCCTACTCTAACCAAAAATCTTTCAACGAACCTAAAATACCTTCGCCGTAACGTACACCGTAACATACACCCTGCTTCCTCTCCCACTCATACATCTTCCCTCCCTCCATTTTATCCATTCGCGCAATATCAGTCGCAAGATACACGTAAGATATATATACGCGTCTACCCGCGCGCCCGTGTATACATCACGCGTACGTGGAGATATCAGCGTGATAATCGTACGCGATAGAGAGAGAGATAGATAGAGAGAAGGGTAGGGTTGAAAGAGAGAGAGAGAGAGAGATTTGGATGCGATTTACAGGAGCGTTTAATGGGCATTACAGCTCAACGTTCCGATTATTGACGCGCTTATTATACACGCGTAATCGGGCGCGACACACCTCGGCTAATGAACATCCGATATACGGGGTATGAGGTGAGAGAGAGAGACAAAAGGGAGAGAGAGAGAGAGAAAGACGATGCATAGAAGAGAACACGACGGTTAATCGACGCGCAGGTGCCACACTATGCGCTTCCTCCCCCCTTCCCCTCTCTATCTCTCTCATTCTCTGTTGCAGAAGAGAAAGTTACGCGAACGTGCAGTTATACCTCCTGCGCTCGAATCGATTCCGGAATTGCGAGGGTTTCTCGTGTACTTGTTG
Organism: Chalcis sispes; assembly: GCA_949987625.1. Taxonomy (NCBI): domain Eukaryota; kingdom Metazoa; phylum Arthropoda; class Insecta; order Hymenoptera; family Chalcididae; genus Chalcis; species Chalcis sispes. The sequence continues at coordinate 11,222,565 of OX465098.1, read as the reverse complement.
AACGTGTGTGTGGACGTTGGATGAGGCTTAGGATCGAGAGATATTCGATTATTGATTTCTGTCATAAGTCTTCGCTTTCCACTCGTACTCTCCATTCTCTCTCTCTCTCTCTCTCTCTCTCTCCCTCTCTCTCGCTTTTCTTCTCACTGTACGCGTGTCTACCTTTCTGTGAAATTCATGGGACGGTGGATACGCCCACGATTAAAAGGATTTTGATTCGGTGAAGATTTATCGAGTTGAGAGAAAAATTAAGTTATCTATCGATTGACGAAGTTAAGGAATACTCGATGAAGATTCTTTTGATTTTAAACTCTCGCAAGTAGATAAAGTACGGGCGTGTCCAGACAAAGTTATACTGAAAACTTATTTATCGAACTTGAAGTTACGGAACTTAAACTATAATTTCGAGTGCAAAAGTTTAAATTGTTATTATTAATATATAATGATATATTTTTAAATTCTTTTAAATTTCAAACAATTGCTAAAGTAAGCAATAATTCATATTTCAAAATTATATCAAACGTCAAGATTATAGAAAGTATGCATTATTTAATCGTAAGAGAAACAATGTGTAAAATATTCGACGATAACATCAATGACGTTAATCAATTCTATGCAGCTTACGTATTAATGTGTTATTAGCTGAATGGTGAAAAAAGTTGTGAATGACATCGAGCTTAATTCAAATATAACTCGAAATCGCTCAAACTCTAAAATTTTTTCAGTTGCAAATTTACAAGTTCATTTTTACCCTTAACCTTTAAAACGATGTAAGAAGGAAAGCCAGCTAAAACTGAAACAAAACGAAAATTATTCTTTACGATGAAAAATTTGGATATAATAAAAAATTATCGATATGAATGAAATTGGTATAATAAATATAATTGACCTAAAAATCATTTTAACGTAATTAGTTAAATAAATAAAATAAAAATTTAAAAGTATTTAATATAAATAGAATTTATTGTTCGACTGAAACAATACATTACCTTTATTCCTTATTCTATTAAATTTTAATTTGTCAAGCAGTAGAATAAGATTAAAATATAATGAAGCCATTTTCTGAAAGTCCGTTACAGGCTAAGTTCAAATGATTAAATATACTTTACAATTATAATTAAATGAAATACGTAATTTTAAACTTAATTTTTTATTCTAAGATAAAAATTATTACTTAAAATTGGATTAGCATGAAAAATTATTAATTTCATAAAATAAATTATTCAATTTTAATTTTAAAAATAATTAAGTATTTATTTTGTTTTTTAATTTTACTTTTAAATTATAAGGAAAATGTATTTTATTTGCGATAAGTTTTATTATAAATTAAACACTCAATTGCTGCATATTTCTTTTCTAAAAAGTATTAATAAAGAATTTTGCAAATATTTGTAATTCAATTTTATTTTATAAACAATTTTTTACATGTCAAGAATATTTACGTTTTAAAATTCGAGTCTTCGTTTATTTTCGAAATGCATTTCGCGAAAAGAAATGTACATAAAAAAGAATTGCAAGCAAAATGCAACCTGATTGTGACGTTAAGAATCAAAAAGTCAGCCCCGAATTGTCGCCGAGCATATTTAATTTTCTAAAACACCTTATTCGCGCCATTTATCGTGTCGCGAAAATTTTTTAATTCTATTTTGCGCGATGAATTTTTTTTTTTTTTTTTTTTTCGATCGGCGCGATGTCTTTTTCATTTCCTCTTTATATTTTTCGCTAAAAGCCAACGTGCACATAATAAAAAAGTTTACTTCCGCTAACGAATTTTTTTTTTTTTTTTACTTGGTTATATTTTACTCGAATCGTTATATCGCAAATATGTATTGGCGAAAATAAATTTACAACGCTGGAATCAGGATTTATTAAAGTTTCGATTTTCAACTTTGACGTGTTTGCTCGATTTTTAACTTTTCCATGAGCTTTTTATAATCCAGCTTTATATATAAACGGTTTATACATATATTTGGTCATCGAAGAAGGTGAGTCTTTATGATAATCAATGTAAAAAAAAAAAAAAAAAAAAAATAACAATAGCTTTTGTTGACAAATATTTTTCATACAATAAGTTAGTGCATTTGTTACTAAATGTTTAATATCTACATAAAGTATAAAAATTTCTTTTTTCTAATCATCACTTCTAAAGATTAAATATAAAATAAATTATAGCAACTTAATAAAAATAATGCTTATAATTATACCTAGGATAAATTTAATGTATAACTAGTAAAATATCATGTAATAGAAATTTCTTACATTTGTTTAATAAAATTTCCAAATTCATTCAGACTATATAACGTATAAATATATTAAAAAACAATTTTAATGCGCATTTTTACAACAAATATAACATAAATCTTCTTTAATCAAAAGAATAAACGCCTATCCTGAAATGATTTTTAAAAACACAATCGTCTACGAGTCTTATCGCGCCATAGTTAAGGCTAGAAAATACGTTAGTCATTTGTTTCGCACGGTTGAAAAACGAAGGACCGAAAAAAGAGAAAAAAAAAAAAGAATAAATAAAAGAGAAAATCCTTTAATTGTTCAAGTCCTTAACGATTACGAAAAAAACGAATACGCGGTATATGAACTAACGCATTCTCCGCGTATTCCTTCGCAAAAAGAAAAAAAAAAGAAAAAAAAAAAAAACATCGTATCGAGACCAGCGAGTTCGGAAAAAATAATGGCTCGGGCTCTCAATTAAAATCTTCAACGCCATTTGACCAAACTCTTGAATTGCGCGACGAGAGAGCGAAGAGAATCGATCAAGGAGAAAACGGTGATCATAGCCGTTGTAACGATCATAACCGTTACGATTTCGTTGCTCGCTCGGCTTCTCAGCCATCCCTTTTTATAACCTAAGCATTGCGCCGTCATACCCACGGCGAAACAACCGATCCCCAAAAAATTATGTATAAATTTACGTACAACCGGGCGCACAGTTTTTCTCAATTTAGCCGCGAACAGTACCGGCAATCCGCTTACGAACATCGCGATTATCGTCGCGAGCGACGCTATACCAGCGATCGAGTGAACCGAGCGAAAGTGCGAGCTGCGTTTAGCGTACATTACGTAAACACCGGCGACGCTAAAACTGGCGCCCAGTACTTGCAAGACCCAGTGAAGGTGGCCGTTGGAACGACGGGTGAGACGACGCGTCCAGATGTTCTCCCCGGCTAGGACGACGATCGCCTCGGACATTAAAAGCACGTACTGAAACAGAAAGCAGAGGGTTTGTTGGTTAAGTTTTTATTTTTCGGGGATAATATTTTTTTAACGTTGGATCGTTTATGATACACGCGTAACAATAGCGCGAGAGAAGCGACGTTGTCAACTACGTCGATTGCCGATGATGGGTCGTTGGATGAGTGTAACGAAAAAGATATTTTTTAATCGCCTAAAAATCTTGCTATTATTTGGAATGAAACATTTTTATAGACGATGATTATTATACGCGATTGATTGATGAATTTTAATTCGAACGAATGCCTTTTATTTCTTTTCAATTATTTTAAAACTTTAATAATTTTAATAATTTTAATTGAAAAAAATAAATAAATAAATAAATAAAAAAAATATACATATAATAACCGAGTATCAATTTTTTATTTTATCTCTCGATATATTAATAAAATACAAATTATGAATTTAATATCGACGCTTATTTAGTTTTTTTTTTCGAAACATTGACTAAGAGTTATTTCATAATTTAATCTGATACGATAATAATATTTCGCTGTAGTACGTTTTCAAATTCTCATTGTCTGCTCGTGGTTGCGCGTGCTAATGCGAATAATTAGCCAGTCATTTTGATCTGACGGCTTATGTAAACGTCTATCTACAAAATCCTAACTGCGCGTTACCTAATCATCGTGAAAATCGTGAAAATTCGTATAAAATTAATCGGATTTACAAGTGTCTGCGCGTAATTAACATTTGTTAATTTTATTTTAAAAACGTCGATTTTTTTACATCCTTTTATTCTCAGTTGTGAAATTTTCGGTAATTTTTTAGTTTAAAATTCATACCACATCATCTACGAACGAATAATCTCACTCGTCAATCTCCAACCCACGCACATCTTTCGCCGCAATATATTCATTTTTATCAACATTGCGACGATAAATCGCAAGATCGATAAACACACGCGCGTCCGCTCTCAATTATGTTTCAATTGCGAAGTAAAGATTGTTGTTTCTATGTAATACGATATACGTTGGCCGATTTTTACGGTAAATAAATAAAAATGCGATTTATTTTGTCGTTTGAGCGCGCGCGCGCGATCGCTTCAGCGTTGGCGTTGTTATCGTATATCGATTACTTTTTTTTTTTTTTTTTTTTTTTTTTTTTTTTTTTTTTTTTTTTTTTTTGAATTTATGGAGAAACGCGTAAGTTGCTTTTGTTCGTTAATTTAATATCTATATCTTTCTTCCTTCTTTTCACGCGTGTTCTCGTTCATTTTCATACTTGTATAGCCTTTCTTTACAAATCTAATGTCCGTGTGCGTATCGTTGGGTTTGTGGCTTTCTTAACCAAACTAATCTTGCAATATCTTCCTGGCCTATTTTCTTGTGCATTTTCGCATGAACGTGCAATGGTGTTACTTCGTCATTTGAAAATGATACATTTTGCACATTAGGTTAATGAAATGTTATAACGCGATAGAGAAACCTATACACTATGTAAAATATACTTTTCTATCCTTAGAAATGAATAATATTTATACTTGCTTATTAATTACAAAAGGAAAAAGTTTATCAAAACTGTAGATTTGAATAAAGTTCTAAGGTGTAACATTTACTTATAATAAATATACACGAAACTCTTGCAAAATATTTTACGCTACATATGATTACAAAACTAAAACCGTCATTCCGACACCCGATAATGGTTCATTCACGCGGCTACATCCAGGCAGAAGGCGAAGGTTATCAACGTAGTGATACGCGTGCAAGGACAGCGAGGACTAGAACATTCCGACTTTGCCGAGTCGAAGATAAACTTTAATGTCTGCACTTTAGCAGCGTGTATATATATATATATATATATATAGTACGTATGTCTGTATATTTGCATGTAGAAAGATACGATAACGTAACGTGACTTAAGTCTCGGAGAAATTAGTAACTAGTTTGCGGAAAAGCAGTGGCCGGCCACGTGATACAATGCGTAATTTTAGTACAGCACTGCGCGTAGTATCCGAGCACAGTTGGCTTGACGCGCGCGATGTTTTGAAGGACTGATTTACAACGACGGAGGAGAAGGAGGAATGTAAAATTGACCGAATGTTAATTCGGTAAAAGGGAGACAGAGAGATAAAGTTTCACTCGGTGAATAAAAATGCGCGCAGATTATGGGCCGATGTCGAAGAAAAGAGAATAATAAATTTAATGTACTTTTTAAAAGCGCGATTCGAGATAGATTCGCAAAGATTTAACCAAAGTATTTAAAAAAAAAATATCATGCGAAAAGTTTCGCATCGAACGTTGAAAACAAAAGAAGAAAAACCCTTGCGTGTTCGTAACGTAAAATAAAAGAGGGAGTGGGAGCTGGAGGAAGAGAAAAAAAAAAGAGCAACAGCCATAAAACCACTACACTAAATAGAAATTTTTTACGCGGAAAAAATAAAGGCGCGCACGCGCGAGCGAGTTGTTTTTCACTCGCTCAAAACGACAAAAGTTTATCCCGCATCAAATCAACCATGAGAATCTCGGTATAAAAGCAGCCTTCCTCACCGAATTTCTCTCTCTCTCTGTTTCTCTCTCTCTCTCTCTCTCCCTCTCTCTCTCTCTCTCCTCTCTGGCTTTTTATTCGGGTGGATAATAGCACGCGCGGATAACCGCACAAATGTGTGTCCAGCGGTTACGCTCGCTTTTTTCACTCGACGAAAAGTCGACTCTCCTCGAAACTCGTGGTAATCAAGCTGGCTTAGATAAATTTTAAAAGGAGGGGGAGGGGGAAAAGGCTGGCTTGATTTATGATTCAAAAATTAGATAGCAGTAGTGGTACTAGTGGATTAAATGGAGTTGTGTAAATGGGCGATGGTTTTGCTTCTAAATGTTTATGCACGCGATATTATTAGACATATCGTTGAGTTATCTTTATGTTCGAATTGAAGTCTTACGTAGATTCTTTTTATTGTTTTATTTTGTTGAGTAAGCTATTGAATTTCGTTTCGTTCGGGAAAAATTTTTATGTTGTTTTTATGTTTAAATAATATATAAACGCACCGTTTAATTATTTATTAAAATAACCTCACGAGCTGAGCATTTTATTTCATTTGAATTAAATTTCTTATGAAACATTTGTGAAATATTACTTACCATTTCTAATTTAAAATTATTTATTTTTTTTCTCTTTAATTATCTTTCAATGTTTACGTTCTACTTTGTATAAAACGTTAATAAAATATTATTTTTAATTTATATATATTTTGATTTCTATATTTCAATTAAACAATACTTTATATAATATACATTTATAAATACTTGAATTGTGTTTATAATTTTTATTTTTTTTATAAAAAAAATAATGTTAATTGTCTATTTAAAATTAAATAGGTAAATTCATAAGTTTTTGACGCGTTGACTTTGATGAAAAAAATTCTTAAAAATAATTTTAATCGTAACCGCGTCAAACGAAAATTATAATATCAATTTTTGTAACATGTAAATACAGAAAATACCTTAAGGTAATTTCATAGTTTTAAAATAATTTAATAAACATATCGGTATGATTACTCATTTTAAAGTTTGTTATGCTTAATTTTAAAACAAAATACAAAATATTCATCGAGAGAAGAATGTATGCAATTAATAAATTACAATAAAAATTTATCGTTTAAATCTAATCATAAACAAAAATTTATTTACCGAAATATAAAGAAAATATTGTTTTAATTAAATTCTCAACGTTTCATTCAACTCCGGATGATTAAATACAGTTCGACGAAATTAAGAAAATTTCAAGAGTATACGTTCGGTGTATATACAAAGCTGATAGGTTTGGAAATCCCTGAAGGATTTTCGAGAAACGGAAGTTTTAGAAAAGTATAAAACATGTAAAGAAGGAAAACAACCGGTTGCGCGTTTAGATATTCATTAGAAATTTAAATTGCGACGAAGAAGTTGATAGTAGTTTTAATTAAGATTGACGATATTTTATTATTTTTACGAATAATTTAGAGTAATATATAAAAAAAAAATATAAAATAAGGCTAATAATATGTTAAAAATAGTTTAAAAAATATCTCTTATATACAATATTATAAATTATTTTCACAATTTTCACGTAAATGTACACAAAATAACTTCAGCGCGCAGAAAATTTACAGACACACGTATGGACATTTTCACAAAATAACTTCTCAGTTTTAATCAACGACGATTTAATTACAACGAACGTTTAACAAAGATTTAAAGTTTCTTACCTAATTGCATAACGAACGACGATCGATTTTATTGTTCGCAATGTATTTATATGTACGAAAACGTAAACGCTCGCTTATTTAATCAAACGAAATATATATATATATATATATATATATGTGTACATATATGTACATAGCTATATACATCTATTTGAATTAAGGGATTACAGGATGTGCCTTGGTGGTTTTAACTCATCGCTACTAAATCTTTATCCTTTCTCTCCCTCACCCTTGATCCCCAGTCTCTCTAACATACACACGCACACGCAGACGCACACACATATCGCGCGAGGTCAAGCATATCAACGTGTAACGCGTATAAGCTGGACAACCCGGCTAATGCCGTATACGCGCGCGTGTGTATGTATGCACGTGCGTACGTGTATGCGCGTGTAGGTTGAAAGCCTCGTTTAACGAGATTCGTCGGCTAAATGCGCGATATATATATATATATATATATATATATATATATATATATATATATATATATGTATATGCGGGTGTGAATGTATACACGCGATGATGGTAAAGGTTATATAAAAAGAGAAAAAGGTTGGTGAAATTTTTCGATCGATTTTCGTAAGAAACGCGGGTGAGTAAACAGCCTCGCGAGGGTATTTTCTCGATCGATCGATATCGGAGTTGTCGATGTATATAAGGAAAGGGTTACGTATCGGTATAATGGAAATCTCCGAAATGTTGCGTTATTATTAAAAGCAAAAAAAAAAAAAATAAATAAATAAATAAATAATAGCCGATGATGATTATTGTGTAGATAAAACTCGCGAGGAAATAAATTTTATCGAGAAATTTAACCGGGCTTTAAAAATTTTTACTTCGTAATCTGCGTTGTTTTGCGCACAAGTTTTCTTTTTTCTTTCATTTTAGAGCGAATAACGGTAATCGAGAGCGAACGGAAAAATTTGCAACGCCTTTTAAATTTTATCTTCGATAATATTTTATTTAACCACGATCGTTGTTTAAAATTTTCTCGAAGCCCGATTTTCCGAAGCTTCACGGAATGTATATAATGCGACCTTTGCTCTACCTTTGAAATCCCCCGAACCGAATAAAATTTACTAAAAGCTCTTACGTTATATATTAAAATGCGATGCACAAGTTTTCTAATCGATTGCTTCGATTTCGCACACTCATCCTTTTCCAATAGAAATAGAAAATTTTTTCATGGCTAAATAAACGTAAAAGAAATAAAAATTGATCTTTCGGACATGTTTAAAGAAAAATGTAAAAATAAAAAAGCAAACAGTTGATTGATATAATTGATTAAAAGTTAGCTCAACCAAACAATTTACACAGACACACGACTCGTAAAAATAACTAATTAAACGTAATCTCGTTAAAATGATGTATCGTGCCTTAGATATATCATAAGCATCCTTAATTGCCAATTCATCCAAGCAAGGATAGGAGACAGAGAGATAGACAGCTTTCGTGTCACGAGAGGCCGGAACTGAGAGCAGAAGGTCCCAATTATCCTTGGAAGGAAAAGCAGTCGGCTTATGTGCGAGTCTTAGAAGCTTGCATGTAGATTAAGGTATATGTATATGCGTTGATGTGCGAAATAATATGCAAGTGTCAAGCATACAAGCATATAATATGCTGAGTGTTTCGAATGGATAATTTTCGATGAGAAATTTTTTTTTTCTTTCTCAACATTGTTTATTTTTATTTTTATTTTTTAATAGCTATTGTTATTTGTATTTATTATCGGAGTCGATAAATTTGACAAAATTTTAGATATTCTATCGAGAATGTGATTTTTTTTTGCAGTTGGAATTTGAATTGCTTTTTCTAAAAAATTTTCAAAAATGAATTTCGCGTTATTAAACTCAATTAAAAATACAACAGTAAAAAAAGAAAAAAAATGATTATTAAATAATATTTGTTAATTATAGAAATTTAATAAAGATATAGAATCTAGCAAAATTTTATACATTTTTCTATGAATAAATTCAAAACTATATCAATCAAATTAACAATTTAATCTGTTTTATTTTCCAAAAAAAATAAAAGAAAAAACAATTTTCCCAACAATTCGTCGCGCAAACAAAATAAATAAAAAATACATATACACACATATAGACGTATATATTCAAAAGCATAACATTATGCCCAGCACTTTAATAAAAACAAAACGTTACCCTCGCCTCTCTCGCAACTCAACGAAATTGAGCCATTTACGAAGCTATTGATAAAATTTAAGGGATTCCATTTAACGCTTTGAACACCCACTCGCACTCGTACAAATGCATACACACACACACACACACACATACACGCACACACAATCACGCGTCTATAAATGCAAGCTAGAGAAGCGCGTTCTACGAATCCACAAGGATTCCCGAGAGTCGTCGAGAGAAAGAGAGAGAGAGAGAGAGAGAGAGAGAAAGTTTTACGTCGTCGATGAATATATATATATATATATATATATATATATGTACGCGACTCGCTGTGTGATTACGGAATCAGCCGCGAGTCTATTTCTCTTCTCTCGGCTAAATATTTGTTGCGATGTGTATACACACGCGTATGTGTATATTAATACGTGTGAATAACGAGACAGGCGAATTAAACTGTTAATTGAAATTACTCTACGATAGCAGGCTTTTAGACTTTTATTTTTTTTTTCTTTGAGGTAAATGGATTTTCGAAAGGTATTCTTAATTCTAATTTAATGTACTTCTTTTTCCTTTACTTAGAGATACTTAATTCGGATGGATGGTTATTTAATTTAACGGAAGAGCGTCTGTTACTTGAATGTATCGGTGAAGTTTGACATGACCCGCGTGTTCGTTTTAAAAAAGATAAAATAAAATTAAGTATAATTTTTGTGTAAAAGTTCTTATATTTAGTAGAAAAAAAAAAAAAAAAAAATTACAAATGTTTACACATTTTAGATGCTAACTCTTAAAAAAAATGAATAAAATATATTTCAAGCTTTTTTTCTTTCATTATATATTTAATCGGATGAGAAAATATACACATTTTTAAAATACAATTTTTTTACTGTCATTATAAATTTAAAAATTTTTCATAATATTTATCTGAAAATTTATTGTGCTGACGTTTTTTTTTAATAATAATTACGTAAAATATGTTCATATTATAATTGTATAATGAGTATGCACGTATATAATCTAACACTATATTCGTTTTTCATAGTGGATTAAAATAAAACATTTATTATTGAAATTTTTCTAGTTTTCATATTTTTTTTTTTTCACCAATTATTACAGCAACCGATAATATCATTCGTAATCTAATTTCAAAATTAATTATTCATTACATAAATAATAATTAAATTAATTTTAAAAATAAATTTTAAATTTCAAAATTAAATTTACTTTATAACGTCACTTATTACATTTGAATATGAATAGAAAAAATTTTTTATCGCAATAATCGATGAATCGTTGCGATTGCTTATCGAATTCAATATTCTCACGAATATTCGTAAAAATATAGTTTTTCAATTTTTTTTTAAAACTAACAATTTTCTTACGTACTTCGATTGAAAAAAAACTATATTTCATAAAAAAAAAAAAAAAAAAAATTATTTTAAGCAATCCTTCATTTCTTTCACTACAATTGATAAACCACTTTGGTAAATTTTCGTTTAGCTGTAAAATCCACACAAATTATCAGAGAGAGAGAGAGAGAGAGGGAAAAGAAAAAGAAAAAAACGAAGCTACGTTATCCCCGCGTGTACGCGTGTAAATATTTCTCGAGCGAGACACATGAGAAAAGAGAGAGAGAGAGAGTTGGGGGGGGGGGGGAGAGGGAAAGAGGTTAAACTTACCCCTATGGTACACAGCATCACGTGTAGATTGGTGGTATTGCTCAAGTCCCGGGATAAGTAAACGAGGTAGCCGGTAACGAGTAACACCAGCCCGTGATTTATCGTATTTAGGAGGGCGAGGATTGTACCCCAGCAGGTGCACTCGTTGTCGTCCTCCTCCATTCGCAATTCGGATTCTAACCTCGTCGGCGTTTTCCTTTCCGTCATTGTACCTTTGCTCTGCTCCTTGATTACTTTAACCCTTTTGCCGTTACCTTAACTGCTTGCCATTAACGTACGAGTTCGATTGGAATTCGGTGTGTACGATTCGTTGACTGCGGATATTCTGGAAATGAAGGAAAAGTTTTTAAAATTATGCTTTTTCGAAAGTTGTCTTTTAATTTGATACTCATTCTTTTTTTCTTTTATCGTTATAAAAACAATTTATTAAAAGCGAAATTTTATTTATGATAAAAGAGAAAGAAACTACGAAAACCGTAAGTATTGCTTAATGTACCTTTAAAAAAAGTTATTCAAATATCAATTCTAAAGTAGACGATATTAAATTTGTTTTCAATTGATAAAATGATAAAAAATTTACTAAAATAAAATATTAACATATTCTTAAAGTTTAATGAATTATCTATAGAAACGGTAAATTAAAAAACAAAAAAAAAAACTATCGCTTCAAAATTCATCGTCTTTTAAACACCTTAGCACTCATCATAGTCGAGAATATTTGTTTTGTAATGTCAACTTCGAATTTCAACCTTTTAAATTATTCGAAAAAAACAAAAAACAAAATAGAAATTTTATTTCATATTTATACTAAATGAATAGAGGAATCGTAAACTGCCGTAAAGATACAAAAAGTATGCGAAAAATTGTTCTTTCACAGTGGAAAAAAGCTTCCATTTTTCCGTATATCATATCGAAGCTTTCAAGAGTAAATATTGGCCATAAAGGCAATTTATCACTTTTTTTTTTTTTTTTTTTTTTTTTTTTTTAACTGTATTGAACACTCAGTATCGAAATATTCAAAAATGAAGAATTTGAAAATTTGAACTATAGTATGAACTGTTATTTTGTATAACTACTGGAAAAAAATTTACACATATTTAAAAAATCAAGAGTTTTTGAATTATAATTCAGATCGTAAATTTTTTCATCCTTTAATATAATATTTCATTCAATCACTAAAATTTTTTTTTCAATAATTGTTATTTGATATAAATAAAAAAAAAAATAAACATTATTAATAAAATTAATTGATTAAAAAAATTCGTAATCAAGTACAAATTATATACTTTTTTAATCGATATAACTTTGCGGATAAAATATGCATATTTGATAGTTTACTTTTTTACACTTTCAACTTTGTAATAAAATTAAATTTCTAATAATATATTTAAACTGTAAAATGTAGTGTGAAATTTCAAATGAATTAATTAATTTGCGAATATTTTTGTACGCGATACATTTAACTTTATCGATATTCCTTTACTATTAAATTATTACATTCTTAGTTAATTTATAACTTAATTATCGATTGATGAATAATAAATTAGTTCTAAAGTTCTATAAAATCACTAAGTTACAATTAATTTTTCATTCGATAGTTTAAATTTAATATATTCTTTATACAGCCTTAACGCATAATTCGCTTACCGAACGATATTATATCAAAGTTAAATAAAAATTTATTTTCGACTAAAAAAAAAAAAAAAAGAAAAAATTTTTTCTTTTTGTTCAAAGATTTTATCTCTGGCAAAAAATATGTTACGTGACACAATGAGTAGATACAAATCATTATTGTCTGCAACGATAATTCGATAAATAAAATTTTATGGATATTGAAAATCGATACTTTGATAATAACCGAATATTTTACAAATTGCAATATCATAAGTGAATCTCAATACACAAGCCGGACTCATTAACTTTCAAGTAGACCCAAATCGACTTCGACAATTTTCCTTATTTTTGATGCACGTAGATAACGACAGTATATGGAATTTATATATGAAATGATTGAAGTACATAATAGTACACAAGCAATAAAAATAAAAACAAAAAATAAAAATTGCAAAGTATTGTATTTTTTTTTTTTTTTTTTTTTTAATTGAACAATTAAAGTTTAAAGTAATTAACGTCGATGCATATCTAACGTGAAATTTATCATTTCCTTTTGGTAAATTAATTAAAAATTAAATTAAATTAGCGTTCAATTTAAAAGCAACCTAAATAACGATAAAGCTTAATATTTTTACAATGAATTTTTATTACTTACGAATAAATCACAATTATTCGCTTAATCGCACTGAGAAATAAAACAATAGTTAAGCACTGAATAAATACAATATTAAAAGAAAAAAAATTTCGGTGCCGCGATTACATAATTCGCTAAGGTATAACACCGCAATAAAGGAGAAAAAAATACATCAACTGCACGTAAATAAAGAAAAATAAAAAGAATGAAGAACTCGCTCACTATCACAGAAAAGAAAAAAAAAAAAGACCCGAAAACTCGGCAAGCCGCGCATACATACGCGAATGAAACTCGTAGGAATTAAGCCAAGAAGAACTTTATTTAATTAAAATCCAACGCGAGCGCTCTGGCGTCTCGCGAAAATGAGAAATTGATTCGGCGAGAGTAAGCTGCTTTTAAGGAAACGGATCGAAGTTAAGAAATATACGAAATGAAAAGAAAGTAAAAAAAAAAAAAAAAAATTATATGTACACATATATATATATACAAAGTAGATAGTAACCCGAAGCCGATAACAGCCTTTCGATTTAAAAAAAAAAAAAAAAAAAAAAAAAAAAAAAAAAAAAAAAAAAAAAAAAAAAAAAAAAAAAAAAGCCTCGCGATTCTCAAACGGTATGCGCGTAATCTGCCATAGCTGTCGGTCTGCACGTACTTGGAAAAAGAGATAGCGTTCGACGCTCATCTCGCGCAGATAATTTTTTATTTTTTTCTTTCATACGAGCGCACACGCGATGTAGCTTCGGTTTTTAATCCCACTCGTACATTCCTCGTGTGTGTGTATGTGTATATGTGTGTGTATATAGCACTTTGTGCATTCCGCGTAAGGAAAATAGCTTACTCGTTGTTTAGCTCTCGCGTATGTGTATATATGAAAAAATGTCTTTGTCGCCGGGGCGTACCTTTTCTTTTTCTCTTTTTTTCCTTTTTCCTACTTCTTTCAGGCTTGTATGTGGGATAAGCGAGAGTAGGTGATACTCCAACGGCTTTTAAAATGTACATATGTATATACATATACCGGGCGTTTGACAAAATAAAAAGAAGAATAAGGTGGAAAGCTCCGGAACTGTAATATTACACCCGCGCTGAAAAATTGTAGGTGGTTAAGGTATATATATATATGTGTGCGAGTCTGCGGGTTTTCATTGTTACTGCGGCTACTTTGTTTTTTTCAATTTTTTATAAAATATAGGCTTATCTCGGTAATTTAAAAAAATATTTACGATCGAAAGCGCTTTTAATGTTATTTATTCGTGCAGCTATACACGAACGACGAACGCGATATTTTATACGAAATAATAAAAAAAAATGTATCGATTTTAAAATTATTTATTTATTTTTTTTTTCGAAAATATGTAGTTTTAACGTTTTTTTTTTTTTTTTTTTTTTAAACGTAGTTATAGTAAAAATTGTACACGCTTTTGAATTTAAATGTACATTTTTATTCTTCATATTATTTACATTAGTCGATTATCTGATTACTTATAATTTTCATAACGTGTTTGTACTGAGAATAAGGAAAATTATAATATTCGATAAAATAAAATCTTCGTATACTCGAAACTAATAATACATGCATGTTAATTCAATAGAAAATTTTAAAATTAAATCTAATCTTATATTTGTAATTTGAAAATTATTCGAAAAATTAAATATATACGTATATATATATTCAAAAGTATTTCTTTAAAAAAGAAAAAAAAAAAACAAAAAATTTCAGCAACGCGGCAACCTTTATGTATAAAATTCTAAAAAATGTCAATCAATGTAGGTAATTGGTGCATCTCTCACGGCGACACGTGATTGACGGGTCATCTATACATAATCCTAAAGTAATCTATAAAACTATTTTTTTTTTTTCTCTGCCCGTCGATTTACTTTCCATCTTTTATATGTATACATGAGAAAACGTGAAATTTTCTCAAACATGTACCGTTTATAAAAAAATTTATCGAAATATATTATTTTGATAAATTAATCAATTATTTGTATATGCTATTATAATTTTTTTACAATTCAACTTTGGCATATTAAATTGCTCATTTTGCATGCCATCGATACTATCCTAAAGTACGTGACTACATTCTGGTATCGAATAGCTATCGTTACTACTAAATTACGTGACTATCTTCTTAGCTCTACATCCTACACGCACACATATATGTGTACACATGGTATTGTACTTTAATTTACTTCGATTTAATAGCCTTGCTTTATCTGTTTACTCAAATTACGAAGTTAGTTTTAAAATGAAGAAAATTCCCCGTCTTTAAATTATTGAAATCAGCGATCAACAATGTTTCGCATTTCTTTGAATTCGATGTTTATTCTATATGAATGTACTTTTCCGCATTTTAACGCGCAAAAAGAGTATATCTAGAAAAGACTATTTTTACCATTAAAATTATCTTAAAATTATGTCATAAAATAATTCGTTAATCATTCACATTCATATTGATTCATAAATTATACTTATCAATCACGTTTCTGCATCGATACGATAACAAATTAATTTATCTAACCAAAACATCTAAATAGTCATAATAATCAATGCAAAACATTTGTTTTTCTTTTTAAAAAATTAAATGACTATATTCATGATCACGTAGCTTTAATTACAAAAAATGTTGATGTATGCATTATGATTTCTAACCAGGAAGCTTATCAATCTGTTTCTTTATTTTGATAAAGATTAGAATCAAAATAAATTCCACTTCAAATGATATTATTTCTAGAAAGAATAATTTTGAATAGATTAATTTATTTTGTCTGATTTTTTATTTTTTTATTTATTTATTTTTTTTTTTTTATACGGAATTCGAAAAAAGATTAATAAATTTATATTAAATTTATAGAAACTTGATTTTGTTTATCAAAACTTTTACCAGAAAATTTTTGCAGTAAAGATACAATAACAAATTAACAATCATTATTTTATATCAATATCAATTTTATTGGCTGCAAATACAGAAAAACGATGAAAATTATTGGCCGAGGGTATATATTTCGCAAAACGTTTCACCCCTTGTTGATAAAACATTTCACTATACATTACATTTTACCAGTTAACGATGAATAGTTTTCAACCCTCGTCGGTTTAGTAGTCACTCTTCGCAGTTAACTAGTCGGCAAGGTAGAAATTACGTTATTACTACTTATTGAAAGATGTCAGTAAGGTAGCTCTCTTACTTTAATCATGGAAATATTTATACTTAATAAAATCAAGCATCAATTACTTTAATTTTTTATAATATAATCGAGTAAGTATTTTTTTTTTTTTAATAAGCAAAGTTATAAAAAAATTGAATTTTTAAAATGAGCTTCCATTATTCACATCACATTATTCTTTCGAATTAGAAATTATAAATTGAAAATTTTAGTAGAAATAAAGATTAGCTTTTTTTATTATATATTGATACACACAGTATATAATATTCATAAAGAATCAATAGCATAAATGAAAAAAAGTAGATGGTAAATTAAATATTTTTTATTAAATAATACAATAATATTAATTTAATTTTAAATCAACAATTAATTGTAAAAATAATCGATACATGTATCAGAAATCGAGTTAAATCAATTTTTCTAATGCACAATAAAAATTCCAGGTAAAATATTACACCGACAGAAAAAAAAAAAAAAAAAATTCAATACTTAACATCGAAATAAGGTTTTATTAAATTTTACAAGCTTTCAGCAAAGCCAATAACATCATATTCATCAGCGTTAAGCCGCGCGGATTTAACGCATGGCCGAATCTCGATGAAAGTATCGTGGATGCTTGGCCTAAAGCATATATAATATATATATACATATATATACGTATATATACAGGCTTAAAATCTCCCGTGCAATTCTTAAACGCGAACGAGAAGATAAGAAAGGGAGGAGCCGAGTTTTTTCAGCAAGGTAAATAAAAAATGGTAAACACTACAAGATTTCGCGAGCGGTTATTTGATTTATGAATTCCTCAAACTTACTTAACAACAAGCGGAAGATCTATAGAAAGAAAATTTTGAATGAAAATCTAACAAAGTATTCCTCGATACAATTCGAACGTCTAACTCTTTTATTGAATTTTTTGTTGAAAAGTGTCATTCCTACTCGCAATTTGCATAAATAAAGGTAAAAATATGTCGTTTGAGTCACACGAAATTTATTTTCATAACCCGCAAACTCTCAATTTGAAAATATCGCGCATAATAAATAATTGCCATTCATTATCATCGTTATCCTACACACCTTCATTAATTACCTCGAAATTCGAGAATGAAAAATGCACTCTTATTATCCTCGCAATTCAAAAGAAAACCAAAAAAAAAAAAAAAAAAAAAGGAAAAAAAAAATAAAAACGAGCGAAAATGCAGCATACATACGTATATACGCTAATCAAGAGGTACACATACCTTCAAAATCGCGAAAAGTTATCGCTCACAGCCAAAAAACGAATCTACGAGAAAAAAACCACGACACACATACGCACACACGTACACACAAACACTTATACATCAGCAGATCGACAAAGCAGAAACTTGGCAAAATCCCCGACGAAGCGGGTGTGCGATAAGCGCACTACGCCCCGTAATAAACAACGCGAAAGAAAAAGGAAAAAAAAAGGCAGGACTCGGAGGCGGAGCAAGGACAGTTTCAATCTACGTGATGGTTCGCCCGTTGGTTCAAAAAACAAAAAATAAATAAATAAATAAAAAAAAATAAAAATAAAAGGAAACGTGAAAAAAAGAGAAAGAGCTTTTTGACTCTCGGTATAGCACGAGAATTCCATCGGTCCGCCGTATACTTGTACATCTACACGTAGGAGAAAGAAAATGAAAGATAGAAAAAGAAAAAAAAAAAGAGAAAGAAAGAGAGAGAAGAAAAAAGAAAATCCTGTGCATTCTTTATATCTCTTTCGAGTACTGTACATCATCCAGCCAAAGGGCAACTCGACCTTTCGCCGCCGACGTCGACGTCCGACTGTTTGCTTTGCCGAGCGGCTGAATTCTCCCGATGGAAAGAAAAGATGAAGAGAGAAAGGTGACGGATAGGTGTGTGTTGCTGGATGAATTTATTGCGGCGTATGTGTCATTAATATAACCATTTTGGATAAAAATGGATTTTTATTTTTGATATTATTTGCTTGCAAGAGGTGCTTTTGTTTCATTTAAGTCAAATAATTTTAAGATAGGAAAACAAATTATTTTTCCTTGCAATATAAATAACTATAGATGTAATATTTGAAAATTTTATTTTTAATGACAATATGAAACTTAACAACGGCAAATAATTTAAAGATTACAGTGTTTACAATCAAGTTCAAACAAACAGTCAACTACTCGCAATTTTCTTTTCAGATTAAAACAAAAAAATTAGCGTAAACCATACACCCTACACTCGTTTCCTACAAAAAAAAACTCGCGAATTTTATTCGAGCATACAGATATAAACAAAAAATAAAGAGTAAAAAAAAAAAAAAAAAGAAACCATAAAAGCGACGAGTAAACGACCGAGTAGGAGTTACCGAAGATTGAGCGGTAAAAGATATGCGCAAACGGAAACGGGTATAACTGCACTGCGTCGTAGAAAGCGAGACTCGCCGACTCCCGACTGCGATCTATCTTTTACCGCGGAAAGAGAAGGAAGAACTCGATGGGTGGGAAGCCGCAACCTACCAACCTTTTCAAGGCGTAATTAAATGGTACTGCGACGAGCCAGCTATCTATATATGTACATATGTATATATGTATAAAGCGCGAATACACCCGCGTCTTTTGTAATCTCCGGCGCTTTTTGTGCGCCGCCTCGGCAAAGTTTCTAAATTCTGCAATTACACCGAGACACGCGAGAATGCTTCTTCTTCTCTCTCTTTCTCTCTTTCTTTCTCTTTACTTTATCGCTTCTCCCCGTGGAATCTCTCTCTCTCTCTCTCTTTCTTTCTCGCGAAGATATCTTTTTAATTTGTTGGATATTTGCGTTTGAATCGCATGCGCTGCTTTTGAATTGTTCAACAATTCGTTCGAGAGGATTGCGGGATTGAATTTTTCGCTTGCGCTTAAACAATTTACATAAAGCGTTGAATTTACAAAAAAATATTTTTTGATTAGCGTTTATTTTTAACATTTTTTTTTTTTTGTCGATCAATTTTGAATAACGACGTCCTACAAATAAATTTCTTTTTTCGAATCTTTGGCATAAATTTTATTCTTTTTGCAATGTGCGACAATATATCATAATTTTAAAGTAGATTTATGGTCATTAGATCGTATTTCGACATTAACCCTTAGAGCCATAGCGTCCTCTACAGTGGGCACCGGTAAAGTTAAATAAAGCATCGGATTTGGTCTTTAAACTACACGTACCCTTTTAACAATCTATATTCTATATGTTCAATTATTCAATGAGAAATCAAATACCGAATCAGTATCAGTTTTAATCCATCTGATTATTTACGAATAACTGAAGTTGTTGAAATTTTCAAAGTTCGTCTGTGACTTGAAGGGTAAATTGAATACATAATTCAAAGTATACCGGAGTGTATAATATTAAAAAAGGAAAATTTAAATACAACAACAAAAAATTCGTATCGAAACTATTTTTGTAATATTATACACGAAAAATATAATAATGTAAAACGGGCAAACGCTTTTTTTTTTAATAATAATTAAATATGTCTATAAATCGATAATTAATAAAAACCTTTGCTACGTAATCTCGATTGCCAACTCATCAATTACATCAAACCAATACTTTTTTATTCTTCGAGCGTACGATTTACCGAGTATAACATTTTATATTTTTCATTTAATGAGCAGTACACCGTCAGCGTTTCCATATACACATCCTCATGCGACACAATTGCATTCACCACGGGCAGCGCATCAAATAAAAGCTACAGACGCTTCTTCTTCGTACGTAATCTACGTAAAAGACTCAAAATACTCCAAAAGAGAGAAAATAACGAGAGTTAGAGGAGGAGGAGAAAGAAAAAACGAGAAGCAAAAGAGAGGAACGTAAAGCCAAAGGAATGCAAATAAAAGTGTGCGGCGGGGATACAGCTCCCGTCATTTGTCCTTTTGCGCTCATTGATCTTCTTATCCCTCTTATCTTTTTCTCTCTCTCTCTCTCTCTTTCTCTCTTTCTCTCTTCAAACACGTAAAACCATTGGACTCGCGTTGGGCGTTTGTTTAATGCAAAAAAAAAAAAAAAAAAGAAATGCAGAGCGCCGTTACAATGCTGCTCGTTATATCGAGAAAAGGCGTTCAAGTAGCGAGAGCGAGAGAAAGAGAAAGAGAGAGAGAAACGTCGCGGCCTTTGATCATCATCGACGCGCGATTCTCCCTCACCGACTGTATGGATAAAAAAACGAAACGAGATATATACCAAGAGAGAGAGAGAGAAAAAGAGACTCGCGGTTATACTTCTCCATGAATATGGAGAGAGAAAGAGAGAGAAAGAGAGAAAGTGGAGTCGAGTTGGTGTACGCTTCGATTCTTCGACATCTAATTGTCGTCGCGTGCGTTTTGAACTTACGCATATGGATAACGGTTTTGGATTTGCGGATGAAATTACGATGGTTTCTTTTTTTTTTTTTTTATATGTATGGTATAGGGAAAAGAGAATAATTTTTTTTTTTTTTATTGAGCATTGTTTTAATGAAACTTTCAAATTTTTTTTTTTTTTTGAAGTGTGTCTGATACGAATTGAATTTTCAATTGATATATTTAAAATGATGATATGTTTTGCGTTAAGTAGATGAATTTTACATGGTGAATATTATTTTTAAAAAATCAAATAAAATATTCGAAAACAGATATGAAAAGAAATGCTTAAGACTGCAAGCAGCTGAAATATTTAGTTTTTTTTTTTTTTATTTATACTATAAAGCTTTCAAAATAAAATATTTTTCAATGAAAATTTTTATTTTCTTCTTTTTCAAATGCGTTTCGAGTCACGCAGTAGATACAAGCGTAAATAATAAACGAAAATCATTCGTTTTTAATAAAACGTTGAATATTTCATCGAAATAATGATAACTCGTACAAATATTATAGGAAGAAAAATATTTTTGAAAGGCAAGTCAATTTCAATAGATTGAATTTTTTTGAAGCTCGCGCCAGCCAACGCGCTTATACGCATACGTATATGTACGTGTATACGCGGATCGCGCGAAACAGAGCGATTGGTAATTACTAAACGAGTGACACAACTGTCAGGTTTTCCCTTGCGGAGATGGAAAAGCTCACTCCGAGTTTGACGTCGGACAATGGTACGTTTGACGTGTAAATAACGAGATTTTAAACAAACACAGACCGCTGAAAAACATAGCGCGCTTCGATCGATCTACGTTATATTTATGCATGCATACATCTCTCTCTCTCTCTTTCTCTCTTTTTCTCTCTCTTTTCTCTGTATACAAACGCGTACACGTATATATTTATCGCTGGCGAGCTTATCGTAACGCGTCGCACTCGCGAATGCAAAAAAATCCCCGGCAAATGTCCGACACCATACGCGTATACATATACATAACGCGTAGATTTTATTCGGCCGAAAACTGCGTGTAATCTTCTTATCTTGTATATTCTCGATGGAATATTATTTGTATGTATTGGTGGATTGCTTTTGTCCTACGGGATTTAAAAAAAAAAAAAAAAAAAAAATACTCATGCTTCTAAATGATTTATAACGATTTAATCATTCATAATTGTATAATGCGTATGTTTTAATCACCCATTATTAATCATATTAAGTTATCCTAATTATTATTATATATTTCAAATTCACCGTTATTTTAAAATAAAAAAAAAAAAGATCTGCGACAAAATAAATATAATGAATGCGCATGAAACACTCGTCATTTAACGTTTACTTTTTTTAAAATTACTAATAATTTATTGAATTCAATAAACAAGAATTTTTAATTTTTTTATGCGAACTTTTTTTTTAAATATATTTAGGTAACTTAAATATTGATGAAATACATTGTATACTTTCAACGTGAGATTAAAAAATTAAGAATAAATTGTTTATTTTATTATACATATCCTTCACACCTACAGTATTTAATCCTATTGTTAACAATCAACGACAAAACTTTAAAAAAAAAAAAAAGAAAACTGGTTTGTTTTTGCGTACGCTATGCGAGACAATTTTCTCTCTCTCTCTCTCTCTCTTCGTTCACAAAAAGTCCGTGAAACTTACGCGCAGCCTGCATAACAATCAAAAGGGAATCAAAGAGTCCTCGTACGCATAAGAGCAAAACAAAAAAAAAAGAAGCGGCCGGAGGCCTCTTTCTCCCTATACCGGCGGCGTATCTCAAACAATAGCGGTAAGGTAAACACGGCGACGATGAGAAAAAAAAAAAAAAAAAAAAAACGACGCAAACGCACGTACGTTACGTTTGCGCTTTCTTTACGGACACTTGACGGAGGCTTGCAATTGCTTCGTCTACGTTTGTCTGCGTGTTGGTTAGTGGATGCGTATGCGTTTATACGTACGTATAATACGCGCTCGGATTAAAATATTGCCTCGAGTTATGTCCGTGAGTCCGTACGTATCGAAGAACGTATGAATTTCCGCGTCTGTGTATACAGTTTTGCACTTGCGTCTATGAATGCGCAATTTTTTGGGCAAATTTATTATTTATCGACGCGCGGTAATTTACTCATTGAAATTTTAAGCATTTCAATATTTTATCGTATTTTTGTACGATGCATTAAAAAAATGTGCAAGATTATTTGATAATTTGATGATAAAAAGTAATATTGGATGCTTAATTAATTTTTTCATAATTTGAAAATTGTCAATTTTTTTTAATTAAACGATTGTACAATAATTAAATTTATATAAATAATAAGAAATTTATCACCGTTAAAAATTAGATGTATAAACATTCATTTAATTTAAAATAATTCACCTCAAATCTGTTTACTTTTACCAGATCAAATCCATCTCCGATACAAATTAACCTTCCACCATAACAAACTCTCTCTCTCTCTCTCTTATTTCTCCACACTCAGAGCTAACACTCACGCAGGCATGCTTACAAATAATAGGCGAGAAATAAAAAGAACCGACTCGATCATATATATAAGGCACATAAACCGAAGCAAGATAGAAGCACTCATGTATCACGAAGTGAAGCATTTCGGCTCGGATCAAAGCCGCGCCTTTCACCGATGTCGCTCGAGAAAGGGAGAAGGATGAGAAGGAGATGGAGAAATAAGGGTGGGTGGTGGGGTGACAAGGACGACTCCTGCCTCCTCGTTGCACTACTCGCTCAAGTGGCATCGGGGAGCGAAGGATAAAGCCGAGCCGCGCCATGCGTAAAACGATGCCACTGCAAACAATCGGCCCCGATTTGTTTAGGCCATAACAATCCCTCTACCGCCCGCTTGGATTCTTTTTCTCTCTCTTTTTTTTTTTTTTTTTTTTCTCAATTTTTCTCTTCTTACTCTTGAGAAAGAGAGAGACGGAGGGACAACAGGGTAGAGAGATGATTTCGCATGCACGCTGGAACGATAAGTGGGCTGTGCTCGAAGGAATATAAGGAAGGTTATCGGCGGGGTTGGATATGTATATATTCTTGACCTCTCGAGGAAGATGAAAGATTTCCGTCGTTGGTTATTCTTGTTATAACGATGGTTATTAAATGAGTGTCGGGAATAAATTCCTTGGGATTTTGGCTTTCGAGATTAAAAGCTGCGCGTATCGTATTAGAATTAGTCAGCGAGTGTTTTTTCTTTTTTTTTTTTTTTTACATTTTTTTTACACGAAGAATAAAAAGACTGATAAACAAATAATGTTATCGACGCATCAGCTGTAACTTACCACTTCAGAAAGTTATATACTATTTTGTTTTTTCCATACAAAGAATTATGTATATAAAAAGTTATAGGTAAAGCTTATTTTCCGATGAACAAAAACTCAATTTTTTTTACCAAGGCAACCCTTCGTAATAAAGCCACGTCTATGTCCGTGTATATCTCGACGTCAGCGAAACGGAAGAAATGAGATCGCAATTGATTAACTTGTAAGAACGTATTAGTTCCGTAGCCTCCTCGTCTATCTATATATTTTCGTATGTATAACACCGCAATCCCTAGCAATGAAGAGAGAGATAACTCTCTTATCTCCTGCCGCTTCATCGATGATGGGTAGACGTGTGCATATATATGTATGCGATAAATCGTATTAATTCACTAGATTTTTATTGCTTTTTTTTTTTTTTTTTTTTTTCAACCCCAATTCTATTTGTTGGTATTTTTTTTCCATCGCGTTTTGAAAAATATATTTTTTTTTTCTTTTTATGCATTTGATAAAAAATTATTTGTGCAGATATATACTATAAATTTAATAGTAATATTTCTTTATAATACAATTGCTTTATAAAAAATCGTTATTCATACGAGTTAGTAATTTGAGTAAAAAAATGTACGCTTTTTTTTTCATCGCGAATACGTTGTCAAAAAAAAAAAAAAAAATTAAACCGTTAAATTACACCAACGATAAATATTAATTGACCCAATTTCCAAAGCAAGAAGAAAAAATTCTTCACATCTCGGTAAAAAGTTTAAGCGCTTGGTGAAAATCGATTAGCTTGCGCTTTATACATCAAAAGCTGAAGAAAAAAGCTCCAAAATGAAGAGAGCGCGTAAAGCCGCGAAGCTCTAAACAGATTAGCCTCCGGTGCGGTGATCAGCTAATTAGACAAGATATATATATATATATATATATATATATATATCGCGTCTGTATAAAATTTCGCGCGTAAAGAGACGAGACGCGAGAGTCGGAGGGTAAAAAGAAGGAAAAAAGGAAGATATAAGCGACGGGGCTCGTTACCGGAGCTCTTAATACTCGCGCGAAATCCTTTCAGTGAACTTTTCCGTCGACTCCGCACATTTTCGTCCCTCGCGACGACGACCTCGCGCTTTTTTCCTTGTTCTTTCTCTCTATCTATCTATCTCTGTATGTGTAGGTATGTATGTATACATTAAATTGGTTTCTGCGTCGGTTTAACATTAAACCGAAGATTTTTTACAGGGAATACATTAAGGAGAATCCTTTGCGCGGATACGTCAAAGAAGCCGATTCTTCCTTGATCTCGACCAAGTGATGGACTTCGAGACGGTTAGTGTGAGTGTGAGTAAACTTCGAAGGCTGGATTATCGAGTGACGATTAAAAGAATCGAGGATTTACGGGAACAAAGGCTTTTTTTTTACGTATGTGTGCGATCAGAGACACGTCAGTTTTTTCGTATAATATATCGCTCGGAGTTTTGGGAATTTCAGCTTTATTTTTACTTCTTGCTTCTTTTTAAGAATTAAAAATTCTAAAAAGGTTTTTATCTTTTTATGCGAGAGATTTCCCGACTCTTTGTTATCACTCTTTGAGCTTGAATTATTGCGCCAATTTGTCAAAACTCTATTGACATCACTGGAACAAAAAAAAAAAAATGTGATCGAAGATCAAAGACATTTAATTACCAACGATCGTTATTTATGTCATTTTCTTCTTACAAAAATATACCTAGGCACATAAAATTTGCGATGATTATAAGCATTTCAAAGTTAAATTTCACAAGACATTTAAAATTAAAGATCTCGAAACTTTTTACGTTCACCCATTCTTCACCATAACTCCCTTAAACTCACCGAACGACTCACCCTCAAACTCATCATCCATTTTTCAAAACAATCCTCCATTGTTTCGTTTTTAACGTCTCTATAAGCCTTGTTCTCTCTCTCTCTCTCTCTCATTCTCTAGCTTTTCCGTCAAAATCCAAAGGTAAACAAAATACTCATCGCCCGTCGTCAAAACTTTTCATTCGTCGCGTTCCCTTCTTAATCCAAGCGTTTATATATACATGTATATAATAGTGGAAAACTAGAGTTTGGAAGGGAAAGGAAGAGAGAGAAAAAGAGAGAGAGAAAGGCGTGAAGCGAGATAAAACGAGGGAGAGAAGAAGATGGCACAGAGACGAAGGATAACTGGTGCAGATGGGAGCTGCTCACGGGCGATCCTCATTACGAAAAACGTTCTATTCACGCCTCATCTCGACGGTGTGTATATCTGCGCAACCCAAAGTCCATTTGTAAACGCGGTCTGAAAAATTAGAAAGTCTTCTTAATGAGAGTGGCTCGATTAAATTTTGTGCGTTTGGATGGTTGTGTGTAGAAGAAATAGTGGCCTCGTTTAAATGTTTAAATTAAGTTGAGAACGAGTTCGCGGATTGTGTGGTGTAAACTATACTTAAAGTTTAAAGTTGGTTAATCTTTATCTTGCCGTTAAGACGATTTTTTACAATAATTTATACGCAGTATTTTATAAAATAGTATTTATTTTTTATAACAAGCTCGCCGATTTTATTCGATAGTTAACAAAATCAAATGGAATACATCGACTTTACTGAAGCAAATTCTTCACGTCGAAATAAAAAGAATAAAAAATTCGTTTAACGTTCATAACCGACGGATACAAAACGAAATCCTAAACCAAGATAAAAAATACCTACCGAATTTACAATCTGTCTGTCTCTCTCTCTGTCTCTCTCTTTCTTACTCTATCCAAACGTAATGTATAACGACCCCCTCAAAACGACGGGATAAACGATGGAAACTCGAGTTACGCGCTCGAATTATTGGTCAGTTCATGCGGTGAATTCGTAACGCATATTGCCGCGTCGATACGTGTGCGTGAACATCTCCCCCTTATCGCGCGATATATCATCCAAAATATTTCACGTAGAGAAAATCAGCGACGCGTGTACGTGTGGGTATACGTCCGATGGGGTTTCGCGAAGCGTTTGTATATACGTGAAGTTGCGCGCGTTGCCCCGGAAGGCAAACATTGACATATGTTTGCGTAAAATCTTCGCCTCGCGTATCTCTGTGAATGTATGTGTCTCGGTATAGGGTTTGTTGCGTATCGCGCGGTAGTAAATTTCTAAACTGTCCATCATCGCGGAAATGCGTTGTCTCGTTTCTTCATTTTCTCCGTTTCTTTGTTTTTCTTTTTTCATTTTCTTTTTTCTTTTTCGTTTTTTTTTTTTTTTTGTTTGAACTTTGACGGTTCGATTAACGAGAAAAATGGAGATGGAGCGTAGTATTTAGATTTTTCCATTTTTTTTTTTTTTGTTATAATTGAAGTTTTTTTTCTTTTAAATTGATTGCTCGATGATCTGATTCGATAATTGTGCTATTCTGATTTTATTGTAGAAAAATATTTTTTACGATTCTTTTACAAATAACTATTATGATTACGAATGTAATCTTATTAAATATCAAATATATTCATTCATCAATTAATTAAAACTTTTTGTTCTCGTATTTCAATCTTAAAAATGTCGTCCGAGATAATCTATTTAAACATTATGACAATTGTAATATACGTCTCGTGAATACAAGATATTTGTAATTATAATTTTCAAAATTTATAATTTTGATATAAGTATTTACAACTAAACATTAATTATTTAAATATAAAAATGTATCATTTTTCCATTAAGTTGCTTAAGATATAGTAAGAAATTCGACGCAACGCTCACTGCCGAACATCCGAAACTGTACAAAAAGCAAATTCTTACGCATCATACGCAATCCACTAAAAGAAAATTTCAATCCCAGATGAACATCGCAGCCGAAAAATTCAATTTCGTAACTCTCAACCAACACCAAAGCTACTCTCCCACAACCTTGACCCTTTTCTTACGCTTACAATCTACGCGTAACTCAAACCGATCGCTCGATCTCTTTCTCATCACCCTTGCAGCGTTCCTCGTAACAAGTGCGTATCCTTTCCGCGCCGAAGAAACCCTTATACTCGCCGCAATACCAAAAGCCCGTGTATAGCGAGTATATATACACACACACACGTTAAGTAGCTCCGGCTAATCTCCCTAATTCTCGTAATCCTTTTGGCTTCGGTAAGGAATTACTGCAGGAATGAAGTTATATACACGCGGGAAGGGATTACGGCTATACGTTTGACCCCGTTTTTCCTTTCGTTATTATTATTTTTTTAATCCTCCGTCCTCGCTCCTGCCGCGAGGGTGTGTCGTTCGTCTGCGCGTGGATTTGTCGGAGTGAAACGGACAACTGTCGTGATTTTCGTTGAAGAGATGTAAGCGCGTAGGTGTTTGTTTTGGATAGGGTTAGGTTATCGAGTATCGTCGGTTTACATTTGCGTTATGTGTGGTTTGTTTTGATGTGCGCTATTTCGTTAAATGCGAAAGTATATAACCGAAAAAATTCTGTTGTGATTGGAATTTAGAATGTAAATTATTAACGCTCTAGACTTCAATTAAATATTTTCAAAATACCGAAGTGAAACGAAAAATTAAAATAAAATTAAACGAGCGAAATATTTCGACGATTATACATGTATACAAACGTAGATAATTATATATAAATCGATCAAATAATCCAAACGCATTTCGACATCGTTATTATAAAATAAAAAAAAAAAAAAAAAAAAAAAAAAGACAAAAAGAATTAAAGAAAGGTAAACAACGAAATAAACATTTACAACATTACGCACAATAATCAAATCACGAGCAAACACCCAAACAGCCCAATAATATTCGGCATTAAAATCCGCTTCACTTACCCCGTACACACAGCGCGTATCTCGTTCGAATCCGAAATCACACGCTTTCTATGCGCATGCATACAGTACGAATCAACTATCTCTCTCTCTCTCTCTCTCTCTCACTATAGGATACATACACGCATGTATATAGCTAGAGGGCGGATAATCGAGATACATAAGTGTATATATATATATATATATATATATATATACACGGTAAGGTACAGAGAGCAAGTCTGGCATTAAACGCGAGCAGACGTTTTCAACCGGCTCTGTTTGCCCGAAGGCTGTCGGCCCTCGTCAGTCTATCTCTTTCTCTTTCTTTCATCGGGTCTAATGCGGAAGAAGAGCCTTGACCGCCGCGCACCGTGATTTTTACCCTGTATCATAAGCGAGCCATCTACGCGCGTTTACGTGTACACGTGTAAGCTTACTTGGAGCAACCTTAGCATGAAGAGAAAACTTATGGCGTATGTGTATGTGTGTTCTTGTGTGCGTGAGTATGATCTTTTCCGGGAGGATTTTCTCCTTCACGGCTGGATGGATTCGCTGTGAGCGTACGCGAGGATTGTTGATCGCTGTTTGATCGGAAAGAAAATTTATGATATTCATGCGTGCGAATGATGTTTTATCGAATGACAATTTTTATATACATCGTAATGTCTGATTTTTATTCTATAGAATCTTTTTTA
Organism: Chalcis sispes; assembly: GCA_949987625.1. NCBI lineage: Eukaryota > Metazoa > Arthropoda > Insecta > Hymenoptera > Chalcididae > Chalcis > Chalcis sispes. Next base: position 11,192,778 of record OX465098.1, on the reverse strand, counting down.
AAAACTTATATGGAAATTGTTGACGAAAAGTCGTTTTGCTATGCGATTTATCGAATTAATTTAGAAAAAATGAAAATATTCATAGTCATGTCATTTTTAATAGGATATTTATTCACATTATCAACGTATTATCATAGCATAATTTATAAAATATAATAAAATTTCGAAAAAATTAGTAATTCATTATTTTATTTTAAAAATAAATTAGAAGTTCATTTAATATAATGTATTGATTGTTTATAAGTATACGAAAGATTAAACAATTAATTATTGTTATCTTATATATAGTAATATCATTTACGTGTAGATCTACTTTATTTTTAGAACGAAAACATCAACGATATTTGTAAAATTTTAAACGTACGGTAAACAAGAAGACGATCATCTCGCGCGGCATCATCGCGAAACTAATTTACGCGCAAACAACACGACAACTTAATCCCGCATTTGTTCGACCGTTGCATTCGCTCGCATATAAAGAAAAAAAAAAAATAAAAAAAAAAAAAATGTGTCATACCATTCAATACCCCGGGACCCCATTATATCGATCTCTCAAAAAGGCCGCCGCGTAAGAAGGAAGCGCACACATCCGCCGGGAGAAAAATAGAACCGAATAATCCCAAAATCAAAATGCCGATAGATACGCGTACCTCTTCCCGGTATAAATAAAAACCGATCGAGCCATCGAAATGGCGTACGACGACGCGCTTTGAGAAGATGGAGAAAAAATAAAGCAAATTGTGCATTGTATTGTACGCGCGCACGGGCTCTTGAGTTTGCGCCGGAGATTTAATGCGCGTTTATCTTTTGTACATATATTCAAGAGAAAAATAGTTGCGTTTATAAAGGTAAGGATTAAGGTTAACAATACCGACGGTAATTTTCGATGTACCATTTTTCCGAGTTTAGTTGTGCCGCGATCGTGAATCTTTCTATCGCGATTAGGTCGAGTGCGCGATGGATTTTTTTTTTTTTTTTTTTTTTTTTTGTGTTTACTTTGTTGCGAGCGATTTTCTTTAAACGAGAAGTGTGCACTTGAGATTCGGCTTTCATTAGTTTTACGTTATTACAAAAAAAAAAAAAAAAAATTGTGTAAGGCTTCTTTTTCCCTTTTTCACGTTTCTTTCTAAAATTATGAAACAGTTTATATATACATATATATTTATTTTTTTGTATTATTATTTTCGTCAGATTTATAATTTACTTTCTTTGAAAAGGCTTGAATAAAAAAGCTTGTTAGATGTTTTAAAAATTATGGACGGTAGAGAAACATTGTTCCTACTGCACTTGAAATTGAATTTTACAGCGTATAATTTAATTTATTGCTATAAGATTGTAAATTTCATTTTGAAACGAGTATTTTAGAGTTATTATCTTTTATAAATTAATAAATAAAGCGAAAATTCGCAGTAGCGATAATTTTTAGCTTAACAAATAAAAGGTTACGTACACCAATTTGACATATTATAAAACATCGAATCGTGTAATTACAACAATTTTAAAATTGTCAAGTATATCCAGCAATAAATAAAAAAATAAAAAGAAAAAGAAAAAAAAAAAAAAAAAAAACATTGAACTCTGAATAAAAAATTTAATCAACTTTATGCAAAAAGTCTCTCGCAGGTGAGAGAGCAGATATGAACATCTCTGCAAGTATAACAATGGCACATCTCGTCGCCATCGTCGTCGACTCGCTTGTACACGGATGAAAAAAAAAAGCCAGAAAAAAGAGACAATACCAAAAGAAAATCCAAAGAGGACGGATAGTTATTCTCTCGGCAAAGTTTGCACGCGTATATATATACCAAAGCACACTTTCCCACACACGCGCACACACGCACACACACTCGTTTTTTCTCTCGTTCTCGTTCGTTAACGAGCGGCCGTTCGCGCGGTGAGTTCCAATTCGTAAGCGCGAGAATATTCAAAAGCGGCATCCAAGCGTGTCGCGCGCGCGTTTGAAAAAAAAAGAGAGGAAGGAAGTAATGAAGATGAAGATGCAGAAGCGAGAAACTACGCGCACGCCGGAGAGAATCATCAGCGTTAAAGTGACAATGACGATGAGGAAAGAAGGAGTTAGAAGAAGAAGAAGAAGAAGAGAAAAAAAAATAGTAAGAAGAAAGAAAAGAAGGCTCAGCGGTAAAGAAAAGGAGTGAAAAAAGTGAGCCGAGATGAGGGGTGGTGTGGGGGGGGGAGGAGGGTGAACAATAAAGCAAAAGAAAAAAAATCACGCACTCTCGTACATCTACGCGCGGCTGGAAAAAAAAAAGAAGAGTCGAGAAGGCAAGGCGAAACAACAACGACGACAACAAAAAGAAGAAGAATAAAGAGAGAGAAAGAGAAAGAAAAAAGGGAAGAACCACGCGTTGGATTGAACAAAAAAAAAAAAAAAAAAAAAAAAAAAAAAAAAAAGAAAATAAAAGAAAAAGGAAAAAAAAAAGTAAAGGGGGTGTGTCGCGCAGCAGCAGCAGCAGCAGCAGCAGCAATGTCATATAACCGTACACGTATATAGTGTCGGTTAGAATTGGCGAGATTTCCACTCACTCGACGTGCGGGCGTGTCACGCACAACCGCATTGTCGGTGACTGCGTTGCAATCACGCTAAGCGTTTCGCGTACACACACACACACACACACACACACACACACACATATACACGAAGCCTTCCCTCCTCCTACTTTCGCGAGTTAACCTGTCCACCCACGTCAGGCACGTGCTATCTTTCTACTAATGCTGCTGTTGCTGCTGTTGCTGTTGCCGTGTCGTTACGATTGCTGTAAGGGTGACTGTATGTGTGCGGATGTGCGATGCTGCGTGTTAGGATTAAGGTTTTAGAGGAAGGGAGTGGAACATTGTGACTTTTAATTGTGGTGCTGTGTATACTGTATGTATATATGTATATATGTATATATGTGTGCTTGTACGTGAGAAAAGAAGGGTTTGCGGTTCCTACTTTTTTTTTTTTTATTTTGGGAAGAAAAAGAGGTGACTATTTTTTTTTTTTTTTTTTTTTTTTTTTTTTTTTTTTTTCCTTTAAGAAGTTGTCTGCGCTGGAGATACGAATGTACAGAATGTTGAATATACTGCGCTAAAAGTATATAACTAAACTTGACTAAGTATAAATTTTTATTTTATTAAAAAATAATAAATATAATTTTAACTGTTCAAATGATTTGTTTCTAAAGCTGCTCGCACTTATATCTCACTTAAAAATGATCTTGAACATTATCTTCAATTAAAATGGTGTATATAATCAAACAAAATCACTAGACTATTAAAAAATTTAACAAAGTCATTTCAACTTTTCATCTTAACATCGTCGTACAAAAATGTAGAAAAAAGAGGAAAATCTCGCGACGTTTATACATAAGTACGCATAACAAAAAGGAAAAAAAAAAAAAAAAAAACAGTGCAGCAACGGTGGCGGCGTTCGTTTTACGCGGTTGCCGTTAGCCTCAGCCATTTGTTCCTCTACGCATACACGCGGCTTTTTATTTTTTTTTATTTTTTTGTTTTTTTGTTTTTTTTTTTTAATTCGTCCGCCGTTGTATGCATATAGAGAAAAGTACACACGAATACATGTATATGTATACACCACGCGGAGTTTTCATTATTTCTATTCGTCGCGCGAGTCTCGTTGCGATCTATATCGTGTACACGATTCTCCGCTAGCGCGTAGAGACGAGAGAAAAAAAGGAGAACGAAAAGAAAACGGCATTGTCGTAAAGTATTTCTCTCTTTCTCTCTCTCTCTCTTTCTCTTTCTCTCTTTCTCTTTTTTGTCTGCTCGCGATGCTGTACGACGCTTACATGTTTTTATGTATAGACGGATGCGCATATGCAAATGAAAAAAGGGGCCAGTGCTCGTTTTCTCGCTTCTTGGTACGTTTTTCTTTTTTTTTTTTTTTCCTTTCATTCTTTTTTCGAGATTCTTTTGAAAATGTATTTGGCAATATTTTAGCGCGGTTTCGCCCAACGTTTTAATATCCGTCAGTTGTGCTTAATTGACGGATGCATAGTTGCGGTTATTATTATGGTTGGCGGATGCTTTTGAAAATATTTTGGTAAATTTGAGGCTTATTTTTTGTTAACAAATTATATTGTATACTACATAGTAAATTGCGTAAAAATAAATTGTAAATCGAATTTTTCTCTTCATATAAAACATTTTCATAAAAACAAGTTTCAATTTCTTTTTAAACTATTGTAATAAATCATTTAAACGAATAAGCAATAAATGATGTGGTAATCAAACGCAGCATTAATTTAATGTTTCCATCCTGCACTTACTTCACCAAAACCTAATGCGCCATTCGACAAATGATTCTCACGACGTTGTGCGAATCTCAAAGATATTGAAAATTTTTCGTCTCGTTTAAAGACAAATCAAGCAAAGTACCCACGAAAAACCCGCAGCAACAACGAAACAAGTTGACGCACTCGTTTGCATCAATACACACGCGTCACTTTCAGAACAGCCATTAAATACCGATCGCGACAACTCGTTCTCCTACTCCATTTCGCTTCCCTCGCTTTTATTATGAATTAAAATCGACGGCAATCCCTTATTCTTCGCCTCCCCGTTCGCTTTTTGTCACGCGCGCTCTCTTTCTCTTTCTCTTCTCTTCTCTTTTTTTTTCACTTACACGAGGAGGGTCCAGAATTTATCGAGCGTCAATCGAGCGCACAGAGTGTTAGCCGATCTCGAGCATATCCCTTTAATTAACCTCTTATACGCGAGGAGGAATTGTCGGCGAGGGTGCGAGCTCTGCCGAAGAGAAAGAGATAATTTGATTCTGATTCGATCGGGTATAGGGGATGTAATATTTGATGTGCCCGATGGCTTATTTTCTTTCGATCGTCGTTGGCTCTCTCTCTCTCTCTCTCTCTCTCTCTCTCTCTAGATTTATTGTTATTTTCGTCTTTATTAGGAAGTCGCTTGAAAGGAAATGTCTTATTCTTTTGTGAATCGCTCGAAGAATGCGGATTTTCGAAGGTGTATAAAAAAGTTATGAATGTCTTTTCAATTTTTTTTTTATAGGAGAGAAGTTTAGAGAGAGAAATTAGTGAGAGAGAAAAAATGTTAAAAAAAAAAAGCAATTAAATTTATAGTAAAAGTATTGAGTCGTTAAAAATATTTTTATAAAAGATTTAATAAAAGTTCTTTTTTTGTTGAGGTTAAAAATTTATATTTTATTATTTTCAAGTAGTAGGGATGGTCCGAAAAAATCGTACATTAACTGTATTTCACATATAGACTACCGTAAATTTTCCCACTCCACAGACAGTTTTCACGTTTTCGCAATGCAACGTTCAATGTTCTTACGATGTTTGAAGCAATAACATCTATACGATTTGCCAAAAATGATCTTGGAAGCTTTTCGTAAGATCGTAACCAAGGTAGGAAAATGATTCTAGTTTTTAACTAATATTACCAAATTATTGTTGTTGAAAAACGCATGAAGAGTGTTGTATGTATTTTGATACAATATATAGACACTAGACTACAATACAATATCAATTTCATTTTTAATATTTATTTTAATATTTAAATAAATTTTTAAATTAACATTTGAACAAACGAAACGATAAACAGGTACGTTCCGGGCCAAGCAGTCAGGATATCCATTATTTCGTTAATTTTTCTGATTCGATGATACAGAGACTTGTTAATTTACATAATTTGAGTCAAAGTTATGAACATATTCCTAAAAAAAAACGAACAGATATAGAAAGCACCAAAAATAAAATTTTATTATTCAGTTTATTTTGAGGAATACAAAATGACTGTGACCCGCGAGGACTGGATACAATGAAGCCGAAATTATGCTAATAAATGATAAGTGCATTTCGTATAAAGGATTTGGCAGTTATTGTAATGAAAATTGTAATAATTGAAAATAATTTTCGTTAATTTTTGTTTTATGTTCGCTTTGTCCGACTATTTACAAAGCTTCAAAATTTCAATAATTTTTTTTAATTTTTAATATTATTTGTTTAATCAACAATTGATTAATGTACTTTTTATTAAAAGTTATTTGGCCACTTAACTTTCAATTCTTATTAAAATTGAAATTTTTTTTATTGTTTAGCTTAATTTTTATCTGTTTTTCTTTAACATGTCCGTTTATTCCAGACCTATTTTAATCTTCAGAATATAAATGCAGTTACGAAAAATCATCATCATCGGTCTCGATAAAATAACGTTTGTTTGTTACAGTATTGTAAAATATATTTAAAAAATAATAATTTATGTCGGACTATTGAAAATTATAAATAATTATGATAAATTTTGAATTAAAATTAAAATTATATAAGGATGACCGAGGAGCAAATTGAATACTGTCTTTGTTATAAACATTAAACTAAAATTTAATTACATCTAAAAGTGAATTTCAAGGTATTTATTATTTCTATAAAATGTGTTAGGAAATATTCTTTGTAATATATTTATCGTGTTATTAGATCTCGCCAATTAAATATAATGTTAATTTCAATTTTTAATCGCAACTTTTTTCACCATTCCATCAAAACAACTTCAACGTTACAAGTATCTACCTCATTAAAAAAACAAAATTTTCCCATTCGCTGCAACTGCCTATATAGCATTCGCCCATATACCACCGAGTAACAATGCAATAAACGGCGTGCAATTTTACCCCCACTGCAAACGTCCTCTGCATAGAATAACAACTCCCGGTCATCCCCATTGAGTTTCTACCTCCTTATTCGCCTAACTTTTCACGAGGCTAACCTCTATTTCTCTCTTCTCTCTCTCTCTCTCTCTCTTTCTCTTTCTCTCTCTTTCTCTCTCTGTTAGCGAAACGAACCGCACTAAACAGATAATCGTAATCTATTAGATTATTATGGGCATTAGTGAAACGAAGCGTGGGCCAATTTATTGGTCATAATCTCGCGGCTACCGTAAACGTCATTGTCGATGCGCTTCTTTCCTTGTATATACCATATACATATACATGTATATATGCAAGTAGTACCGGTACTTCTCTCGTCTACGTACCGATTCATTGTTGTCTGTAGTTATATACCTTTCCGCGCGGCGGGTCTTTAATCCCGATGAAAGCGGCGCATCCAACGTCGGCTCCTTTTAACGTCAAGACCCGCATTTTCCTCTCTTTCTCTTTTACTCCTCCTGTTGTGTATAGTTTACCACTTCTTCTTCCTTCCTTTAGCTTTCATCGTAAGTAGTAGGCGTAGTCGCTTGTATACCTGCTTGCTTTAATTGAGGTTAAGACGATGCAATCCTCCTACCGTTTTCACTCCTTTCACGCGCGTGTCCGTAAAACGTCTACGTGTATACACACGTAGGCTATAAGTTTTTTTGGCCCTTTTACCGAATCCTGAAAATCGCCGTGGGGAAGCTCGAGTTCCGTGTGATCCGTTAAAGGATTGTACACGCAGCGACGGAGCTCTTGAAAATTATACAACCGATCGTTATAACAGTTATTCGGTTTTAGAGCTTGTCGCTCGACACCTTGCGCTCGTTATTGTCGGAACGGATCGGTTCTCTGCTCATTTGCGAGCTAAGGATATTTGAAAAATTATGTGAAAGGATTATACGGGAAGAGGTAGTTTAAAATGTACTTATTAGCCTTTTTCCGTTTTTTGCGTAAAATTTTGTTGATTGAGATTAAAATTAATTTAATGGTTATTAGATTATTAGATAGGGGGATAAATTTATTGATTTTAATAAAACTTCAATATAAATAATTATTCAATATTTAGATTATTATCGACATATTTTACAATTATAATGTAATGTAACCGAAAATACCTTTGAATTTTCTTCGCCAAGTAATTCGAATTTTAAACTTTATATTTATGAATACATTGAGAGACCGAATCAATCAAATACTACATTGGACTTATTCTTTTAAAATTACCTAAGTTTTTTTTTATAATTAATTATTTTGTTTCAAATTCGCTAATTTAAACTGTCTATTTTATTTACTTATCGGTCCCCCGATGTCTTCAAGAGCCAATTAAATAAATTGACCAATTATGGAATATTAGATAATGCAATAATCTACAAATTTGTATCCTTAAAGAAAAAAAAAAAAAAGGAAAAAAAACATTACTATTGAACCTAATTGAATAATAAACGTATATGTGGTAAAACGTAGCAAACCATAAATTCTAAAAATCCCGCGGCACCTACGATCTTTTCATCCAGCCACGAACAAAAGGTCAGAGATCGGCTACCTGTAAACGCTATTATTCCAAACTATCCATTAAAAATTATCGAAACCGCAAACGGTAACAAGTAAATAACAACACACGCACACATACACACTATGTACCGTCGGCGCTTTATTCTTACCGTCAAGCGCGAAAAGACCTTAACACATGTCACGTTGAACCGAGCGGTATTTTCTTTCTTCCTTTCTTGTTTACGTTAACACATCGGGGAAGGCAAAAAGAAAAAAGGAAAAATCGACGCTTTTTCGTTCGAGTCTTTCGTGTTTCTTCATTGTACCTTCGCCCCGTCGAGCGTACATCCGATCTATGGGGGCTTCTATTTTTTTTTTTTTTTCAATAGGAAGTAGAGGAAGAAGAAGAAAAAAAAAACTTACGCTCCGCTCGCTTTTATTGGTAAGTATCGCGCGAGCGAACGAACGATCGGTAAGAAATCGATAATGACCGTCGTCTATGGCTAATCTGCTTTTCGGTACACTTTATTTCTTTTTTTCTTCTTTTCTTTCTCTCTCTCTCTCTCTCTCTCTCTCTCTTTTTTATGTAACTACTATTACGTGCGCGCGTTGAAAGCTGGCTATTTAAGGCGCATCAATGTCGCGTTTGCTTTTTCTTTTCCTTATTTTACTCTGTATTATTTTGTTTTGCTTCCTTTCTGTCGTGTTTATTGTTAAGGATGATGCGGAGGAGCGCCGAGTCACAGATTTGCGAGATATTTAGCTAGTTTGGACTGTTTTTTTTCTTTTTTTCTTTGAGACGCGTTGCAATTTTGCCGGTGTATTATTTTCTATGGGTGTTTTACTTCTTAATTAATAGTATTATCATTGAATAATTTTACGCTCAAATAGATTAGTTATAATACGTAAATTAATTAGATTCTTGCTTATAATGAGTGATTCATTATGAGGTTTGGTTTTTAATCTCAAATAAAAGGCGTAAAGTTGAATTCTATAGTAAAAATTTTATTGTGAGTCGAAAGAACAATCTATGACATTTACTTTTTGAAGATTATCTGATTTAAATGTTGACCGCAACTACGCCGTAAATGGTCCATCCTGAGGGTCCAATTTTGGACGACGCGTTCCAGCATAGCGACCGGTATCTCGCGAATGACACGAGTAATGTTAGCTTGCAAAGCGTCGATTGAAGCTGGCTTATCCCTGAAGACCAGAGACTTCGTGTAACCCCAAAGAAAATAATCTAGTAGTGTGATATCATACGATCTAGGCGGCCAATTTACTGGTCCAAAACATGAAATCAGGTTCTCACCAAAATGATTTCTCAATAAGTCCATTGTTTCTCTCGCTGTATGCGAAGTAGCGCCGTCTTGTTGAAACAAAAGTTCACCGATTCACCACGGGCTTCAATTTCAGATAGCAAAAAATCCGTTATCATGGTGCGATAGCGCCATGGTGCGGTCGCCATTGACGGTTACGTTCTGACCGGACTCATTTTGAAAGAAATATGGACCGATGATTCCACCGGCCCATAAACCACACCAAACTGTGCATTTCTCTGGCTTTAGTGGTAGCTGTTGAAGCTCTTCAGGTTGTTCATCAGCCCAAATACGGCAATGCTGCTTATTGACGTATCCATTGAGCCAAAAATGCGCCTCATCACTGAACAAAATTTCGCGATAAAACAGCGCAATTTCATTGAGCTGATTCAGAGCCCATTCACCAAAAACACGACGCAGACATAAGTCGCCCGGCTTCAATTCTTGTACGAGTTGAAGTTTGTATGCCTTAAAACCAAGATCTTTACGTAAAATACGCCAAGTTGTTGCGTACGACAAACCAAGCTGTTGAGAACGACGCCGAATCGATTCGTCACGGTTTTCAACCACACTCTCAGCTACAGCCGCTATATTCTCTTCAATACGTGCTGGATGTGGTCTAATCGGTCGAGTATCATCCAAAAATGTATGCTGGGTTTCAAATTTGCGGATGGTATTGGCTATAGTGGTTTCGGTAGGTCGACGATGCACAACATAAGTTGCTCTAAGAGCACGAAAAACATTTCTCACAGAACGCTAATCTTCGTAATACAGCTGAACAATTTGGATACGTTGTTGCGGTGTAAGTCTTTCCATGATGATTTGTCAAACAATATTGAATAAAAATTACATTATAGTTTGACAGGAGTCACGCGTGATCTGTAAAAAAAAGCCTATTGAAAATCAAACCTCATAATAAATCACCCTTTATTTTCTAAGTGAAAATATTACTTTTTGTAAATGTAATATTGCACCATTTGTAAATATTTAAAAATTTTATAGAATATTTCGACAAATATACTAAATAAAAGGCAAATTTATACTTAACTTTTAATCAAAGAATTATTCTTTATATAAAAGAATTGCAAATTCGATGAAAAATTTTGTCTATTTACAACAAAATCAAAAATTTTATAGATGAGAATGAAAAATATAAATTAACAAACATTATAAATTTATTCGTAGATTATATTAAAATATTATAAATTTACGGGACAAATTAATCTATTTCAACGTGATTCACAAATTTCATTTCATAATATAGTCACGCACAATAGAATTATTAATACTCCTTATCAAAAATTTTAGACAAATGTTTAATTTTGTTTTTTCAATTATAAAAATCGAAAAATGTGCATCTTCAATTATCGCATTTTCCAATGCATACATTAGAACTTCCTCGTACGCTATTAAACCAAAGTTCGCACCCCGCAAGAACCATAGCACCCGGGAATAAACTTTGAGACAATGTACACATTTCACACCCATGGCACGACGCATCGAGCTTTTTGATCTGGCCAATTATAACGCTACAATGAGTCCACTTGTCCGACACCTTCTATACCGCGGCTTGTTATTTTTTTTTTTATCTATTCTCGAAAAAAAGCGTCGTATACTTTAAAAACAAAAAAAAAAAAAAAAAAAAAAAAAAAGAAGAAGAAGAAGAAGAAGAAAAAAAAACCTCGCATCAAAAATAATTCATCATAGAGAATAAGCTAGGCCTAGATTAAAGTATAGCCGACACATCGACCACAGAGCGCTTTATGTTTCGCACGTGTGCCCCGCGTCTCCGAGGAATTGAACTTGCTTATGTTTTTTCCATTTTTTTTTTTTTTTCTTCTTAACGGTTGGAATACGTAGGTGTCGGAGGCTCTCGTAAAAAATGGCGTCATAAACGGCTAAGCAAGCTTTGTCGCGTTGTGGAATGAAAAAACGAGTAGCCAGCCGCGGATTATCAAAGAAACACACCTATATGTATACGGCGTCCTTTTTTTCATTCAAAAGAGAGCGAGAAAAAGCGAGTTGAATCGGGAGTTAGAGAGAGAGAGAGAGAGAGAGAGAGAAAGAGAGATAGGGAGCAGCCACATTTCCGAATCCGTTTAATCTTGGTCCGTGGCGCGTAAGTGAAAGCTATCTCCCTGAATGCAAAATCAAACAAAGCGACAAACACAAACCGAGTATACAGGCATGGAGACTCGACAAAGTTGCGCCACGGGGCGAGAGAAAAAGTGAGAGAGAGACAGAGAAAGAGAGAAAGGGTGTCGCCTTCGTCGCCTCCTCCTACTTTCCTCTTTGATGTGTGAGCGATGTGTACTCTCTCTTTCTCGACACCCGCTCTCTCATGTGTTTACGAGCTTTTTCGAGTCTCTTTTTCTCTCTCTCTCTCTCTCTCTTTCTCTCTCTTTTGCTTTCGATAGCGCGTCAAATTCTCTCACCTCGTCTCCCTCTCCGCACTCACTTCGTCGTCCACTTTTACCGTTGGATAATTAACCTGTACTCTCTGTATGAGGGGATGCCCGCAGTTTTTTTTTTCTTTTAACAAAAGAAAGAAAAACAAAATGAAAAAAATCGATTTCGCATAGCTACCGGGAATTTAAAAAATGGCCGCTTGATTAACGAGCTGCGCTCCTTTTTTTTTAACTCGATACACGCGTATTTGATCCATCATTTATTTATTTATTTTTTTTTACTTTTTTTTTTTTTTCTTTTTCTTGAGAAGTGCAATTAAGGGTATGAATCTCCTTTTATTTATTAAGGTGCAATGATAAATATTTTAGAAATGAATTATAGAAATCCGATCTTTTTATATTATTTCTTTTATATTTATATTATATAAAAAAAAAAAAAAAAACGAATTGATTAAAAATTTTATTTAGAATCAATAAAAAATCAACATTGCTAGTTAAATAAGATATGTCTGTTGAATTTTCAAAAATGTGTTTTTTTTTCAATATTCGAACATACGCGAACGAAAACAAAATATAAAATTCAAATCTTCTTATAAAAACGAAAATGTTCAATAAACAAATCACATCTTTACACGACGTATCATTACGTAAATTGAAAAAAAAAAAGTAAGGCATGACAAAGAATAATAAAAATATACTCATAGAATAATTCCATACTCAAAATAAGAATATTTATGCAAAACGAAAGCTCGCAGGGCGCTTACTAGCTCCTCCCAATCCCCGCGAATACGCAGCGAATAAGAAACGAGGAAACAAAACACGTCACTCTCTCTCTCTCTCTCTGTTTCTTTCTCTCTCTCTCTCTCTCTCTCTCTCTCAAAGCGCGTTATCTTCGGCCTATAATGAGGTATGAGTACTACCGGGTGAGAGTATACGAGTATATCGAGTGAGAGACTCGCTGGCATCGGTTTATCTCATCTTTACGCTCGAGACGTCGGGCGCGGTATCATTGCAAGCAAGTTATATATATGTATACATATCGAAATACTACTCGTTACGCGACGCTTTTTCACGAGGATTCGCACTTGAACGTTTCCGCACCTGCGCCCATCTCGCTTTGACGTCACGACGAGATGATGATTTTTTATGCTGTTGAAGCTTTCCTCTTTCTTTCTCTTTGGAGTTTCACACTGGGGTTTATTTTTATCAGTTTTTCTTTCTTTTTCTTTTTCTTTTTCTTTTTTTTTTTTTTTGAAAAGTCTACGGCTTCTAATAACCTAAATTATGAGGAATTTTTATCGTGAGTTTTGCGCTGTAAACTTATTTTGTACATAGCGTATGTTAAATTTTGATTTTAAAGTGACGTTTGTTAAAAGTAAAAAAGTTCTTAAATAATGAAATAATCTTGATTGATGATTATATTCAGTGAAAAACAAACAAATAGTTTGTTCGTATAAAATAAATAAATTTAGTTTTGTTCTTAGATGTTATAGTATATAGTTATAGTACGACAGACCTATTAAAATAAAAATCTTGTCGTCATTTATAAATTCATACTGAGAGAAAAGTCCGTAGCTAAAATAATATGAGAGAACAATTATGATATTTTGGAATTTTTTACTATAATTAATAAAATTAACTACGTTTAGTTAGATTAACTTGTATTGGATGGCAATCGGTATTATATTGAATTAGTTTTAAGATTTTAATTAGATCCACTATTTAGTATAGTAAATTTGGCTATTATCAATTGGCTGATAATTAAATCTGTAACTTGCTCATAGTAAACTTGACTATTATTTTTTATACCCGGAACTATTTATAGAAGTCAATGTAACTAAAATAATTTTCCTCTATCAATACTAAATAACTGTGTTTTTAACTATTATTTGATGGTTAAAACTATCGATATTTTCTGAGTATAACTATTGCTATTTTAAAATTGAAGCGTATTGACATATTATTTTATGTATACGTAGATGTTGCAGTGATTATTATTTTAATGGTTCAAAGAAATCTTTGAAGTTGAACGAGATATAAACAAAAAATTTTTTAGAATCGTCTTTCCAAATAGACAAAACTGTAAAATGTAAGTTTAGTCATTTAATATTAAATTCTCACTATTGAAAATTTTTTAAAAACAAACGTGCATGGTTTACTAAATAATAATATTTTTTCAAATTTTTAAAAAAATCATCCCTTAATTTTCAAACTTTGACGAACGAATTAAACGTCCCAATACCCAAATCACAACAGCGAATCAAAAGCATAAAGAAACATCGAAAATTTTCCCAAACAACGTCATCGGAGCACGAAAAGCTCAGCTCGGGAGTATAAGCGAGAGAGAATATTCGCCATGCTATATCTATAACTAACTCTCCCTCTCGCCGAAACGACGACAAAGAGCAATAGCGTTAATCAGCGTAGAAGGGAGAAAGAGAGAGAGAGAGAGAGAGAGAGAGAGAAAGAGAACACGTCGTCAGGTGTCGAGTAGAGACACCGCGCGATCATTGTCGATCCTCGTCCCATTACGCACGCCTCGACGCCTTCGAGGATTCCAGCGCGATATTACATACACATATACACACACACCAAGAGAGAGAGAGAGAGAGTACAGTCACTCGGGCCGAAAGGAAATACTTAACGCGCGCGCGCACTCTCTCGCGACAAAGGATCGGTCAGGCGTTCTCTGATTTACTCCCTATAACCCATGGTAACTTCGTCGGGAGCTTTTGTCGAAAGGCGTGAAAGAGAGAGAGAGAGAGAGAGAGAGAGACTGAGTGAGCGAGCAATTGTCTGCGAAGTATGTATGTGTATGTGTGTGTGTGTGTGTGTGTGTTTATATGAAACGGAAGCTCCCCCGCGCACACGCTGATTTTCACTCTTTCGAATGCGTTCGCTCGCTCGCGCGCTTCTGCTTTGTGTCGCTGGATGATGGATCAGGTTTTTATTCGGATGAATGTTTATACCGTGTACGGAAGCATTCTTTCGTTTTTTTCCTTTTTTTTTTTTTTTTTTTTTTAGTATTTCAAACGTTTCTGGATTTTTCTTTTCATTTTGTATTTTTTTTTTTGGTTTACTTTTCTCGAGCATTATTGAAATATATAGCTGTTTTGAATATTGTTTATAAAAAATAGATAAAAATCAGCTATAACTTATAAACAAACCATTCGTTCAAATTTTTTTATGAATAATGTAATGACGCAACGATGAATTATTAAATTTTATCCTTAAATTCTACAAATCATTCGACACATCATTTATTCATTCGTCACCGTAAATTAAAAAAAAAATCATCGAAATATCAATTTAATGCTTAATCGGCATCATTAACAGAGACAACGTCATAATCGCAGCTCCCGAACGTTAACGCATCAACGACACAAGCATCAAAACACAAGGCTTTCACATCATCGACAAAAAAAAAAATATATATATATATATACATATATATATATATATATAAATACAACAAGGTAAAATTAAACATATACACGAGGGTATCAAATTTCTCCAACCATAGCGCGGCGTTCATTCTCCCATAACGAATATACTCTCCGTCCGCGCCGATAAATACTTCACTATATAGAAGGACTATAACGAAGAGGTGTCGAAGCGTGCACGTATACGCATGTACAGACAGGGGGAGGCCGATAATTCGCTCATTACTTACGGGTTTTAAGCCCAAACGCGCTCCCGCGATTTTACGTCGTGGGCGTTTTGTCCTCGAGATTATTTCGCACTGCGCTACATTTAATAAACGACGAGGTGACGACCTATGACACCCCCGCGGTGAAGGCTTATTATTTCCGTAGAGTAGACTGAGTTTTTGAAAAAGTTTTGTTTCGTGCCTTTGATTATTTTTTATTGTTCTTTTATTTTTTTTATCTTTTTTTTTTTTTTTTTTTTTTTTTTTACGAGAGTTTTATTGGTTTTGATATTTTTTTTTCAACTCGCTAATATGGTTTTCATTATTTTATTTTCGTAACGATTATAAATTATTCAATATTGATATGCTTATAGATTAGTAGTTATATTTATAGATAAAACGTATTTATATAAATTATAAATTAATGCTGGATTTATGAAAATTAAACCAAAGATTACGTTATAATTATCTTCTCATTTGCAAAAGGTTTGGATTATAAAATAAAGATGTAAACGATGCATTTCAATTATTTTTAAATAAACTTTATAAATGAGAAAGATTTAGAATTAAATTTTACACCGTCTATGCAATACGTCGATAGTGCAAAATTAAATAGAAAATGTAGTAAAATAATACAATCGTAGTCGAAAATATTATTTTTCTTAATTTTTATCGAATCAAAGAATGAAAATTAATCGAACGAAATTTTAAAAGAATCATATTATACCTAATTATCACAAAAATAGGTATAACAACAAGGCTATTTTCATATAATTTAAAAAAAAAAAAAAAAACAAAAAAAAATGGAAACTTCGTTATCGTAACTTCCGACACAAAGGCAAAATCTTAAAAGAAAAATTTCACGGTTTCCCGAAGCTACTCCACAACGCAACTCTCGCGCTTCATTTCTCCTTTCCTCCATTCTTTCGAGAAAAATTTCGTGAACCGGAATCGCGCTAGAACGACTCGGGATACTGGAGCCTTGTATATAAAGGAAACCTCGAAAAAAGAATATCTCGTCGACGAGCTAATACATGTGTATATATATATATATATATATATATATCGGAGAGCAACACGCGTATATCGTTCGTCTCGTTAATTTAGAAGAAGTTTAACCTCGAGACGCCGAAGAGTTTGGCCCTCGTGAGCGCAGCGTGACGCCATACCCAGGTGTTAATAATCCGGGACTAATTGTACCGCCTTCGGGATAATTCCCATTAAACGTCGCGCTGAGTACGAAGTGTGTTTGTGCTCGCAATTTCTTTCTCTCATTCTCTCTTTCTCACTTTGGGAAAACTTTTTCTCGCTTTCGTCTTGTCTGCGACGATGTACTGGTAAAAAAGAGAGAAAGAGAGAGAAAGAATAATCGTTGTCCTTCGAATTTTTTAGTATTCGATGGTTTTGTTGTCGAGTGCGTCATTGTTCGCCGGTGATTTTTGTGATTTTGTATTCGAAAGGTTTTAGGCTTTTGATTGAGCAAAGTGTTTGTGTGTGAATGGTTCAATCTTGGTTAATTAGAAGGAATTTTAACATTTTTTAAAATTTTTATAATGTCAATTTTCACTATAGCAATGTTAAAATAAATAAGTTGATTTTTCCAATATAATTTATCGAGCAAAATAAAAAGACGTTTTTTAATAAATTATCCACGAAAAAATTTTCGAATATTAATTTTAAATTACGAATAAAAAATGTATTTTTGAAATACGAAATTAAAGAAAATATTATTAAAATCATTTATTTAAAATTTATCCGATGGTCAAATATGAATTTAAAATATTTTTTAATCGAAGTAATAAGAATTTCTTTCTTCAAGATTATTGATATTAATATAAAAAAAAAAAAAAAAAAAAAAAAAAAATTATAAGAAAAAGGAAAACATTTATTACCGCCTACAACAGCTTGAAAAAAAAATAAAAAGAAATCTAACATCATCAACTAAATATCGTTCGTCGTTACTTCTTCGTTACAATCGTGCATCGAGAAGGTATCGAGTACAAAGCTCACCGATATCATCAACGCCATCCTGCCTGACAACGTAAATCAGCGTAAATGTAGCTGTAATACCAGCAGCCACGAGCGTGCTACACCCGCCATAGATTTTCGATCCCCGAGTGTACCTACGGAGAAAGAGAGAAAGAGAGGAAAATGGATGAATATATATATATATATATATATACATACACGTAGGAGAAACCGAAGCATCTACATTTCACGCGAGTCGATGTATACATGCATACACGAGCCGTCGGCGGTACTCTAATGGATGAAGTGCGACGCGCGCAGATTCCGTAGATACATCGAAGAGCAAACGAGAGAAATATAGAGTCCCCGATATCTCCCTCGACGATCGGGGACGTAGTCACGTCCTCTATCTCCGGTAATCACTCGACCTCTCTCGCGCCCGCGTCATTGACGAACCCGACGCCTTGCCCATTAATCTATCAATCTCTCTTTCTCCCTCTCTCTCTCTCTCTCTCTCGTTTTACTCGTCAACCTCGTTTTTCTATTCTCCGCTCTCTGTGTGTTGCGTGCTTCCTTTATTTTTCTCCTTTACTTTCTTCTTATTTCTCTTTTTCTCTCTCATTCGTCAAGTTAAAAAGAGAGACACCAAAGTGAAGGAGTTTCGAGTACGTTCTTCTTCTTCTTCTTCTTCTTTTAGTAGAATGTAAAAGAGAAACGGCTTCTTCTTTTTCTTTTTTTCGTAATCGGTGCACCACGTTGGCAAAAGATCGAATCTTGGAAACTCGACCCGGTATATAATGATGATCGTGCATCGTGTACTTTGAGAAGTAAAAAAAAAAAAAAAAAAAAAAGAAAGAGAGAGAGAGAGAGAGAAAGAAAGAGGAAGAACGAGATTGTTAAATCGCTGACACAGTCCGGCCTTTTCGAACGAGGAATTTTGCAAATGCGTGAGATTTTTACGGCTAGATAATAATGAAAATTTTACTTTGATGGTAAGCTCGAGCTTTTTGAATATGAACGTTACTGGGTGATAAAAGCCAAAGGAATTGAGTACGATCGATGGGCTTTGTTGCTTTTGTTTCGTTGAAATGTTAACGTTGATTTGTAAATTGTGCAAATTATTGTTTGCTTGGAATTAATAATTATGCGATTTAATAAAAGTTTATGAATTTTACTGATAAATATTTAAAATACATATAATACTTTTAAATCAGAGAGAAATGGTAGTATATAAATTTTTTAATTTGATATTTTTAGTAAATTAATATATTTAATATAAAAATTGTAACCTATGATGATTTTTTTTCAAAATTTAATTTCTTTATTATTTAAATATCTTTAATATTTTAAATTTTATTCGTACTATTATCGATAATATTTGCTTAGATCCTTAAATTATCATCATAATAATTAATATAGCATCAGCAGTAATTTCACAAAATTCATATTTACATTAAAACATATATAATTATTACAAATAGAGAATAAAGGGATTAGTAAGGAGACATAGTAATAAACAATATCATTCAAATAGATTCATGTGCTTATGAGTTTATTGCATTGGATTGACTTGTGTATTTACAGTGGGAGAAAGAGACACATACATATATACGCGATAATTTTCTTTTTTTTTTATCATTTATCTACTACTCTACATCGATTATCTACATTAATTATACTTCATTGTTTTTTATTTATTTATTTATTTTTAAAAATTTTTGCATACACGTTATCAGTATTATTTCCTTTTTACTTCTCGATTCAACGCTTAGTCCTCGTCGACGTTCCGACTTTCAATTATTTCGCTCGATCGTGTTTTCTTTTATTTATTTATTTATTTACCGTACACAATGTTATAGAGAAGATGGATCCTGATAAGGGCTCGCTTTAATCGTTTTATCGCGAGTTGTGTGCTCTTAAATAATGGGCACACGGTGGACAATAAATAAGTCGGTTCGGAGGTGAAAGTTTTTCTTTTTTTTGTTCGGGATGTAGTGTGTGGGTGTATGTATCTTTTATTTCTTACGTTTAATGATCGAAATGACACCTTTTTTTTTCTTTTCATTTGCGTTTGCTAATGACTGCTTAAAACGACGAATTAATACAAAATGGCGGTCTATTATTTTTTTTTTTTTGTTTTTTTTGTTTTTTTTTTTTTTTTTTGTTTTTTATTCTTTTATATTACGAGACAAGTATACAACGGGACCTGATGGCGATATACAACAACTTTATCGCTAAAAATTAGTCGATAGTTTTCATTTTAATCTCCGGTATAATCTTTGCATATTGCAGATATAACTTCGTTAATTAAAAGTTGCCGGCAGCGAATCGCGCGGTTCGACGTTTACGTACGAGATGTTGTGACACCCGTCGCTCGCAATTATAATAATGATAATAATAATAATATTGGCGATATCGCGTTGTTGGCCAACTTACTTTTTTTTTTTACAATTTGATCGTTTATTAGCTACCTACGTTCGCTTAAAGCTACTATCACACCGATTTATACAAGTTTCTCCTATGAAGTACCATTTTTTTTTTTTTTTCGTTTTTAAATTATTAATTTATTTTTTTATTTCTGAACAATTGTAACATTTGATTTTTTCTTGATAAACTCTGAGTGTGAATAATGTGCATAAGGTGAATAAAAAAAATTAAGTTTGGAAAAGCACAGTTGCCTAACAATTTGGCATTTTCTATTGTTTTTTTTTTTTTTTTTTTTTTTTTTTTTTATTCACTGGATTTGTTTCGATTTGTTTTTTCGAAGAAAACTTACATGCCAATTAATTGTGATTTAAAATTTAAATAGACACAAATAGAAATTTTAGGTATTTAAATCTTTAAAAAAAATCGAATAAAACTCAAAAAAGCTTATTAAACTATCTTTGTAATATTGTGTCAAATTCTTTATACATTTTTTAATGTTTATCTTAGTAAGAACATAGAAGAGATTTTTTCAACAATTAAATTTATCATTTACAATTACAGTTTGATACTTTGATTTATTTATCAACGATACATTGTTTCTTTAAAGTATTAATATCGTTTAGAAAATGCTGACAATGTAGGACAATTTTATAAAACACGTAAATAATGAATTATTATCTACAATAATGAAATAAATATATAATGCACATTTTTTTTTTTTTTTTTTTTTTATAATAATATCAATCAATACGTATACACTAACTGCATCATCGAAGCATATAATATATTTATATATGTATATATAATATCTCATTTTTCGATATTTATACAATAGAGCTAAAATTTCCAATTTCGCGCTTTGATTAACCTAACCGATCCTCTCTTATACATCATTTGACGCGCATATAATTAACGCATTTATATTTACATATTATTTACAACGTTTATAACACAGTGGCTTTATCGCGCGTGAACGAGGCTATCCTGTTAATTTTGCCGACCAAACCGATCATCGATTAGTGCTATATAAACTTAATATCAAATTCGAATATCTCGCTTATAGTCGGATCGTGAGTGCGCTGTTTGCTTTTATGCGAGATCGTACACGTATTCGTTTACATATGAGTATTAATTTTACACATGTATGCGTGTCTGTGTGTCTGTGTGTGTGCGCGCGCGCGCGTGCGTATGTATTTAATAGGCGTGTGTGCTTCAATACGTTTGCGATTTTTCGTCGTGGTAAACTCGGTTTGCAACAATTACGAAAGCCGATTGAACGGAAAATCTCTTTTTTTTTTTTTTTTTTTGTTTTTTTTTTAAGTGCGTGAAGAAACGGAAATTCTATTTTGATTAATATATCAGTCTGATTTTCAAATATTGATGAATATTATCGACTACATCGTTGCTGTTAGTTTTTAACGGAATAATCGAGTTTTTCTTTACGAACGTTACAAATTACACATTAAACCCTGTATTGCTAAAAATGTAATCGCAACTACTTTGGTGCACTCATTTTACTTTTCTTTCATGATCCGTTGGACGCAGTCTTTTAATTTTCGCGATTAATGACCGCGACTAGAAGTTACCTTTACGCGACGGAAGATAAATTTAACAAGATGTTGTTTATTTAATTTAAATATAATGTCGATTAATTATCGTTATTAATTGAAAAATTATGAATGATTTTGGTGAACGATTATCTTAGTTTAAAACTGAAAAATATCATTATTACATTGGATTTATATCACATTCACTGTAACATGCTAACATTATTTATTATTATTATTATTATTATTTTTTTTTTCTTTTTTTTTTTCTTTTTTTTTTTTATTTTTTTTTTATTTTTCTATCGTACGAAGGGATAAAATTAATAATTCAACTACTTGTGAACCCTGTATTGGTCCTTAACGTTATTTAATCTAAGCCTAACGACACGTTGTAGATGATAAATGAGGTAGTTAGTTGTCAGTATGCAATCGATATTTCACCTCGTGCCTATTTGTTTATAGTTCATCGACACTTTATTTTATTTTCAAATTCATTAAATTCGAGTCGCAATGGCAATGTAAATTTCACTATTTTCGTTCCTTCGCACATCACGAATTTCCCTTTCGAATATTCACTTTTGTCGAAAATCAAATATCTGCTTAATCGACGCACACCGAATAATAATATCAATAATAATAGCATAATTCCTCATTTCGATGATTGCACCAACGATCCTAAATCGGCAGGATAGCACGGCGGCGGGAGAATTAACGGGCACTGGTTCTTTCGGGCAAAGTTCTCCTGTCACAACATCTTGCTGAGGTAACTGTTCGAGCCCGGCGGCGGCAGCAGAAACGGACTGACGAACGCGTGAGCCGTCGGCCCGTGATGTACCGGCGAATAACCGGACTGCTGTCCGTGACTCTGGCCGCTGCTGCTCAATCCGCTCAATGGAGCCGGTGAGCCCGCGTCGTGGAGTTTCCTCATGTGCTTCTTCAGATCGAAGTTGCGGCAGAAACCCTTGCCGCAAATTTTACAGCTGAAGGGCTTTTTGTCGTTGTGAGTGTGCATGTGGAAGGTGAGATTGTAGATCTGATGGAAGGCCTTGTTGCAGATATTGCACTTGTAAGCCTTAACGCCGCTGTGCGTCAGTCTGTGATTTTTGTAGTTTCCCTTTTGATGGAAACCCTTGCCGCATATGTCGCAAACGTACGGCTTGAAGTTCTCGTGAATCCTCGTGTGAGTGTTCAACGTCGAGCTACGATTGAAAGCCTTGCCGCAGGTTTGACACTTGTGCGGCTTTTCCTCGGTGTGAATAATCTTGTGCCTGCATAAAGTGCTGGCTTGACGGAATCCCTTGCCGCAGATTTTGCAGATGAAGGGTCTGGCGCCCGTGTGCACGGGCATGTGTCTCGTAAGGTTGTAGTGGGCGTTGAAGACCTTGCCGCATTCCGAGCAGGTGAAGGTCTTCTGTTTCGTTGGATTCCCATTGGTGGATTCTCGAGTCGACGAATCCTTCTTTTCTCTGGGGGTAGGTTCCTCGGGTGAGTTGGACGACAAGGATAGCCTGGAAATTTCTTTGTGAATTGGCGGAGGTGAACGATTGCTTTGGGCCGTTGTGGGTGTCGCCGGAGCCGGTGGTGGCGGAGGAAACGATCGCAGTAAGGGATTCGAATGATAGTGAAGAAGCGGATAGTACTGCAGAAGATTTTGATGATGCCTGAACGTTGGGACGTACTTCTTGAACGCGGACTCCAAGTGAGCGGAGTAGCTCAGCGAAAGACTGGGAGTCGCTTGCTGAAGTATCGCTGTCGCAGTCGTCGCGGGAGCTGCCGGTTGAGGTTGACTGGGCTCCGTCAACCTTTTATCCGGCTCCATAATCTTGGCGATGGAAAACGTAAGGTTACGGCATGGCGTTGGCGAGGTTACCCTGTCGGGTGGTAAGCTCGTCGGTGTCTCCGTCGCCATTGTTTGGCTTGATGAAAACGGTTGCATAGCGTCAATCTGTAACGAAATAAATGAAAATTAGATGTCATATTTTATATAACGCGTGAATCATAATTAACTCATGTTATTCATTTTAAAATATTTATTAAGTATGTAATTCAATTATATCGAGGATGTAAGCTTAATATATTATATTATAATCAAGTTATGCAAAAATAAATGGCGTGCATGCGCGCCTAAATATTTGCGTTTTCGGGGGCATGTCACGTATGAAAAATGTTGAAAAAGAGGAGCAAGTAGAAAAATACGACCCTCGGCTTAACACTTCGCGTACTATGAAGCCTGATGAATAAAATTTGCATGTTAAGTGTGGCTAACGGTACTGGAAGACATTTTAACAAGCTTTTTTGCATAGTTCATCAATTAGTTTCTTAATTTCGTTCTTTTTTTTTTCTTTTTTTTTTTTTTTTTTTCTTTAATTTCGTTTTCATAAATTTCGCGATAAATACCAACAAATTATAATTTTTAATCCATTTCAATGAAATCCTGTTAAAGAATACAAAAGAAGCGCGAATTAATAATTTTTTCTCGTCTTCAACATGACAAAGTCGATACTTGAATGACTTTAAACAATCGATTTACGGCTTTCGTGAGTCAGTGTCCTTAACTAAATACGCAAAGCGGGTATTCACGAAAGTGAACATTTACGTCAAGAGCGGAACCCACATGTTCGTAAGTACAAATGACACATGCGCCATTGCCATTACGTCCACTCAATTGGCCCTCGCGTTGACAGAAAAAAAAAAAAAAAAAAAAAAAAAAAAAAAAAAAAAAAAAAAAAAAAAAAAAATTCGCAAAATCATAGGGGTTGCTTAAACGTTACATTTCGCACGGACAACTTCTTCCATAAGAGCGCTAAGGGAAAATCTAACCATCTGATAAAATTTTCGATGAACTGTTTGTCGTGAGAGAAAGTAGATTGCCGTCTCTTGAAATTTAATTTACGATTTTTAAAAATGATAATTTCTTTTTTTTTCTTTTACAAATAAATTCGTTTAATATAGTTAAAATATTATCACATAAAATAGTTATCGTAATAAATTTATTGCGATAAATATCGTAACGATAAACTTTAATTTTCATTATCAAAACTCGTATTCGCAAAGTTACTCGAAGCAACTTTTTCATTTTAAACCACAAATCACACGTACTTTATAAAGCACAGTTAACCCGTCGTCGAAAAGTTAAATTTTAAATAATATCCCTTATTTAATAAAACACGCGTTCAAGCTAACGTCTCCTTTCAAATCGTGTCTCCGCTTACAACCGCATATACCTACTTCCACGCACGCACGTGTGTATATGCACATGTGCAAATGTACAAGTCGCTCACGAAGGTTTTCAATGGCTCATCTGAATGAGATGCAAAATGGTCAGCACTCTCGCGAGAGACAGAGCGAGAGAGAGAGAGAGAGAGAGAGAGAGAAAGGCTCTCTTCTTAACCCCGGAGGGGTGTACGTGTGTATATATATATACATGTACATCGCGACGTTTACACTGCGAGAACGACGACGACGACGACGACGACGACTCGAGGAAATGTTTGCTTCTCCGAATGGCGTTATATTTGAACTTGGAATGACGGCTGGAATTGGATGGCGCGCGCACTCTTTTTCTCCCTCGCGGTATGAGATACACACGCATATATACCCGTAAACCGCCGTATGTCTCGAAATGTCTCTGAATGTCGTCTACCACTACGTATTCTACTATATATATTACCGTGGAAAAAGAAAGTACGTAGAGAACGAATGGCGCTGGTCTTTTCTCTTTTTCCCGAGCAAACGTAGAAACGCCGAAAGGCTTCTTTATGCCGAGGTGATTTAGCCAAGAAGTGGCCTCCAGACGCTGGTTTTTGTTCGACCGTTGATGAGAACCCGGGAATCGGTAAATGACCTACTGGATTATACGTTTCTTTTTTCTTTCCAATTTTTTTTTTTTTTTTTTTTTTTTTTTTTTCTTAAGATTGCTCGTGGACATTTAAATAAAAAGAGGCGTATTGAAAAAAATTTTAATTTTCACTCAATTTATTCGTGAACGACAATAATTAAAAATAAAGTACGGCGTATAAACATTTTCGTTTTGTAAAGTTTAAGATTTTGTTAATAAGAAATCATGCATTTTAACAAATACGTTCTTTTAAAAATTTCGCTTTCAAAATCTATCCGACGTACAATAATAGATCAACCTAACGAAAAACATTACCCTTTACCAATACCAACAATTTACGCGCGGATAACGTAATAATTACTTATTCCTTTTTTAACAATGCCATTGGCCGTACGACGATAATGGAAGAACACAACGACTACAAGGCTAAAACTCGCGCAACAAGAACGAGCACGTAGAGGCGAACGTTCAAGTGGCATATGTTCACGCGTAATTTAATCTCTTCCTGTGCGCGTCCCCCGTGATTTAAACTGCGCCTAGGCAGAAAAACGCCGATGATTATATACGCTTGCTCTCCATTCATGCGCTCTTCGTCAAAGCTTATATATGTACTCGCGTCGCTGTGTGCACGATTATTATTATTATTATTATTATTGTTATTATTGTTATTATTATTGCACGCCCACGTTTCGAGGGACGCGCTTGCGATTATTTTCAATCAACGCTCGCGTGTCATTTTTACAACGGATAGTTACGGTTCGCTCGATTATAACAATGGAACGCGGCTAGCTCCAGTTCGAGATATAATTTTAAATCTATGCGAGATTTGGTGAATCGTTTGAATTTTTGTGGCTCGAATTATTATATTGAATTAATGAAATTTTTCGATGATTAAGAAAATTAATGATTAATTCGGTAAATGTGTTAGTTGGATTAAAAATAAAAACACGTTTAAAAAATTTATCAATTTTAATAATTAAAAAAGTTAGGGCCAATCGACTATAAACGAAAAACGAGAATTAAAAGCAACAGCCCAGATATGATCGAGTATAATCCCCGCCGTCAAACTCGCTTAAAGAAACGAGGCACTGCACGCGTAAATAGACATCGTGTCACCGCGCGGGACAAGAAGCCGACGGCGGTTTTCCAAGCTCGGCCCCGCCCATTCTTGTGTAACTTTCGATTGTGTGCCCGCAACTATTTCTGCGCCCCGCAAATCCGGCCCTAATCATTTGGGGAATATGTGCGAGGGAAAGTCGTTGATCTCTCATTCTCTTTCTTTCTGTCTCTCTCTCTCTCTCTCTCTCTGCGTTTTCCCCTCTCTTTTCTATCGCCCGTACGCTGCTTTTGCGCACGCGTCTATGTGTGTATATGTGTGCATGTAAGAGTGAGAGAGAAAGAATGGTTGATGATTTATGCCAAGGTCTGTTTGGACTAGTTCGCAAGGATAAAACGAGCTATGACGATGGATGTTGAAATTGACGTTGATGAAAATATCGATGTGACGTCATTTTGCGGGCTAACTTTTTTTTTTATCGAAGCTCGTAAAATATATTTATTTACGATTTACCATAAATTTAATGAAAAATACAACGCTTCTATTAACAAATTTTTGAAGACTTATTAATAAATTACTTTTTTGAAATCGATGAACAAACTAAAAAAAAAAAATAATAATGATAAAGTAAGAAGATTATAAGCAATGAATAAAAGCTCCAATAATCGCGCACAATCAATGCCGCAGCAATAACAGCGCGTCACAAAAGTAACGAGGCAGCCGCCTGCAAAATAGCTACACAAAGCAAATCCACACACACACACACGTGCGCGCGCGCGCGTGCAATGATAATACCGGCGCAAGATGCACTCGAAAAAAAATAAAGAATCTTTCACCGTCGCCTTCATAGACGAGTAATTCTTCTTGTAATACTCGAAGATTAGCGGCATTAGCGTTATACCTTCGCGACTATAAGAATCCTCATACGACTTTCTTCCTTTGCAGCTGATGCGTCACGGAGGCTGATTTCGTTGAGGACTACGCGTATGCGAAGGTATACATCCATTGTTGTCGCCTAGTTGAATTTCATAAGCTACAAGAAGTTTCCTTTTCCTTTTTTTTTTTGACGTTACGAGGTGCGACGGTTTTATTAGGTAGGCGGATTTAGGGATGAATCGGAGGCGTGCACTACAATTTTCGATGAATTGATCCTTGGATAAAACTTTTTTCAGTCTCGAAAAATTACTTTTGACTAAGTGAATATGTACGGACATCTTTAGAGTATTAGAAAAAATTAGTTGCTGTTTCATAAAAAAAATTTTCAATTTTAAATTCAGTTTTATGATGGATTTAAAGATTAATCTTGATATTTTTAAAATAAGTGAAATTTCCTTTAATTTTTTATAATAATGATTGTATACGAATTTTAGATTGAATAAGATGTTTAAATTTGTTTTCGGTGTTTAATAAGTATATTAAAAAAAAAAATCAATATAAATTGCTTTTAAATAAAACGATAAAATAACAAAAAAAAAAAAAAAAAAAAAAAAAAAAAAAAAAAAAAAAAAACTAAGTAAATAACACTTATTATATATTTTATTTAAAAATCACATTTCTGTTCACATTTGCAGCATGCAAAAGCTAAATTTCTAAAATAATAATTGATTTTCGTTAATTATTAATTTCGTAAATCAATTAATTGTAAAATAATTAAATGCTGAAATATCGATGTCTTAATAAACTACACATGCCAATAATCTAACCATCGTCTAGTTTGGACACTACACCGAACTACGCGAAATCATTCATCATAACCTCGCAAAACAACGTCACTTAACGAACGAAAACAACGTATAACCAAATGCATGCAGCACTACATAAGAATAATACGTAAAAGACAACAAACATAATAAAAGAGAATGACAAAAAAAAAAAAAAAAAGAAACAACACACACCATCGTTCACCGCATGAGAATCCACGCGTGCACGCACTCAAGGCCTCTCTCGGCATTAAGCTCAACACAATTCGCGTACACGTATCCACGTCCCACGGGGAGAAAGCAGCCTCACTCTTTCTCTCTCTCTCTTTCGTTGCGAGATCTGCACCGGCGCGCAAAAAAAGACCAACAGATCTGCCGCGCTGCTCGCGAGCAGCAACAGCAGCAGCAACGCGAACAGCCACTACCTATTTCCCATAAAGGTTGGTGCGCGTGAGAGGGGAGAAGACGAAAGAGAGCGGCGCAGGGAAAGGGAGAAATCGATAGTGGTGGGGGAGGAGTGGGGATGCGGCACGCGGCGATTGGTCCAAGTGAGAGAGCGCCCGGTGGGTGTCGCCCGAGCAGCGGGTAGTCTTGGTAGGGAGGGAGAGAGACGGGCTAATACATTGTTACGGCCAGTTAACGAGAGCAAGGATCGCAGCAACAGCGGTTGTGGTGGCAGCGACGAGTACGGAGACCCGAGAGGGAGAAAGAAAGAGAGAGGCATGCCAATTTCATCAATTTATTTCAATCTACAACGCGACGCGTTCGCGGATGACGAGGAGAGATACTAGAGACCATTTTGTCTTTTTTTTTTTTTTTCTTATTTCGCTTCTCGTTTCATCTACCGGCTGCTGGCTCTTTTTTTTCAATCCGTGAGTTTTTTTTTTTTTTTTTTTGGTCGTCGGTGGCGAGAGTTGTTTCGCTACTTGTGCTCGGTGATTTATTGGTTGATTTTTTAGCGATCTTATCGAGGCGAAATGTCATTTACAATATGCTTCGTTTGAGGAAAAATAAAAATGAAATAAAATTATGAAATGTAATATTCATAAAGTGTGCTGTAACTTTTAACTTTTTTGAAATTTCGTATTTATAATCGATTTAAAAATACTTATCAATGATCTTTTGAAATATATTTTGAATGATTTTCAAAAATATTTAGTATGTATATGGGATACGTTTGCTTAATATGTAAAAATTCTCGTTTAACGCTACTCGAATAAAATTCTACCTTTTAATTAATATTTATAATAAACTTGAACATTTTCCTTACAATCGCTCATTTAATAAAGTTGGGCATTAATTTATTAGCCAACAATTTTAATCATCGCATTTAATCTTTTTCATTAACCTCGACAAAATTAATCTTTCAATTGAAAAGAGCAATAAAAACGTCGGAATTTCAAAACGCATACGTTAACCTCTTAAAACTACTCACGTTTGAATTATGCCTCGCTATCTTCATTAACGTAGTTGCGTAACAACGCTTTTTTTTTC
The DNA here is from genome assembly GCA_949987625.1 of Chalcis sispes. Lineage (NCBI taxonomy): Eukaryota > Metazoa > Arthropoda > Insecta > Hymenoptera > Chalcididae > Chalcis > Chalcis sispes. The sequence continues at coordinate 11,163,201 of OX465098.1, read as the reverse complement.
TCTCGCGCAACTCAGCCCGATTAACAATCTTTCCAACGCTTAAACGTTAACGACTGACGATTGTACATTTCGCGCAACGAGATACGTATATATAATCGATGTTCCGAAGGCGTTAAGTGTGCAAAGTTTACCAACGTCGTTACGCACGGTCCGGTGAGTCCAATCAAGCCCTCTATTCCCCTCCTCGCCGGTAAACTGTACCAACCGCGCATTAACCACGACGACGTCGCAAGACAACGTTTAAAGACGAAGCGGAAGAAACGTCGAAGAAAATTCGAAGCTCGATGGAACGGTACGGAGGCGCTTTCTCGAGAAAACTTGAAATGGCTTTGCAAATTTGCTCTGGTCGTTCTCCTCGAGCCGTTAATTACCGAGTTTCTTTCTTTCTCTTAGTCTAAGTTGATCTTCTGTCTGGTCTCTATTCTTTTGTACTTTCTCGGCGTGTATATACTATAATCGTGGAATGGCGGTTCATTGCAGTAGGAGTCTTTTTAATTCAATGAGGATTTAAAAAAGAAAAGATATAATCGAGAGCTGCATTGAATTTTTCTTCTTTAATTGGTTCTTTTTCTTCTCAATAATGTCGTTAGACTTTTCGTTTGTAATATTTTTATATTTTTATAGCTCATCGTTAAAATTGTGTTTGATATAGTATAATTGATGTCAAAATATTAGTTAAAAAATACGTATATTAGATTATTAACTATTATAATTTAATATTTATTATAGTAAATTTAATCTTAGAAAAAAAAAATATATATATATATATACTCGTATATATACATGTATATTATAATGGAAATTTAAAGAAAAAAATATATAACACTTGGTATTCTATGATCTATTTTTGTATACGTAATAATAATTGTATGTAAATAATAAGTATCTAAAATAAAAAAAAATAAAAAAAATCATAAATAAGACCATATTTTACAAATTATCCTTTTATAAAAGTTTTCTATTATTTCTTTTATCTTCATTCGCAACGTTAAATATTCCATTTATTCTCTTATATTTCATTTAATTCGTTATACATACATATATTTATATATATATATATATATATATACATCCGTACATCCCTCTTTATCTTTCTGGACTTTCCGGTGTCTGGTGTCTACCGGATAGGAGTAGATCGATGCACGACCGAAAGTTGAGAGTGATTAAGTAGAACTCGAGGATGAACTTTGTCGGTTTGTCTCTGTCTTTCTTCCTCTCTCGCTCCTCTCTCTCTCCTCTCTCTCTCTCTCTCTCTCTCTTTCTCTCTCTCTCTCTTTAGCTCGACATTGACTTCTGATTCTTTTGAGAATGGCGACGCGAGACTAGTCAATCAGAAGTGAATTGCACGCTGCCAAGGATTGATTTCCGTTAATTCGCCAACTTGAAGTTAAAGTACTTAAGCGAGTAAGGGAGTGAGGGTAGATAGAGAGAAAGGGAGATGGCAAAACGTTCGCTTTTATTTGATTGTGCAACAAAAAGGAGAAGTGTCAATAAAGTTTGAATTCTCAAGTTAAGAAGAGGAGCGATTTTCTTTTTCTTTCATTATTATTAATGAATGCGATTATTTACGGTGTTTATAATTTTTCAATAAAGATGTTAATATATGCGTCGAAGCGATTGTTCTATTTATGAAGATTACGAAGATAAATAAGAATAATTAATTATTTTCATCGATACAAAATAATACTATTTTATTAATTTGTAAACACAGAATATATAATATATGTAAATTATATTTGTGCTATTTGATTAAAAAACGCGATTTCTTATTCCGCACACATAATTATTCGTAAAAATTCTCTATGACTTGCAATTATTTCATTGAAAATACGCTTATTATAGATTTTTTATAATCATTAAATGTCATCGCATCAAAAAATATAACAGTAGCATCGATTTTTCACAAAAGCACACGCACAAATATAAGAAAAAAAAAAAATAAATAAATAAATAAACAAAAATAACCCAAATAATCTTTTCAGGCATGAAGAGAGTATATAAAAAGTACACAATATATATATATATATATATATATATAAAGTATATACAGCTTTCGCAATAGTTTCGAAAACAAAGCTCGCGTGCATTTCGAGCATCGATCAGTAAAACCTTGAAGAGAGGGAGCACACGGCAATCGTTCTTACGGACTAAGTGGCGATAAGGATATATAGTATCTCACGCCTTGAGGTTACGCGCAGCGCTGGAAAGAATTCGTCGGTTAATTTGTCGGATATGATAACGTTGAGTATTCCCCTTTAGATGAGAGAGTTTTTTTTCATGGGCGCGCGTTGAGGAGAAAACGAAGGCGAAATGTCAAACGATATATACCGATTGCATAAAGGAGGTATTAGAGGTCGAAGCGTCAGGAGCACATATATACCATTAGCGCGGAGTACCGGAACAGTATCTAAGGGCAATAAACTTACGCCTGTGGTTTCTCGTATATATATATATATATATATATATATATACATATACATGCATCCACGCATACACATCCAGGCTATTAGGGTTAGCTAACCCCATGCGCGAGGATTGTTCCAGCCCCGTTGGTTTTTAGGCGAGAGGAAAAGCCGACGTGTATAATTAGCATTCGAGAGGTGGAAGGGAAGGGGATGATGCTGAGGATGACAGCCGTTTACAATGACACAGCGCACCCTTGTTATAAACTCGGCCACGGGCTCTTCTTCGTCTACTCTATTTGGAGGCGATATGTCCTTTTTTTTCTTCTCGTCGGGTTTGACGCGCACTTCGTACCCTTAAGCCGATTCCAAATCGTCGTTTGTGGTGGTAATCGTGGTGGGGTGGGGTGGGGGGGGAGAGGATTTTTTTGTGTCTCCCCCTCCACCTCACTTTTTTTAGAGAGAGAGAGAGAGAGAGAGAGGGAGATTGTTCCGCAAGTAAATCATTGGATTTTTTTTTGTTGTAAAAGTGCAACGATCTGGAATTTGTAATGTAAGATTCTTTTCTTGTGAGATTTGCAGAAAGGTTAGCCGAAAGGAAATACTGAATTTTGTACGTATCTAAGGTAAAGGATTAAAATGCCGTAAAATGCAAATACAAAGCGTTGAATGAAGTATCAGGTAATCGTTATGCAAATTTATAATCTATAAATATTTATAAAATATTTAAATAATACGACAAATTTTTGCATATCAACAATTTTTATTGATTTATTATCAATAATTTGCATTGAAAATTCATTCTTATCAATAATACATTCATTTATAAAGATTCAAACACTTATTCTTATACTGGTCGATTCAAAAGGCAATATACATGTATAGATTATAGTAGCACTTTTTGTGCACTTAATTCATGATATGAAACATTTATATTTAAAAGTTTCGACACACGAAATTTCTTGTAAAAGTTAAACGTCTCGAGTATATTCAATTCACCTGTTAGAAATTTGTTTTTTTCAAACTCATTCGTCAACTATTAGAACATAAGCGTTCAACGACACAATACGATACGACACACATAAAAAGCCAGTGACACTCGAGTCTCTATTCGAAAAGTAACGAACAATTCCAGTACAACTCCAAACAATAAATTTGCACGAGTATCGTTTCAAACAAATATATACAATCGAGTATGCAATCGTTAATAAAATTAAAAAAAAACAAAAAAACAAAAAAAAAAAACAAAAAAAAAATAATCAACAAGATATATTCCAAAACAATAACCATCTCTCTCGGTTATCCTTCTAATATACACATACATATCGCGGACTTGAAAGGGCCGCACGCACAGTAAAAAGCTAATGGAATCGTTCACGGTCCAGTGAGACATATCCCGCCTAAGAGAAGCCGCACGTTGCGCGTTTCTCTCGTTGGCTGCCGATATCTATATATAGGGGATCTTGTGTATGTGTGTATATCTATATACATGACGATCGGTGCACACGTGCGTATATATGCACATTAGATCGAATTCGCCTCTGTAATTGCTTGCTCGGATGGGAAATTTTGCAAAATGGCACGTTGGGCGATATTCTCTTTCTTTTTGATACTTCAGAGCGCTCGTGTGGCTTCGCCTTTTTATTTTTCTTTTTTATTTTTATTTATTTTTTTTTTTTTTTTTTTTTTTTTTTTTTTTAGGATGCGTGCGACTTTTACCCGATTATCGCTTCTGCGTTTGGTTGTTGATAATATGAAATTTTTTAAATGTTTTTATATATTGATTACATGATATCGTTTTATTACTCGATTTGACATAATTACAATTGATTAAAATAATATAGTTTTGGAATAATTTTGTCAAAAAACTAGATTCTTTTATCAAACATTTTTTCTACTTCCCAGTTGCACAAATTATCTTATAAATAATCGTCTAACAAATTAAACTAAATAAACCTGTAAAAAAAAGGCTTCTATAACAATTGCAAGAAAGAAAAAAAAAAAAAAATATATATGTATATATATACTACAAGGTACACCCTAAAATATTCATATCTCCCTCGTAAAATCGGTGCAGCAAAGCCACGCAGAGCGACGCATACGCACACGCAGACACAATAAAAGTCGCGCACGTAGTAGCAGGCAAACGAAACGCGCAGCGATCGGAGATCGACCGAACGATCTTACGTATAGTTTTCACGGTAGGAGGGATAAGACTCGCACACACAGCTGCGCGATCGCCGGGGGTCCCTTCATTCTTTCCTTTATTTTTTTTTTTCTTTTTTTTTTTTTTTTTTTTTTTTTACTTTTGGGCGTCGCCCATGGGGGCTACCTCGTTATCACCGATTTCTATTTCTTCCCCTCTCTCTTTCTTTCTCTTTCTACCTTTATGTCGAGTACCGCCTTCTTTCCTCCTTACTGCGCTCTCTCTCCCCCTCTCTCTCTCTCTCTCTCTCTCTCGTGTGTACAGCCTGGGAAAGAAAAAAGAAATTCGGCGCAGCGTCGATGAGGCACGTATGTGCGCGTTATAAGCGTCGAGAAATTTTGACGCGACAGCGTGAGCTCGCTTTTTGTGCGTATTGCGAGGTTCTTTTTTTTTTTCTTCTTGTTCTTCTATCATCTGCGTCGGTTGCGCTAGCGAATGACTAACGGGTTTGTATATCACTAATTAGAGGAGAGCCGACTATTGAGTTGACTCTTATAAGGGATGCTTGGGATGGGTTACTGGATTTGTTGCTCATATGATTTTGGCGAGTTGAATTTTTCGATTGAACGAATTCGAATTTTTAATTCGTCAACTGTTTCTTTCATCGATCGGATCACTCTATGATGGTTCTTTACTTTATCGAACAAATAAACTTGTCGTTGACAAATAAACTGCAGGATTCTTTTTTATTTTTTACCTTTAAATTACGAGTAAATAATTCTTACACGTCAAAAACTAATAAATAAAAGAGATCAATTTTCATCCCAATGAAATACCGATCCTTTTAACCAACGACAAAATTCTTAACCAGCAAAGCTAAACGTTTTAATTTAGCCAACGAACCAACGTCACGTATATCTCGTATTTCTCGATAAAATATACTCAAACGAGATCGAGACTTTGCGCGTTGCGTCAAACGCTTTGCGCGAAGGCTTTTCAAGCTCGACAAAAGCGCCAGGGAGTCTCTCTTTCTCTCCTCTTACTTTTTTTTTTGTGTCTCCTCGCTTATAAAATGGACAATACGCGAATGAGAAAGAGAGAGAGAGAGAGAGAGAGAGAAGCTGCGCTCGCGCGCAGAACGATTGTTTTCCGTGACTTTTATATCCCGGCGCTCATTATTTCGCGCGATCATTGTTGTTACCGTTATTACCATTATTTGACCGGGGCGAAATCGTCTCGGGTTACGATTCATTGTGGAAACGAGAAGAGAACGACGCAGACGGAGAAGAGAAACTGTCGGCGGGTGCCTTCGTTATTGAGCCGTTTAAAACGCTATACGTGTGCTGGGGGGCGGTTTCCTTCTCCCATACCCTCTCGCTCTCTCTCTCTCTCTTTCTCTCTTTTTATACGTGGTGAACGTGCGTGACAGCTATTATGTACGACGTTGATGTATGTATACTTGTCTACGATTTTCATGGAGTTTACGTATACGTGCGACTATGCGTAAAGTCAATTAACAGAATTTTTTAAGTCAGAGCTTGTTTCGTTGTGTAATGTTTGTTTTATTTTATTTCATTTATTTTTATTTTTTTTTTTTTTTGTTTTTGACTTCTGAAAATAAAGTATAATTAGTCGAATTAATAAATAATTTTCTTTATTCGTACAAGTCTAAGAAAAAAATAAATTTTAGTTTTTTTTTTTAACAATTACAGAAATATTTTGATTTAATCAGATCCAAAGAGATCTTATAAGGTTTGATTTTTTTAGATTTTAAATAAACTTATTTATTAGATGTACGAAGATCTTAGTAGATATACTAAAATTTCGATATATCTTATATTTAATGTAATTTCTCTTACAAAATATCTACCCAGAATTTTGTAGATCTACTTACATTCAGATAGTTCTTAGTAGAAGTAGATAGAGCTTTTAATTGACAGAATTTTTTTTTTTTATGATTTATACAGTTTTGTACGTCTACAGTATAAGCCAAATAGTGAGATATTTAAGAATATAAAAAGACCTTTGTTCACATCATTACAGATCTTCGTAAATCCAATTTTAGATTTGAAATTCGGTAAAATTCGATTTTATTAGATCTGATTAGATCGAAATTATTTTTTCCCGGGTTGTCAATGGAAGTTCAGCTAATTTTTGCTCAGCTTAAGCTTTTGAATAGTTTTAGTAACGGTGTGAAAAAAATGTAGTATCATCCTAAACTTATAAATATGATATACTTATAAAATAAAATATAAATTATGTCTAATTAATATATTTAAAAAAATGTATATGCACAATAAAAAAAAAAAAAAAAAAAAAAAAAAAAAAATACTCCAAAACTATAAAGCACGCACAAAAGGCAAGTCTTCACGAAACACACCGATAAGACACAAAACAAAAACCCCGATGCGTATTCAAAATATTTTCCCCAACAAATAGCCCCTCGGCGAATTAAATTGTCACCTACATGAATTAGTCGTGAAATTGCAGAAGCGCAACGTAACGTTCAGCTAGCACAATGGAAACTAAAAAGCCGAGGTACTCTCGAGTATAACAATGCGAGTAGCATACGCGCGACCGTTGCGTTTGTTAAGAGATTGACCTTTTTTTTTTTTTTTTTTTTTTTTCATTCGCCGTCGTTGATACGCGAGCCCTGTTATTATATAAAGATGAGGATTGGGTGAAGGTACACTCGATCACGAAAGTTTTACGAAACGTTGGATAGAATTTTTCTGCACAAACGTTATGTGATTCTAATTGTTAAAACGATTCTTAGGTTCGCGAAAAATTTTAATTTTATTTATTGTTCAAGTAGTAACAGATATTATTGAGGTAACAAATTTGCATACGTAGAGAAGAAATGATAAATTTTATATTAAATAAAAGATTCAAATTCGTGCTACGTGTCTGATGAAAATTGTTAGAGACAATTTATAAGAATTAAGTACCATCAAATCTGTTATAGCAAAAAAAAAAAAAAAAAAAAAAAAAAAGAAAACTAAACGATAGTTTTGCGAAAATCTCAACGCGGAATAAAATAAAAAGAAAAAACAAAAGAACAAAGGGACGAACCGTTAAATCCCCAACATTTCACTTAAACTGTACCTCACCGATCTAGAATCGCACTCGAGTTCCCGCGTGTGTTCTTTCGAGCGGATGCAGCTCTTGCTCATTCCATAGTCGACCATACACATACGCATACATACTCACGCTCATGTATATATATATATATATATATATATATATATATATATATATATATATATACTCGGAGGGAGGAGAGAAAGCGCGTATGTACACACGCGGACATACGTGCATACGGTGTACTTAGAGACGCTCAACTTCGGCATGCGCACGCCCCCGGTATAACCGAATACAATAACCCCCCCCTCGTGACAAAGGGACTCGCTCCTTTTCTCGTGTGCGCATGTGTGTATGTACTCGCGCGTCTGTTTCGCTCTCCCGGAGGACTGGATCACGATAGTTCTAGGGGGAAGGGAGGAGGTAGAACAGTAGTGTGGTAGTATAGTATTTGGAGTTCGCTCGATGCTCGGTCTGTTAATCCTCGCGGGTTTAACGAATTCGCCGAGGTGTTTGCCGAACATTTTTTATCAGATTTGATTAGAGAATCTTTTTTTATCTCGTAGTAATTGGTAAATTTTAAAAAGTCGATTTTTTAAAAATAAACGTTTGGCAAAAAGTTATTGAAAAAATGTTCCCGTAACATACACCAAATAACCTTGAGCTACTCCCTCTTATCTCGCGCGTAAGAATATAGAAAACGCTGCAACACAAGAGCCCCCGATTCAAAATCTCAAAGTACAACCCACACACGCATAAACGAGGCACACAAAAAGCGTACGTAAGAAATTATCCGCGGCACGCGCCACACGATCCAGACGCAGCATCCAAGACTCGCATCTTGAGACTTGCCGCGGCGCACAAACGGCACGCGAGACTTCCGCCAGCGGGATATCGGATTCGAGACGTTGTGAAACGCGTTCAATGCGCGCGGACGGAAGTTACGAGCTCTTTCAACGTGAAACGTAAGAACGCGCGGAAGGTGTGTGAGCAGCCGGCCGACGAGTAAGAGAGTTGGTTCTTTTTTTTTTTTTTTTTTTTTTTTTTTTTTTTTTTGCTTAAAACGAACGATTTTCTCTTCAGGATTTTGCTCTTTTTTTGACGTTGAGGTATTTAGTGCGGTTCAGGGTTTGAATGTTTAATTGATTTCATTGTAAATTTTTGAAATTTTTTCAAAATTTATCTTTTTAATAAGGTTTCTTTTCAATAATTTTTTTTAATAAATTGTAACCCAATTAAAACAATAAATTTTATTATTAATAGAAAAATTAATTTTTCTGAATCGATTAAAAGGATTAATTATTGACTTAATTAAATAACAAAAAGTACTCTCATAAAAGCACTTGAAATAAAAGTTATCAACACATTAGTCTTGACAAAGGTAAAAGTATTCCGCTCGATCAAATTTAAATAACCCGACGTCTTCACACATACGTAAAGCAACTCGTATTATTTGTCATAGTTCTCGTAGCTCGCAGCAAAAGAGCGTCAGTCATCCGGCAAGCACCTCCAGAAAAGGAAAGAATGGGCGCACACTCACATAGCGTCAGTGAAAACAAAGAAAAGAACACCAGTGAGAAGAGAATGAAATAGAGAGGAGAGAGAGAGAGAGAGAGGGGAGGGGGGTACATGCATAAAGTAAAGAGAAGCAAATAAACCTCGACTAAGGGAGACTCGTGCTTTCCATTACTCGCGAAGACGTAGTGTAGCCGGCCACGTGAAAGAAAGAAACTCTAAAAGAAAGAGAAAGATGGAGTCTGCTCAAGAAGAGAGAGATAGAGAGAGAGAGAGATAGAGAGAGAGAACAAGTAGGTGAAGAAAAAAGAGAAAGGATATATACGCCAAGACCACGCGCTTATATGCCTACGTACACACGCATACTCGTACATATACTCTCACACTCACGTAGAGGTCGCAGACACCGCCGCCGTCGTTGCTCTCTTAAGTCCTCGACGTCTTCACGTTGCAGCCGCCTCGGAAAGAGTCTACCACCCGGTCTTTGCCCTTTTCCATGCTCTCTTTGCACTACCTCCTCCTCCTCTCACTAACTCCGCTGTTTCACGTATGCCCGCGCGAGATTTACTTTATTCTTTGCGCTTTTGTGTGCGCGTTTCGTTGATTTATTATATATATATATATATATATATATATATATATATATATATATATATATATATATATATATATATATATATATATATACGTGGGACCTTTTCTTTTTCTTCGATTCATTGTTGCCAGGAGGATATAATAGAACCGGAAGTATCCATAGACGGTAGTCGAGACTGGTTTGTTGTTTTTTTTTTTTTTTTTTCTTCTTAGCTTTGTTTGGCTTTAAGATTCGGTTTTCTTTTTTTCTTCTTCTTTGCTGGAAAGGGTAGTAGGTTAAGAGTCGGTAAATTTTTGAGATGATTTTATTTTTGAGGACTCGTTAGACCAAAGTAATGAATAGCGATATATACTTTTAACGATCAATGTAAAGTATATATCGTGATATCGAACATATTTTAGGTGAAATAGTTTAATTTTGGATGAAAAAGAAAAGTTTTAAAAATGCAGCTAATAAAATTAAGCATCGCGATAAACAAGCGATATTCTACCGAAAATATGAATTTATCATTATTATAATATCGCATCGAAGCATCCGATGATATTTAAGAAGGGAATATACTTTATCAAAACGTTTCAACGAAGCAATTTAAAAACTTTAAACCTCGCAATCTATAACGACATCTCGGTCACGATATCATCCAGCTGAACGACGATTTCGAATAAATAGAATCGAGAATCGCGATTGAAAAACAATTACAATTTTTATCGTTGTACACTGACTGTCTTACACACACATACACACTCGTTATAAAAAACGGACGAAACGAGGGAGACACGCGAGAGAGACATCGCGATTATTGGTTTTCTTATCGAATATACATCGGGCCATCAAGGAAAAACTTATCCTGGCTATTTACCTTCCGGCAGTCTACTTATAATCGACGATCCATTGATAAGCACGTCAAATCCGTCGATGACGTATAGACGGCTTACGTATAACTTTTATGGAAAAAAAGCCGTGCGATTTCGGGACACGAAGTTGAATTCCGTGCGTCGAGTTCCCCAGGTGAAGGATGAAAGAAAGTGGGATTTTATTTGCTTTATGGATTCGTGGGTTTTTGTGCTTCGATTTTATTTATTTTATTTTTTTTTTTTTTTTTTGTTGAAGGGAAGGAGAATGAGATTGCAACGAATCATTTTTTTTTTCTTTTATTTTGAATATGTATACGAATAAAATGAATCTAATTTACAAATATTTTATGCGCTTACACCCTTTTATATTTATCTATATTTTTTTCCGTTTGATAAAACTAAAAATTGTTGTTTACAATAGTTAAAAATTTTTATATTCTTAATCCAAAAAAAAAAAAAAAATTCTAAGCCTTACTAACCATACAAAATAAATGAATTCTCGTGCGCTTATAAAAATAAAAACGTCTATAATCAACAATCGTTTAAAATGTTTTTCGTAATTTAAAATTTTGCAATTCCGCCGGAATTTATTTAACCCATAGGTCGTACTATACATTTGCTAGTACACGAGCGCGTCTACGATTGTATAATAAATCAGTTGGTATCAGTTGGTTCTCGTATCTACGAGAACAAAGAGTGCGAATTGTCGCAAATGTTCATTTGGCCACGTGAATGACATTTTGACGTTTAGTTTGTAGTTTAACAGCTCGTGTGAAACTCATTTACTAGTCGACGTCGAACATTGTATGCATGAACTGCATTGTTTTGAGAGCTGCCTTTCACAGCAGTGGCATCGTTTTAAATTGCGATGGTGATATTTTTTGAAAAATAATTATCATGTAAATTTTATCACGAGAATTTACGAATTTTCCTTACCTTTATATTACTACTTTTTACTCTATTTATAAATTATTCAATTTTTATTGCATTTTCAATGAATATTCAAACTTTTTGTTCTATTCATAAACTATTCAATTTTTTATTACATTTTCACGTTAATGAGTATTCAAACTCAATCGTCGAATGATTATATTATTGATTTTGTTCTTTTCTTTTTCTCATAACCAAATTAAGCGTTGACGAGACGAAATTTATGAACATATTTTGGAAGATTTCATTTTTAATAAATTTCAGGTTGCTGATATAGATTGGAAAGCCGTGATATTAAAATTGATTATTTATTATAATTATTAATTAATTACAAAAAATTTATATATTTTTGTATATATTGTATATATTGTATAGTACATGAACATGTACATAGTATTGATAATTATTAATTAATTACAAAAAATGTACATTAATGTAAATTAATTACACAAAACCAAAAACGAATACGATACTTTAACATATCATTTGACCTGTTCCCGGGTCCACAATCAATTATTACACCAACAACAAAACAATTCGAAATAATCCGATCGTCTATCTTTCCACAATAACTCATCGATTATCGTTCGAATGCAGTCAGCAACCGCAAAACCGAAACACGGGACCTTCCAAGACGAGAGAAACGCACAGCCCGCCGCGCGACACATACTCGACTTCCGGCCACGTGGCTTTATACAACTATATCGTTGCAACCCAATAACCCGGAAGATTTCAGAGAGAGTGAGAGAGAGGGAGACGTCCGGCTGGCACGCGTTTGAATTTATTCAAATGAAATTCACGGCGAACTCGCGGCCAGCTGCTACTTTGCACACTATTGTTACTCTCTCTCTCTCTATCTCGCTCTCTGCGAAGGTGGAGTTGCATCGCTGCTGGCCAGACGGCGAAGGGCGCGAGCTCGTAAGCTTGTAGTCTTATTTCTCGGCGGTGTGTTTTTTTAAACTTAACCGCGGCTGCTACTTCTCGGTGACAAATTGTTATGGGGATTCGCGATTTTTTTTTCTCGTCTTCTCCTTCGTTCTCGTTTTTTATTATTCATGCCGTACGGCATATGCTTTTTTTTTGCTCTTTTTGCAAGATTTGTTGATATAGTATAGAAATCGTTGAATTATTGTTATTTTAAAAGTATAATATTACGTAACTAACGATTAAATTAGCGATCGAATCATTTTATTTATCAAATTTATAATTGTAAAATTAGTCGATGAGAATGTAATTTTTTTTTTTTTAATATAGTTGATCGAATGTAATCATTCAAAAATATTTTTCGTTTTTATATTGGTAAATATTATAAGTAAAAATTACATTGTTATAAAATGAAAACATATGTATATTAAAAAATGCCGTATTAAGAAATAAATAAAAAAATTAGTAAAAAAAAGGGTTGGTAAAAACCGTATAATTTAAAAAAATATATACTAATATAAAACAATTTTTACTCGAAATATTTAGCAAATTATTTATAATTTAAGCACTGCGAGTATATTTTGACATTAACTGAATTAAATAAATATTTTATTCATTTGATTTAAGTAATATATTTTCAATTTTGCTGAACAAATTTCATTTTTTTTTTTTTTTGTTGCTACGTAATGTTTTTATCTATTGTAAAATGTCTAAAAAATACGAATCGAATATAATATTATAATATTTTAATTTTTTAACTTCACCACTTACTGTAAAATTATGCTAATAATTTCATAAAAAAAAAATTAATTTTTACAAAAAAACATCAAACTCACTGTACTACAAAATAAAAAATTTCTGCCATAGCGAAGTTTAATCCACCTCTCGATCGCCATATCCTCTCTCATAACATCCCCTTGAATCTCGCAAGTAGCAAAAAAAAAAGGGTAGTTCAGCAAGCCTATCCCCCCATCCCATCTTTCCATCATCAGCCCACCTTCTCTCGTGATGAAAAATCCAGATACAAACACAGGCGCGAGCGTAAAAAGGAGCGAGCGTCGGTGTCGAAGTGACCGCCGGGCGTCGTGTGGCCTTTTCACACACGGCTTATACCCGGCGAATAAAAGGCGCAAGAATTCGCGCGTACAGAAAGTGAGAAGAAGAAGAAAAAGGAAAATAAGAAAAAAAAAAAAAAAAAGAAAAAAATGAACGAGAAAAAGAGAAAGAAAAAAAAAACGTCGTCGCCGCCGTCGTCGTCATCGTCGTCGTCGACACTCTTTCCTTCACCGTTACAATTTGCCAGAGGGCACGACGGCGTCGGGAGCAGCAGCAGCACTCGAATCACGACATTTAATGCGTAATATCCTATTTAATCTTGTATGAAAAGCACCGGCAGAACTTTCTCTCTCTCTCTCTCTCTCGTTATGTATAAGGGAGCTTTCTCGCCAAAGGCGTACGTACGCATGCGAGAGAGAGAGAGAGAGAGAGAAGGAGCAGAAGCCCATTGAGCCGTCTCAGCCACTCGCTCCCGGGCTACTACTACCGCTGGCTTTCTTCTAACATAGAAAGAGAGAAAGAGAAAGAGAGCGAGAGAGAGAGAGAGAGAGAGAGAGAGATAAAGAGCTCGGGGGTGGCAGATGCCAGTCGCTCAACCGGGCCAAGTGCCGGCGTCGTCGTTGCTTTGTCTCTTTCTCCTCTCGCTTACTTGCCTACGCAGACGCGCGAGAGTAAGTTAACCCTTGAGGCTCCGGATACTTGCGGATTTCCTTGAGAGGCCTTACTGACGTACTCTGTATACCTATTGCGAAATCTTTATACATATATTTCTGTGACACAACGTCTTACGTATGGCGTATATATATGTGTATGCGTCGGAGTGAGAATTTTGTTTATGCTTCACAATAGATTCACAATAGTATTTTTAATCTTGTTTTTTTCTTTACGTACAAGTGTAATTAATTATTTTTGAAATAAAATAGTGTCACTTTATTTTAGTTTCCATTGATTACTTTTGATGAATAATTTAAAATTATTCCAAATAAAAAATAGTAGACTTTAGAATTCTGAAACGATTATTATGAAAATTGTGTCGATATAAAACTAACAAATTCAATCAAAATAACAATTAAAATGCCAAAAAAATTCTTATAAAAACTAGATCGACTAAAGCATAATCAAATGGCCATATTCACCGCAAACCAATTCAATCTAAACTCGCCACAAGATAAATCTAAAAACCATTCGCGTGCCTTTAAACCCCCAATACAAAAATAAACGAAACCATAATAGACCCTTAAAAGTTCAACCTCCCGGCGAATAAAACGTCAAAGTGACTAAAGCAGAGAAAGAGAGACAGAGAGAGAGAGAGAGCGAGATGACCAAAAATCGTCAACTAGCTCTTTCGTAAATCTCACCAATAGATAACACGAAAGGACCACGCGATGAGAAAAAATTTACTCAGTCGATCGATAAATCGCACAAGAACGACGAGGGGTAAGTTTATTTAAGACGAAATCATCATCCATCCCGCGTCGATTAACGCAAAAGCCGCGTAAGTCGAAGAAAAGAGAGAAAGTATGGGTGGACAGCAAAGGGAGTGAGAGAGAAAGAGAGAGAGGGACGGCGGGAGACGAAGTTTCGCGTTATTGCTTGTATTGTATCCCTCGTATGCGCGACACACCGCAACAACCCCTAGACTCGCTTTAGACTCGGTGTATAGAGCTTACTCCTTGCGCACAGTTTTCGATTCCCCCCTCCCTGCTCTCTTTTCTTAGGGTGAGAGTGAGAGAGAGAAGTCGTGCTTGGTGTCGCGAGGGTGTCGAGCTGGATTGCCGTGCTATTTTCGCGCCCCGAAGGATAAGAAATGAGTGAGGTTGAGTGGAGATCAAGAATGGGGCTTTATTTTTCTTTCTTCTTTTTTTTTTTTTTTTTTTTTATGATTGTGGTGAGAGTTTTGGTTTGGATTTGTTTGTTGATGTTTGTGTTTTATTTTGGTTTTAATTCGAAAATTAAGTTTGCTATGTTGCGTTAAACAAATGTTACATGTGTATTATTAACTTTTATTAATTTTAATTATGAATTTTATAAGTAAAAGATTATTTTATCGTAAGTACAAGATTGTTTTTATTTATCGGGATTGCGTTTGATAATTTTTTGTTTTTATTATTGTTATTTTAATTTTAAACTAATAAATTTACTTTATCTTAAAACTAAAAATTTTTATAATTTTACGTTTATTATGTAAAAAATTGTAAAACTTGCATTCAATTTACATAAAATCAATTCCAGAAAAGCAAAAAATAAACAAAATCGAACGTTCTCGAATGATCCGCAAGAGAAAAAAAAATGTTTAATTTTCTCAAGTCTCTTCCTCACTCTCCTCCAAGCATGAATAAAAAGCTGTGGATAGAAAGAGAGAGAGAGAGAGAGAGAGAGAGAGAGAAGACAAAATAAAAAAGAATTTCTCCGTGAACGAAAGCACGAGGGAGAGAAAGAGAAAGAGAGAGACTGAGCTCGAGCACTTGCGCGATTTATTACTGTGTGTATATGGAAAGCGCTCACCTTTTATTATCGCCCTCTCGTTCCTTCTTTCTCTCGCTCTCTTTTTCCCCTTCGCTTACCAAGGCATTAAGGCTCGATCGTCCGAATAATAATCCCTGACGTATAGCGAACTTCTTTCTATGTACTCTGGATGAATGTATTCCTCGTTTATACGCGTGTGTATATTATTTTTCACTCGCTTACATCGACGTTTAAATTCTTACGTTCCTCTTTCATAATCTATGAAATACTTTCAACGTCAAAATACATTTTGTAACAATAATTTTTTATAAATCAACGCTGCATTTTTAAATTTTTATATCGAAGTATACGAAACAATGAACAAAGTTTCACGTTTATTTTATTTATTATTATTATTATTATTATTATTTTTTTTTTTTTTTTTTTTTTATAAAAACAACGAATATTAAACGTTAAACAAAATGTACAACCTCATGTGAATACACACATATTCAACTCTCGCGCGGTCTTCCGGAGAAATCGGCTTTAATCGGCGCGAACAGCGTTAACCGAGATAACGATATATTTCTTCGCTAAGTTTATGCGCGCGTCGAGGCTAATTGCCAAAGTCATTAAGTAACCGCGTGTGTGCTTCTTCGGACCGGATGATTAATTGCTCGTGTGGAACGGTTAAGGTATATAGTGGTGCTAAGAGACATTTGCCACGTGCGGTTCGTTCGCTTTTTTTTTTTTTTGTTTTGTTTTTTATTAACTCGTTTTTTTTTTTACATCGTTTCGTAACGCGCATGGAGAATTGTTGAATGGTTAAAATTGAATGTAGATATTGCGAAAGTTTATTTTATTAATTTTGGGTTTTTTCGTATTAACATTATCGTAAAATTTTGCAGATAATAAAACTTTTATAGGCAAATTAAACAGTTTGAAATGCAATATATATATATATATATATATATATATATATATATATATATATATTCGTTACTTCTAATATTATTAATATAGACAACTATAGTCATTAGTTCAAATGTTACAATAAACATTAAATCATTGGTTATATCTTTTATTGATTAAAAAAAATTCATGCGACATAAAAATTTATCATATTGGCTTTTACCAAACAATACAGCAAATAATTTTACAATGTTTTCTTTCGTTCCAAAAAGAGTTATGCATAATTTTACGTTACCATCTGGCATAATTTTTAAAAAATCCTCGTAAAAATATTAAGTAAAATTAGTTCTTATCATCACCTATGTACCTTCACCGTTACAGCTACATGCAAGAAAAGAATAATCAAGAAAGTGCACTTCGCAACGATGCATCAAAAATTTTACGAGACCATACTTCTCTCTCTCTCTCTCACTCTTTCTCTCTCGTTTCTCGCAACAGGTACACACCAATTTGCATTGCGTAATTGCGCATTGCGCGGGTGCGTAGGTGCGCGTTCAACATCCGGCCGAAGTAAAATATATTCACCCAAAGGCACAATCGCACGCTTTAATCTTTCACGAAAAGAAACAAAAAAATATAAAAAAAAAAAAAAAAAAAAAATAAACAATAACAGCTAACCGAACGAGAGCGGCTGCTCTCTTTCTCTCTTTCTATCTCTCGAGTTAAATAAAAACGAGAAAGAAAAAAAAAAGACACTCGGGGGGTGGACAATGACCGCCGGAGGTGGGATGGGGGCAAGTATCGTATGCATATGCATGTGCGAGCTGCCCGAACGCCCACGAGTCTTTTCTACCGGAAATAAACACCTGCTCTCGTTCTCTCGGTTGCTCCGCCGTGCTGCGGCTGTTAGAGATATCTTTACCCGACGGCTCGAAGGTACGCGAGCTGTTAAATTGCTCTCTCTCTCTCTCTCTCTCTTGGTACGTGTTTTTCTGGGTAGAAGTTATAGCGGAGGCGTACATTGTATATTTTTATAGGCGTTTAAAAAGTTAAATGAAACAATTTACGTGAATAATTAATGTAAATCATTGGTTATAATTTATTTTTTTTGCATACGAAAATTTTCCGAATATTGTAAAGTTTTATTTTTCAATATAATGATAATTGGAAAACATGTTTTATAGTAGCATCAAAATGAATTCATATTATAATAATTATTTTTCATCTTACAGTAATTACTAAGTGACTTATTAAACTAAAAAAAAAAAAAAAAAAAAAAAAAAAAAAAAAAAAAAAAAAAAAAATAAAATGTTCAAATTTCTCATACAAAAAAAAAAAAATTAGAAAAAGCCTATCTATGATCAACGATCATCGTCCAGTACTTCCTCTCATCGTTACACCATCCGGGTGGTCCTCGAAAAGATACGCGCACGTACTCATCATCGAGCTCGCTCTTGAACAGGACACGAAGGTAGCCATAAAAAAAGAGAGAGAGAGAGAGAGAGAGAGGAAGCACAGCATTCTATGAGCAGCGAAATTATCTGATGGTAGAACGGGCGTCGTCGATGGATACCGTGGATAAAACGAGGCCTCGGGGCTCTTACACACGTTACCCTCCGAACAACGAGCTTTACCCATAACGTTTACAGGGGGAGGGAGAGAGAGAGAGGGGGGAAGGGGATTGGAGGAGGTAAGGGGTGAAGCGAGCATTTAGCGAGTCGGAGATAGGTACACATTTAATCATAATCTAATATTTAAAAGGTAATTTCACGGCTTGTTTACCCCCCCGAGTGAGCTACACTGTGTATGTGTATACACACGTATATGTATATATGTATGACTCTCGTCGTGTACGATGACGACGACGACGACGACGGGATGGTTCATGGAAATTATGCGCTCCCGCGTAATAAGTTAGCACTCTCTCTCTCTCTCTCTCTCCTCCTCTCTCTCTTTCTCTCTATTACGGAGCCTTTTTGTTTCGCTCGAACGAGCGGACGCGCATTAACGTTGGAGTAGGTCGGCGATTTTTCCCTATTGCGTTCCTCATCCAGGCTCCTACAAGAAATTTTTCGGTGAGAGTAGCTGAACCAAGAGTTTTCGAGAGTATTTATAGTGACGCGATTACTTTCACTCTCTTTTTTTCTTGAGGTTAATAGACTTTTTTTTGTTTAAATATTATATCAATGCGTCATGGTAAAACAATTTTTTTTTAAATAAAAATTTAACTTTTTTCAATAATTATGTGTATTGAAATTATAAACTTGCCCATAGTTTCTAATAGTCGATAAAATATTAATTAGCACATGAACATTATATGAATTAATTTCTCAGATGGTTTATATTACATATACAGAACAATTTCATCATCATAAAATTTTAAAAATTTTTTGAAAGGATTAAGTAAACGAACGATCGAAATCGTAAAAAAGAAAATCGTTTAACGAAAGTTTGACTCCATTAACTCGGCAATCGTGTCGCACGTGTCTGCGCAATCAAAAAGATAATTTATTCTTGCACGGGTGTATATATATGTATATGTACGTATAAGTACACGCGCATTTTTTTATTATCGCGGACACGAGACAACGAGCAGCGAAACACAAGCGGCGATTAATCGTTGATTCATACCTACTTAATTTGTGTATAAATTATGTATTCCTGCAATCGCCCTTACAATGCTCGGTGAATAAGTATCGACTTCCGTTCTCATAGCGTTTTTCACGATCGTTTCTGGTACAGCTTTTTTTTTTTTTTCTCTTAATGTTTTGTATTTAACTTCGAGCGTATGCACTATTTATTCACGTATCGACTTGAATGAACTTGATTCAAGGCTTTGGATCGTCCGAACTTGAAATAAAAGTATTTTTAAATTGTCATTTTTTAGCGACATTTACAACGCAAAAGTTTCGTTTAGAATAATTATCGTGCGAATATTTAGATAAGTTTTTAAAGAAGGAAAATCTATCAACCTTGAGACGCGCAGAATACTTTGGCATTGTTTATCGATTTATTAAAACTTTAATAATTAGTTTTTGCCGATCTTTAATTGTAAGTACTAGTATGTAAAAGTCGTCAATTATTATTATTATTATTATTATTATTATTTTTAACTAAAAAAAGCATCCAGAGAAATTCAAACTACAAAAAATGCCCAATCAGATATTTCTCAAGTTTTTTTAGCATTTGAAAAAATTTTTAACAAAATTCTAGATTGATTTAATAAAAATATGTCCAAATTAAAACTTTATTAAGAAAGACGCAGATGTCGATTTAATTTTTTATGATGTCGCTACACAATTTAGATATGTAAAAATAGAAACATAATAACATAAAAATTCGTTCATTTTTTTAAAATATGTTTTTAAAAGCGTATACATCGCAGCCTTAATTCAAATCGCAAACTCAAATCGTTTCATCCGAAATAAATGCTATTACATATCGTTACACAATTATAATGAAATAATTATCAGCAAAAACTAATTATGTGTAATCATATAAGATTGTTATCGTCAGATCGAATATTTCCTAACAGCGAGTAACTCTTAAACTAGAATCATGCAGTATATTTCATATTGCTTTATTTAAGTATATTTTGCTTGTCAGATAATTGCAATATTTTTTCAACAATTATTATCAACAATTTAGATAGGAAATAATTATTACTGAATATTTCAGTTAATATCACAAGAGCAAGAAAAATTCTTAATGCAGACGAATAGTATGAAGGTGATTATAAAATCGACAAATCGATAATTTATATTGCATTTCTACGAAAATTTGAAGACATCTTATGAAATTATTACTTGATAACATAATTATTTATTAATAATCGTTAATTATGTTATAATGTTGATTTATTTTTTGATACAGTACAAGAAAAAAATTAATTCGAAAATAATTTAATAAATTCAGCGATTAAATGAACGATGATAATTTAAAGTAAAAAATTTTGAAAGTTTTTCGACGCCAGTAAAAACAATTTTAAAAATCTTTTTATATACGCGATAAATTTCGTTGTTTACCAAGAAAGACAAACGCTATTGCATGAGATGCGCTCGCGGTCCAAATGGCAATGTTGCATTCGTGTTCAAAGTTTTTATGCGCCAATTCACGTGAGAATTAACAAAATTAATTTGAAATAAAGAATAAGATTTCATTATAATAATTTATAATGAAAATAATTTTAGCGCGAGGCACTTAGTCGGCAGAATGTTAAATTCGTAATTCTCGAAGATCGTCGGTTTGTATATACACATACAATATAGTACGTTTGTCTCGATAAAAGCCAGCGATCGCCGCTGTTTACTACATTTTTTTAACAAATTTTTATAATTTATCAGGGTGATACTCAGACGATTTAGAACTCAATCAAACAATAAATCTCATTCTACAAATAAAACAAAAATTCTAAGTTATATAAATGATATAAAAGTGCGTCCGTCGTGAAAGGTAACTGGTAATCACTAATGGCTTATAAAGATCGAAGAAACGTGAAGTAAAAAGAAAAGAAATAAAAATCAATGGCGATAAATGAAGAAGTAAAAAAATCAATACAAGTTAACTACTAAAAAGCAGGAAATAAAACTTTTTAACAAAAAAAAAAAAAAAAAAAAAAAAAAAAAACCAACTTTAAAAAATATTACACAAAAATGTATCCACGCAAAATTTTTAAGAACTAAAAAATAATTTATACCAAGACTATTATTAACAGTATTGGAAAATACCATTTATTCTGGCATTTTAAAATTATGTTAATTCTTTTAGTTATTCAGCCAAGCCAAGAAATACCAACTGCAAAATGCGTTTGGTGCAAAAAAGTAGCACATAAAAAAAGAATGCAACGGCTGTAAATGTTCTAAAAACGGAAAATTTTCTATGCGTTTCTTAATGGCTTGCGATTTGTGGGACTAATATACGAAAGTTTCTTTGTTTATTTATATTTTCCTTCAACCAGAATTATATGTAAATTAATATTAACTTTTTATCGTCAACGTATGGCATAACCCACTGCGAGCCTTGAATTACTTTCAATAACGGCTTGAACGACTGGAAATGCGCAAAAAATGGTAGAATCGCCTCTTGTACTCCAAAGAAACAAAATTCTGGAGCGTTTCTTTAATGGAAATATTATAAAATATCGTTTAACGCTGCTACTTATTCTCTTTGATTTATTTTTCAGATAAAAAATACGAACTAGGAAAATTTTTCAACGATGGATATAACGTATAAGTTTGTAATAAAGACGGCAGCGATAAGCTTTGCACTTCTATGAATTTTCCCGAAAATTATTCACCTCATTCTCAATAAGCTTTAATATTAAATATATTTTACGTTTATTAATATGCTTATCGAACGCGATGTTAATTTTCTTATAGGCGCTAAGTGTACTAGTATAGTACATTGATACCGTGTCAGAAAAATGATTTTTCCTAAATACGATAAAAAATTTTATTCAATATTTAATAAAAAAAATTTCATCATATTTAGCGCACATTTACATGCGATTAACGTTTCAGTCGAATTCTCATGTTGTCCAAACCTGCGACTTTCAAAATCGGATGCAACAGCTGCACTTGTAATGCGAATGGAAAAAGCCCTGTCTGTAATGTTATGCATTGTAATTTATAAATGATATTTTAATTTTTTATATATACCATATAATAATTAATTTAATCTTTAATTCAAGAAATTGAAATAATTTATCCCTAATTACGTTAATCTTAATATTCTACTTTATCTAAAAAATTGCTCTATACAGTACTAAATTTATATTTCTGTAATGGTAAAAATTAATAAAAAATTATTATTTATTTATTGTTATATTTTTATAATTATTTTTAACATTATTTTATTTTTATATTTTAAAAATTATTATTTACTGATGTTTTTCATAGTATTCATAATCTACGTATAAATTAACGAAACAAACGAAGCTAACCGTTCCGTTTTGATTCTCTCAATAAAAAAGAAAAAAACTTTAATCTTCAAATTCCCTCGCCAAAAATAAAATAAATAAAAAAAAAAAAAAAAAAATCCAAAGAAAAAAAAAAAAAAAAAGCATCCGGTACCAAAGCAACGGCGCATACTATCGACGATACAAATTTCCCTTCTCACGTGACAAGTCTACTCTTAATACAACGCCGTAGCCATGTCGTGCTAATGTCCACTTGTTACCGTGAAAATATACTCGAGCGTCGCGAGCTTTATCTTCAACACGCGTAACGAATCACCGCTCGGTATACATAAATAAGGCATATACACACAGACACACACGTATAGACTGTGTACGTATTCGCTCTCGCTTACGGCTTGAAAAGACTCGCGCGGCGTTTACGTCATAATTTTCGTGGCGTGACCGAACTATTTCTCGTCTTTATATACGTATATATATATATATATATATACCTGTATAGGTGTTTGCATTTGTTTAACGGTGGGCCATTTCTAACGCGGAGTTCTGTCGCATAAGTTAGCTTGGAAAACAATATTCTTTCTTTACGCCCGTGCACGTAGAGATGTGTGTATCTATTTTCAATTTTTTTTTTTTCTTCTCTCCTTTAGTATACGAGAAACTGAGAAAGGGCCACGCGAATTTTTTTTTTTTCTTTTTTCGTCGTATAGACGCGCTCGTTTGCTCGTTTCGAGGCATATTATTTATTATCGATTCTCACAAAAGCGTCGCGTTTTCGTTTGGACTTTGTTTTCTTTTCTTTTTTATATGCGGGTTATGTGCCGTTTATAGCTTTTGTTTAAGTGACACTTTTTGCCCCTTTTTGTGCCGTGGCGTGAGACTTTTATATCGGGTGTTTGAATTTATTGTCACGCGCTTTCGTAAATTTCTACATGCACGCGATGCTGTACATGAAGATAAATGTTTAAATAAAATTTTTTGAAAAATAACGTAACCATTATTTTAAAAAATTGAATTATATAACGTATAACGTTAAGTATTTAAATGGATAATTTGGATTTCATGCTCATTTGTTATAAAATTTATCAGTAAGTTGTTAAAAAATATTCATAAAAATGTTTATTATTATTAGATAATATAATTATAAGTTATAACTTTGAATGAACATTTGCCAATTTGGATGTAAATAATCAATTTAAAAAATAAATCAAAAACTAAAATCTTATACATATATACATACAATATAGTAAAAATATACGTACACAACATTATCTTCCATAACAAGAAAAATAAAGAAAAAAAAAATAAAAAAAAAAACAAAAACAAAAAAGGAAGAAAGCTAAAAATAAAAGAACACGCAGAGAGAGAGAGAGAGAGAGCGAGTCGTGCGACCTTCTCCGAGGCGCATAAAATATGTTAATCGTACAAATAACGCGCGAGGGGCAATTACTCAAGCGGCAAAGCCAGCGATAGAGAATCCAGTTAAACTCGAGGGCAGTAATGTCATCGGCCACCTGCGCATCGCTCGCTACCGCGCGAACGCCGCATACAACAAAATTCTTCTTCTTCGGACAAATTTTATCCGGCCAATAATCTTTAGTCGAGGTCTCGTGCTGATTTATTGTTTAACGAATTAACATCGAAAGAGAGAGAGAGAGAGAGAGAGAGAGAGAGACACTTCTTTGTATATCTAAGATCGACACCGGAAATATCGTACACCTTTCAACGTGTGTATATATGGATGCGCTTACTATCTACGGTTTTCTTTGAAAAATTACTCGGCTGTTGCGGTTTATTTCTTTCTTTTTTTTTTTTTGCATTTTTATTCTTATTTTTTTAGTAAATTTATGCGAAAAGTTTATTACCTTTACGGTATTAATGATTTTTGAGATTTTTCTTATTCTTTTTTATTTAGTATTTCGTATCGTTGCGGTTATGTTCGATCTGTTATGGATTTTGCGGAATCATGTAATAAAATTTACTAATACCATTATAGTTAATTAGTAAAATGTTTTTAATGATAATAATATTTTGCTATTAATTAATAGAAAATATGTTAATAGAAATGCTATTCTGCGATCTATGAGCTTATAAAATAATTGGGTAAATATTGTTTATTTTTAATAATAAGTTTAGAATATTCAATAGGCAGAAAAAAATATTTAAGTAATCTGTTTCAATTTCGATAATTGTACAATCAATAGCAGCAAGTGAATAAAAATTAATACCGAACAATCAAATAGAAAATTATTATAATAAATTAGCAAATAGAAAAAAAAACAAAAGAACAAAAGAAACAAGATGCACAAATCGTAATCGAACCTTTTAATAGCCGAGAAATGCGTGGGAGCTAACATCGAGAGCGAAATTAAAAAGCAAAAGTACACCTCTCTCTCTCTCTCTATCTCTCTCTCTCTCTTTCTCTCGCACAGGTACTCGCATATACACAAACCAATTACCTGCATCGATTTTCTCGGCAAACTTTCCTAAACGGCCTCTATACCCATTCCCACATACACATACGCTTACGCGCGAGCGCACACATATACTTATAAATCGAGAGAAAGAGAGAGAGATAGAGAGAGAGAGAGCAACGTTTTGGAGTGGGCGAATACTACCGCCGCGTGTGCAATTGCAGGCCAGTCAAGAGAGAAAGAGAGAGAGAGAGAGGAGAGGAAGTGGCGCATTAATTTTCAAGCCTACCCCTCGACCACGCAATGCCGGTATATATATATATATATATATATATATAAGCGCGTTCGCCAGTTTAGCAGTTATACCGTATTCGGAGGTGTGTTTCATGCCGGCTGAGTAATTTGTAGTTAGGTATATTGTATAAACATACGATAAAGGTTACATCGGTGTAAGCTGGAAAAGCTTTAGCCGTGGCTAATTTGTTTGTCATAATTTAAATACAAGGGATTTATTGAAAATAGTGTTAATTCTTGTTTTAACTATGACTGTTGCATATTTAAATAAATAAGAATGGGATTGCTTGGTTGCGAAAAATTACGATCAAACTCAAAATTTAAGTTAAAAAGCTATAAATAATTTATCTGATATTATAATGATTGTTTTGTTATTTTTTAGTTTTTCAAAAAAGATCATAATAATAAGAAACTAAAGTCAAATAATAATAATAAAGTAACATTTTTTAAATTTTTTGTATCATTAACAAATTAAAATAATTTGCTATTCGTCATTAAACGGATAAAACTTGAATTACAAATATACGCATTTATATCCATAAATTCAATTCAACGATAATTCTTTATCTCGAAAAAGAAGAAAAAAAAAACAAAAAAGATTGATTAAATCAATATCAAATAATCCAGCAACAGCGGTAAAACACATACACTCTCATCACAGAAACGCATCGCAAGTCTTACAATACAAAAAGAGAGGAAAAAGAAAGAAAAAGAAAGAAATTGCAAAGCACGAACGTAGATTCCTCTCTCATCTCCGATGCTCTCTCTCTCTCTCCCTCAACACAAGCTAATTAAAGACGAGTCGTCGCGGAATATCGCGTTAAGAGAGCGAAAGAGAGAGAGAGAGAGAGAGAGAGAGAGAGAGAGATAGGTGAATAGCTGGTTCGCGTTGGCATACAGAGAGTGAGAGAAAGAGAGAGGAAGAGGAACAGAGAGCGGGGGTTAAGACATCAAACGTGTCAAGAACGCGAGAAACACGCGCAAGAGCGCGCGATGAAAAGGAAGAGGGCAAAAGACGGCACTACACACGCTTTGCCGCGTTCCTTCTTCTTCTTTCTCCTCCTCCTCCACCTCCTCCTCTTCTACAACCCCTATTACGTATATATAACTTGAACGACTCTTTTCCTTTATCTCTCTCTCTCTTTCTTCACCTACGTACGCGTGTACACTTCAAAGCAAGAGAGAAAGAAAGAGAGAGAGAGAGAGTACGCGCGAGTAGTGCTTATACAGCCGCGTGTGCGCGCGCGGGCGCGGGTGTCAAGGTGCCGGGCTTGAAAAGAAGGCTTATTGTGTGTATACGCAAAAGTGTGCGAGGGAAAAAAAAAGAAGGAGGAGAGGGAACGTACTAACGGTGACTTCGTTGTCGTTCTCGCTGTGATGAGATATATCCGAGAGAAGGAGAAGGGATGAGTGAATTTTTTTTTTTTTTTTTTTTTGTATATACACGTTACGCGTGTCTATTTTGTCGAATCTATTTTTGTCTTGATTGTGTGTACTCTTCTTGTTATTTATAAAATAAAATTATATACGAGGGACTATTGTGAATTTTTATTTCAACGCATTTTTAGGCTTATTATTCGGTTTTGTGTAGCGTATGCACAAATTACATAAATATATTTTTAACAATAATAGAAAAATAAAAATTTTAAAGGGAGAACAATTGTTTGTTCCCTATAATTATTCTGAAAATAAAAAAAAAACATGGTATTCACTCTATCTCTCTCTCTCTCTCTCTCTCTCTCTCTTTCTCTATAAAAATTCTTCTCGATTCTTCATAGTTTATATATACAAGCATATACATCTTAAAGGAAAAATAAAAAAAAAAAAAAAAAAAAAAAAAAGAAAATTTGTACATTTCCTAACACCGGCACCCAGCAACAGCATAGCAGCAACACGAGAGCACACTAACAAGCCCAGTGGGTAAACTACGTAATTTACACGCGGAACGAGGAAAACCTCTCCCAAGCCACACCTACGCCTGTATAAGATAGGGCGAGAAACGCATAGGCAATAAGAGGGTTGAGTGCGAGCGTGAAGAATCCGTATGTAGAGGCTAATACACGGACGAGCTACTCGCACGCGATAACGCGTATCGTATTTCTTCCGTGCGGCTCTGTGTATGTGTGTGTGTGTGTGTGTGTATAAAAACGCAAACACCAGCCGAGCTCTATACACACGTATGTATACGCTTCTCCCGCGTGCTTGTTATCGCTCTCGATCTCTCTCGTGTATATATAGATACATCCCTTCTCTCGAAGCTTCTTCCCCTCTCTTATCGTCTGTACCTTTCGCACGAAAGGATGTAGGTATTGTTGGAGTAAGTTGTGTGTGTGTGTGTGTACGTGTAAGCGAGCTTTTCGAGCATTGAATTATCATTTACTTCATGGAATCGAAGCCACGGCTCTATTTGATATTTTATCGTTTTGCTTTTTGAAGAAAAGAAAGAGAAAATTACAAGAAAAGATTTTCTTTAAAAATGAAATATACTGAAAAATTAAAGTTTGAGAAATTTTGTTGAGCTTTAGAAATTGAATGGATTAGAATCTTGTAATGTAAAGAAATATAATCGTTTCATTGATTGTTTAATTCAAATTATACATAATGTGAATTATATATTAATTGAATATTAATATAATGAAAACTTGAACGTATTAAAAATTTTTATTTTTTTTTATATTCTTATTTATTTTTATTTTATTTATTCCGTTAACCATTACTTTAAAAGAGTAAAAATTTTAAAACAAAATTTCAACCAATTAGTTAAAAATATCGTCAAATACTAAATACCATATGTATTAATTACTATTAGAAAGTAAAATCCACATACACATATGTGTAATTTCAATGGCCATACACATCCACCGTGCACAATGCGCCCATTAAACATTTTATTAATTACATCTCTCCAACGAATAAAAGACCAGCTAAACATTCATCAAACTTCCCTCTCTCTCTCTCTCTCTCTCTCTCTCTCTCTCTTTCTCTCTACGTATACCCTCGCTTACGTACAAAATCTAGCTAATTTCACTAAATAATTCCACGTACGTATACATACATGTATACATATACATACGCGTACTATATATTCACTCATCATCAAAAAGACCGTCACCGCGCTCACGGTGCTGAGCGGCAGTAGTATATTCAAGGACCTCTCGAAAAAGCTCGCTGGGCTGCACGAGCACAATCGCTTTACCCCCCTCCCCCACTCCTCGCGTATACGTATACGTGTGCGCTTATACACTATCCGCTGAGAGATGAACGCATCTCTCTCTCTCGTGCTAGAGGCTTTCTTAAATATTAGTAAAGGACGAACTTTCTCTCTCTCTCTCTCTCTTTGTCTCTCTTGAGGTCCCTCGCAGCGAATCGAAGGTGAGTCAGTGGCAGCTGCGGAGGAAGGAAGAAATCAAGAAGCGTAATAATGCGACTTCTGGATATATACATATATCTATGTATGTGCTCTAAGCGCGTCTTTGCGTTTTGTATGATGGCTTCTTTTCTCTCTCTCTCTCTCTCTCTCTTTTTTCCTTCTCTCTTCTTCGTTTTTTTTTTTTTTTTTTATCGCATACGCGCATGGAAAATTCAGACGCGTGGATTGAACGCTCGCGAAGAAAAGATTTTTTTTTTCGGTGGATGAAATCGACAATCGCTGAAACTGCACGACGTGGATTTTGCTTTCTTTGTCAGCGGTGTGAAAATGGTTTCGTATTGCGCTAGTTTTCACGTAAGATTATTCGAAAAAATTTTTTTTTTTTCAGTCGCTCCAATGATATATTTTAAAATAAAAATTATTTCTAAATTAAACGTAAGTTATTCTTCTGTATGTAACAATTTTTGAAATTTTTTTGGTATAAATAGCGTTAAAAATTTCGCAAACGACGATTTTTTTGTTCCACCGTCGCTGCGTCGCCTTTGTCGCCATTTTAACGTTATGCCACAGACGTGCATATAACCTCCGACGGAACGTTACGCACGTAACTTCGTGCCAAAGGTACGACCGTTCGTTTCGTTGAAAATCGATGTTGTTTGAAATTGTTTGATTGTTTTGTTACAATGTAATTACTTTTCATGAGATTAACGATGTAATTTAAAAAAAAAAATTTTTTATCGCAAATACTCGTATCTTAGGAAAATTAAAGGTTCTCAAAGTTTATTAAACAACAACTTATTCCTTAAACATCGCTTTTTATTGTTTATCATGTTAAAAATAAAATATATTAATTATATTAACATTTATAATGTCAAATTTATAGTAATGTTAACGATTTTTCAAATTAGATACACAAAAATTAATCGTCTCTTGTAAAATATAATTAATTTAAAGCCGATCGACAGAATTTACACAAATCGAAATAATATTTTTCCAAGCCGCGCGCTGCCTGTTTGAATACGCCGATGAAAAAGATTCGCCGGATTAAAGTGAAAAGTTTTGTTCGGAAGCTTGAAGGGTTTACCTTCTTATCCATGCGCGAGTCGTTACGCTTCTTTCTTTCTTTATTTTTTTTTTTTTTTTTTTTTTTTTTTTTTAGAGGGGCGCAGAAGATTACTTCTAATGTTTGGAAAGAAATTGATCGCCGGGTATTTTATATAAGTGCTTTATGGAGGAAGAAGAAAAAAAAAAATTAACGAGTCGTACGATTTTCTTAAAAATGTTACCCATTCACGCATGGATATAGCGATGTTTATTTTTTTTTTTTTTTTTTTTTTATGGTTTTAATCGACTTTTAAGATATCTACAATGTATATCATTAAATATACAAAATTTTATAATCCGTAAGTGGCAGCCGTTAAACGCATGTACTCGTATATCAAGGGTTTCTATGCGAATTGATAAATAATCGTCAAACTAACGATAATTACCACCTAGCAATTTAATAACTCAAGTATGTACAGAAACATAAGACTCGCGGTCACTAAACACTTCACTACGACACAAAAGAAAAAAAAACGAAACGCATTTGTACGATCTCTTGCTGTGCATAACTATCGCAATAATAACAAACATCGATTACATCGAGCCGCCTTGTAAATAAAACAGTATATATCCCTCGGTTCCCTTCCCCCGGGGTAGTAAAAAATTCAGAAGGCACTCGAAATGAAAAAAAAAAAAAAAAAAAAAAAAAAGAGAGAAGAAAAATGAGCGAAGCTGAGAGAGAAGAGAATATGGACCTTTATATATACATACTCTCGCGTTAATCGGCCAGTTAACCGGGCAGCAACAGCGGAGTATACGACGTTATGAATAAAAAATGAAGAGGGTACACGGCTCTTCGACCTCCTCTCTCTCTCTCTCTTTCTCTCGCTTTTGGTGTAGTATGCATGAACGTTATATGCATTCGGATATTAATCGGTGAGCGCGTGTATAAGAAAAAAAAGAGTGTTTGCGAGTGTTCTCTCGAGCTCGTGCAACAACGGAGTACATGTTGGTCCAGTATGTGTGTGTGTGTGTGTGTGTGTGTGTGTGTGTGTGTGTGTGTGTGTGTAAGGGCCGACCCTTTTTTTATACCTTTAAGCTGCTGCTCTCTCTCTCTCTCTCTTTACGGGTAAGTACTCGAAGTTGGCTGTTCTATAACGAGTGGTTTGGATATTTCGTGTACGTGTATGTGTGTGTATAGTAGAAAATGACGCGCGGTGTTAAAAATTGTATTTTCCTTAAGAGATTGAAGAAAAAAATTTCTATTTTTTTTTTTTTTTTTTTTTTTTTATTACTTGGAGAAATCGCTTTTTTTTGAGAGTGAGATACTTTTAGAAATAAGAATAACGTTCGGATGGATTTACAATTTCTCGAGATAAATGAAACATAAATTTGTAATCATTTAGAATTGTGTAAAAAAAAAAAAAAAAAAAAAAATTCAAGCAATTTTTTAACAATGAGTAGTCTTCAATTTATCACTTTTTTTTTAAATGACGTATTTTATTACATTAAACATAATCGATGAATAAAAATTTTAAACGTTTAATTGAAGCAATGATTTCTCATGATATAATAGAACATAGATCGCACACAAACAAAAAAACAAAAAAAAAAAAAAAAAAGAAAAAAGGAAAAACTAAAAGTAGCCGCAACGTAACCGCCGGTAATACAATGAATCAATCGTTTATTGAACAAACATCAAATTAAAAGCAATCAACGAATGCTCGCAGTTATTTAACCACTCGTTTCTAAATAAGTCGTTATTAAACGTTCTCCATTCGTCGTGTTGCACACGTCGATGCATTGGAAAAAAAAAAAAAAAGAACCAAACAAAATGTATTTATAACGCACAACAAACCACCGTTACCGTACCGATATATACGTATGTGTATACCATAAGGGATAGAAAAAAATAAAAAAGGAAGAAGAAAGGGTCGCAGTGACAAAGGACGAGAGCTAAGTGTGAGAGTGGACGGGCGACGATGGAAAAAAAGAAGTTGGATAAAACAAAAAAAAAAAACAAAAAAAAACAAAAAAAAAAAAAAAGAATAATAAATAAAAGAAGCCCAAGGGGAGAAAGAGAGAGAGAGAGAGAGAGAGAGAGGGAATACTCGAAAGCCCGTGAGTACTCGAAACCTTAAAATAATCCCGAGCTCGCGACATGCGTTCACAAGAATCTTACACTACGCATACATGTATACTTTCACAAGGCTAATTGTTCGCTAATTTACGTTGGCGAACGACTCCTTATTTCGCCGGTCGTACTTATTTTCATCGCGCGTATATCCTCGAGTGTTCTCGCTCGAGACACACATTGCGCATAAAGTACACGTGCGGTATACGTACGTATATCCACACGCATACAGTAAGATCTATCGCGGCGATCCGTCGAGTGGAGCTTGTGAAATCGCCATTGGGTTATATCGTAAGGGGATTAAAGTGTCCATTGTCGAATGCCATTATCGACGTTAAGCGATTGTTTACCGTCAATATTGTAACGTCGTCGCGTTTGCTTGCCTTCGCCGTGTTTGCGCCTTATACATCGATAAGTTTTAATGATCGCCAAAGCTCTTGAGGAGAATGACTCGCACGGTGATATCGCATGGTTTAGGAAACGTTTTGAGTTTTTGAGTGGTAGAAAACAAAAAAAAAAAAAAAAAAAAACAAAACAAAAAAAAACAAAACACGAAGAAATTTTCAGTTTGAGTTTAAAATTACTGCGGATTCTTTATCTTAGATCGGATACTATTATTAAATAATCGATTTGATATTATGTAAATTAATTTTAATGTACTTTCCCAAAACGCGTCGACACTTCGTTAAGATGAAAATCTGTCATAAAATTATGTAATGTACATAAGTGCGTCAACGCCGATTATTATGTTAATATTATTTTATGTAAATTTTTATTATAATGCGCTTATTTATGATAATTATTTTATTATACAGTATATTGTTTTTGTATTACCAGCGTAGCGCGTCGGCATTGTGTCTTGTAAATGTACGATTCGAAGTGCTTGTTATATCAACTTAATATTTCAGTATAATAAATTATAATATCCTATGTAAATTTGTAATTGTCGCTATTAATATGAAAGGCTAGTAAGTGAATTGAATTTTCAATTATTATAATCTTCTTTATCTTTAAAAAATTCACATTTTTAAATGTAATTATAAGTAAATATTTATTAAAACGTACACTTTAGTTAATATTCTTCGCCTTAAAATAATCTATCAACGATAACCAAAAGACAAAATAAAAAAAAAAAAAAAAAAAAAAAAAAAAAACGCCGCGAGCTAACCCGAAATAAAAGAAAACGCGTCAAATCAGCAATTTAATCGTAAGAACGATGCAAGCGCATCATATCTCGCTTACAAGCTAATAACAATCGCTTATTCTCACAGCTTCAATCGCTTCCAATCCTCTTAAACTCAAGGGGAAGAGTAACAGACGGGGAAAGGGGAACACGCACAGCCTTGATCCATTTTGCGCGAAATCCGCGTAATCGCGCGGCCACTTATCGTCGTTACCCCCGAGCGCAAAACTAAATCTCGTTGATCATCGCGAGCGCGAAAAAGAGAGAGAGAGAGAGAAAGAGAGAGTATTCATCAGCTGCCGGTTTTCGCTCCGAGAGGAAGCTAATTAGTTCTCGCGTTTATAGAAGGAGCAAGTTTCTCGCATTTTTTTTTTTTTTTTTTTTGTAATTTACGGTTCTTTAATAAGGTTGCGATTTTCAATTGTAGTCTGTTTTTTTTTTTTTTTTTTCTTCATGAAAATAAGTATATGTATGTGTGTATATTTTGCGAACGCGTTTTGTTATTTTTAATAAAGTAGATTATAAAAAATAGAAAAAAAATAAATAAATAATACGTAAAACAACTCATAATTTTTTAAATTAAATAAATAGGTACTTAATACTTGATTCATTAAAAATAATTAATAAGAAACAATTTTTGGGCAATTTTATTAAATTTTCTTGTTTAACATGATGATGCTTTTTTATAAATTATTTTAACGTTCTCTAAACTTGAGTACGCCATTCTTGTTTTTTATTCTAATTAAAATATAAAATTTTTACCAATATTTAACACAGTATATTGGTGGCAAGTTGATAGGTTGGCAGTATAAACATTAATAATGATTTATTTCAAATATTAGAATTGCATGTAAATGTCGCAGACTCTAATTAACGCGAAGTTTGTATGAAAAAAAAAATTGATAATTAAAACTTCATATTTAAGTATAATTTTTTATTACTTTAAAATTTCATTTAAATAATAAACAAATATTTTTTAATAACTTGTTTCATTAAAATCATAAGAAACTATAATAAACAATCGTGTTTTATTTATTTATTTATTTTTTTTTTCAACTATTAAATTAAATATTATTTTCAATAAAATATTTTTTTAATTTGTCTATATTTGTTTACTAGAAAATTAAAAATGTAATTAAAAAAGCAACGTAATCGAATGAAAATATGATAAAGATTAAAAGAAAAAAATATTACATTAAATATTTTCAAAAGTATATAAAAATAAATACAATAATCCATATAAATTACTTAATAATGTGAATGAATAAAAATCATTTCAAATTTTTTAATGCTACAGGATTATATAAACATGAAAATTTTTACAGATTAAAGAAAAATTTATTAAAAATTCTTAAAATTTTGTCGTTAACGAAAAAAAAAAAAAAAAAAAAAGAAAAAATTATTACATAACATATTACAATATAAATATAAAAATAATAAATGTAAAAACAAAAAGTGCAACAAATATATGTACAAATATATACTCACCGATAAAAAAATTCACCAATCCCGC
Organism: Chalcis sispes; assembly: GCA_949987625.1. Lineage (NCBI taxonomy): Eukaryota > Metazoa > Arthropoda > Insecta > Hymenoptera > Chalcididae > Chalcis > Chalcis sispes. The sequence goes on along the minus strand of OX465098.1, from coordinate 11,128,475 downwards.
GCGTCGATCCGCAACCGCAAGACCGACGACGGAACTCGATCGTCGAAAGCGACGGAACGACTCCGTAAGATCCGTCGGATAGCAATACAAAACAAACCAAAAAAAAAAAAAAAAAATGAAAACGTCACTGCAATACGATAGATATTCTTCGAATCGAGTAAATAACGAGAGCTCGACGTTGATTGATTCTCATTTCCATCGCTTTCAATGATACCGGAACGTCGACGTGCACGAAAATCGTCGGCTCTCGCGTCGACGCGTCGACGGGCGCGGGTATCTCTCATCGTAGTCTACCCTCGCCGATGTCCTCTGCATCGTAAACTTCGTCCTCTTTATTATTAGACTTCGTCCTCTGATTATTCTTCAGATTTTCGAGAATCGTTGCTCTTTGACGTATATATAACTCACTGTGTGCACGATTAAGTTTCAAAACATTTTACAATAATCCAGTCTCTCGTCCACATAACCTCGCAGTTTATATTCACCTTATAGAGCGAAGAAGAGTCGAAACTTCCGTACAAACGTAAACAGCCGTTCAACGTTAAAAAAAAAAAAAAAAAAAACTTGGACGTGTAAGCCTTCTCCAGAAAGCCGAAAACTCTCCCCGCGAAGAAAAGACAACTCGAGCGCGCAAAAAAGACGCGCCTCGTAACGGTGCGCTAGCTCTCGGCACTTTGTCCACGGGCGCCGCGACGTACACAAAAAACGAAGCGGCCGACGACACTTTTCTCTCTCTCTCTTTTTCTATTCCCCCCCCCCTATATCAGTGCGCGCGTCCGTTCGCCGGAGAGCTGAGAAGCTACGAGCGCGCCGGCGTCGAACTGCTACTGCTACGGATCGCTTGCTCACATTCCGCTCTCTCTCTCTCTCTCTCTCTCTCTTTCTCTTTCTCGCTACGCGACGCGTCTCTTCCCTGCTCGTGTGAGCAGACGACTTTGTGGGCGGAGCTTAAAAAGGGGCGGAGCTTTGGCGCGTTGCTGCCACTCTCACGCCCTACATCCCCACCAATTCGTCTACGCATGTGTCCGAGAGCCTCGTGCGTGTATGCACTGTAAAGGGCGTCCTGAGGCGAGCTGGAGGATCCTATAGGGGACGGCGAAAAGTGCCGAGAGCCACACTGGTCCTCTCTCTCTCTCTCTCTCTCTCTCCCTCTCGCTTTCTCTCTTACGCGAGATCTTTTGCGGACGAGATCTGCTTTTCCTCTTCGACAGAAAGAGCGGGTTTGTCTGTTTATCTGGATTTTGAGTATATTGGTACTTATGATTCATGGCTATTGGACGGATGGGATGAACTATGTGTTCGTGGGTTTTTTTTTTTTTTTTTTTTTTTTTTTTTTTTTTTTTTTTTTTTTCATTCTTGTCGTCGTCGAGCTAATTTAGTTTTTAATCTCGGAGTGAGTAACGTTAGTCCTTTTTGCGGTAATAATGTGTCTTGTCTGGTTTTTGATGCGTAATGATATTTTATTCGCTCTACTATATTTTATTAAATTAAAAAATAAAATTATTGTTTAACTATTAAATTTAAAATAATTTCTCATACTTTTTAAGAATACGCAATCGTTAAATTTTACAATAATATTATTAAATTTTATAAAAATATATATTTTTACGAATAAATAATTGTTGAACTAATAACACGGATATTTTAATTTTCATATGAATTATTTAGGCACATTATAACTTTCTTTTTCCTAAAAAACGTAGCTTAAACGTAAAATTACAATGTTTCAAATTTTATAATCAAACGTATAAAAGATCATAAAATTTTTAACAATGAATCGTCTCTATTTCTCTCTCTCTCTTTCTCTCGAACAAAATCACTCGAACTTTAAAATTTCGATACGTACACCAAGCCCACTCGCGCACAGCCGCACAATCGATAAAGATTCTCGTAATCTCTCAAACAAAGACGTACGTATACAACGCGTACACTTGACTTTCCGAGCGCGTCGTCCGCAGCCGCGCTCGTACGTATGTATGAACAGCTCGTGTTCTCGCGACGATTCTCGACTTGCTCTCGATTGTCTGCGTAATTACGTGTAACCTACAATATATATATGCGAAAGTTAACGCGTATACGCGACAATGCGAGCATGTGGAATATCAAGGGGTTATCGTCGCCGGCGACGTCGTCGTTCTCGTCGTCGTCGTTGGTGTATAGTTTGTGCTTGCGTTTGTGCATGTATTGTTTAACGCGCTATATACACTGCGCGCGCGCGGTATTGTTGAATGAAAATTAATTGATTTTGATTATCCGTATGTTTATTATTTATCTTGAATAACGGACTGCGAATGTTTTGTATGTCCGTGTTTAATGTTAGAAACTAAACGTCTGTTTATACATTTCTAGTGTATGTTAATTAGAATTTATGATAAAAGTAACGATTTCTAGTAATTTTTTAATAAATTAATTATAAAATTTTTATCTATCTTTTTTTTTTTTTTTTTTTATGAACGTAAAATCATTCGATCGAAAACAATAATTTCATTAAAATTTCTACTGACGCATATATCAAAGACTCATTAAAAAAAACCGTACATTAGACAATCTCGCACCACATCCAATTAAAGCGTCTTCAAGTCGACCGACACTCAAGCATTTTGCTTCGTGTATAACTCCAGCCAGTCGACGACGAAAAAGGGAAAAAGAGACGTAAAAAAGAAGATAAAAAAAAGAAGAAAAAAAAAAAAAAATAAGAGAGAAAGAAAAGCGTAAAAGGCAAAAAAGAACAAACGCCCGAAGGGATTTCCAATCCTTTTGAAAAGAAGAGCGCAAAAGGCAGCGATAGAAAAAAAGAGAGAGAGAGAGAGAGAGAGAGAGAGAGAGAGAAATGGTCTACCGCTTCGTCAGTGATAAAAAGCGAGACACGTCTCCCTATCTCTTTTTCTCTCTTTCTGTCTATCTATCTCTTTCTCATTCTGCGCGATATACACAAAGATAATCTAACGGTGTAGCATCGTGGAGCATCAAAGCCGCACGGACGTGAGAAGTATACACGCGCGCTTGTATTTGCTCGGTCATTCTCACGCGTATACATATACATGCATACATACACGTGAGCGCTCAGAGATAGGGAAAAGACGAAACGGGCTTGCGGTGGCGGCCAAGTGCATTGAATTGAGTTCTGGGATTGAAAATACGCGCGCGCGCGCGTGTGTGTGTGTGTGTGTGTACACGCGTTTGTATTGGAAAGAACGTGCATTTGTCTGTATGCTCATGTGTGCGAAGCAAACGAGAAAGAGGAATAATGTGTGGAGTGGAGCTCGACTTCACCAGGAAATGATCATTGCTGCTTTGGGTAAGCGATAGAAAGGAGGAAGTATAGCTTTGAAGCTAGCTCTTTTCAAATTTTCATAGACCTATTTTTTGTTTTCTTATATTTCAGTTATTTATTTATTTTTTTTTCGTATAAAAGTGTTTTAAAAATTTATTAAAGAATTATGAAATAAAAATTTTTAAAGAAGATTATGGCTCTGCAATTACAGTAAATGTACATTTTTAACAAAATTAAATAAATCATACATTACTATCTTTATATGTTTTTAAAGTCACATGTGTAAATTTTAAATAAATAACTTAATATTGCAGCTAGAAACAATGTAGGATCAATTATCTTTTATTGTCTTAATCAGAAGTAACAAATTGTTTTTATTGTTAAATAAATCGGCGTGTAAGCGGTACCTCATATTAAATAAAGATGAAACTCAATAAACAAAAAAAAAAATAAATAAATAAAAACAAACAAAAAAAGAAAAATATACAAAGCTAAAAATGAAAAATTCATAATTATTACCATGTTAAATTATTTCGGAGCAACTTCAAAGTAGCAAAGCTTCATTTCAATTTGCAAATTGCCATTCGAGAAAAAGTCAAAAAAGTACTACATTTTTCATAAAGTACATCGAAAGAAACGACAAAGACAGAAAATTTTTGCCGACTAAAAACTGAAAACAAATAAAAAAAAATAAAAAGGAGAAAACACGCCAACAAAAAAGAAGAAGAGAGAAGGAAAGAAAGAAAGAAAGAAAGAAAGCTGCAAAGAATCGTGCGGTGAAAAAGGGTATAGACGTATTCACACATACACACATAGTCGAAGCAGCAGCGACGGCAGAGAGAGAGATAGAGAGAGAAAGAGAGAACGAGACCAAAAAAGGCGACCGAGGAAGAAAAGGTAGGTATAGGACGAGCGAGCAGTCCGGGTTCCGCTCGAAGCTTAAAGCCTGCCAGGAGCATCGAGAGCCAAGTCCTGCATCAATTCTCTCTCTCTCTCCCTCTCTCCCTCTCTCTCTCTCTCTTTCTCCCTTTCTGGCTTAACAACGGCGCATGGCGAACGAGTCATGGAAGCGTCACGGCGGACCAATGAGACGCGAGCCGGTCCACCCTCGCGCCAAACAGACCGACCAATCCCGCGTTACTCTGTCCCCGCTCTCGAACGCGCGAAAAGTGAATGGTGGGGGGGGGGGAGAGAGGATAGGTAACGAGGGGCGGTTTTGCGATGCTCCCTTTCGTCTTTGACGAGGAGGTGGAGAGGAAGCCAGTAGTCGTCGTCCTTTTTGCCCTCGCGCTAGTTGCGAGAGAGTGCAGCAACTTCTGGATTCACTCTCTCGATGACGGAATGTTCATACACTGCGCGCACTCGCCTCTATCCTCTTTGTGTGTATGTATGTGTATGTGTTTCTTGTGTCCCTCGCTGTTGTATGTTTACGAGAGAGCGTTTGGCTCTCTTGGCTTCGATATGGCTTTGAGAGCGAGTAAAAGAGAAAGAGAGAAAGAGAGAGAGAGAGAGAGAAGAAAACGGATGGTTGGTTAGCGTGGGTTTAGGATTGTTATCGAGGATGCATTGCTGAGAAAACTTGATGTGAGCCGTTGTCTGCGTCTTTAACGGGTTATTGTCGTTTGAGAATTATATTATTCTTTGTCCTTGTTAATTATTTTTAAATAATTAAATATTTTCGAAATAAATAATAAATCAATGTTGAAATTTGTCTTAATTTTTTTTTTTTTTTAAATAACTTTTTTTTAAATGTTATAAAACTACAAATGCAGTTTATTTATAAATTTATGCAATAAACATTCAATGATCCATTGTTGATTAATGTAATCGATTCATAAATTACCATTTAGAGCGTTCAAACTTAAGCAAATACAAATAACTTAATATAAAAAAGAAATAACTAACAATGCCCAAACATCGCTATTTAACAATCCCCAACAATCGTTCCATTCGCCCAATCTTCATTCACAAGAACACTCGATCTCTCAATATATCATCTTATCCAAATGCATGTATATAAGACCGATGAAAAAGGACGTAGCGGCTGCTCTCTTCGATCGTGTAAAAATCGCACTTACGTCCAACGCGTACTACGTGTATATACATACACAAACTTGTGCGCGTGTGAAGAGAGAGAGAGAGAGAGAGAGAGAGAGAGAGTTTCGATTCTTTTAAATTCGTCGTTTCGCCGAGAGGACTCGAGGCACGTGCCGTGTGTGCCATGTGACAAGCGCGCGATTAAGAATGCCCGTTGTGTTAACGTGTATTTGCTTATGGGTGAACAGGGGACATGTGCGTATGCGCGTATATAGTATAAATGCGTGTTTTATAACGCGATTTCCGCATTGTTAAGTCGCAAGGATTAGCGTTGAAGATTGTTGAGTTTTTTTTTTTTTTTTTGTTTTTTTTTTTTTTTATTTATCGTATTAAAATTGCCGAAATATTTTTATTAATTGCTGCGAATAAGTTTAAAATTGTTTTTAAAAATAAAGAAAAACACATGCATACACAGACAACCAGCAATTTGTAAAACCGTAGGATACAAAAGAATATAAATTCGCAGACGCGACACGCGGCTACTCGCTCTTGCGTCCTAATATAAACCAAAACGTCACAACGTCGCGCAAATCGTCGCGCGGAGAAAGAGAGAAAGGAAAAGGGGAAGAGGGATGGATAAAAGTATACAACGCATACAACGCGGGGGTGACCGAACCCGAAAGCTAGCCGGACGCGAAACAATGTATCAGTTTACAATGATAAAAAGCAAACAGGAGAGAAATAACGCGAGCGAATTACTGAACCAAACAATATGTCTTTCTCCACCGTACTTCTATACCTATATACGACCTATCCTGTACACCCTCGCGCTTTGGGGACTCGCTTTCTCTTCCTCTCTCTTGGTTTATCCGTTTACTTGCGCTGTCTTTCGCGCACCTTCCCTTTTTCGTATTTTACGCTCGCTTTGGCTCATTTTCCGTTTTTTTTTTTTTTTTTTTACTTATATAAAATGCTAAGTGATCTCCATTGAATCTTTGATTTTGTAAAATTCATGCCGAATAAACAAAGGTTCATTTTTGTTATCGATTGATTAATTTTTTTATTGATTAATTTTATTAAATTTATCTTATTAATGCCCACTATTTCACTTTTCGAATTTTAATTCGTTTTAACCTATAGTTCTCTTTCTATTTTTTATATATCATTTATTCTTGCTTCTTCGAGTAAATGTTTTGATTTAAAAACCCGCTTTAAGATTTTCTGTCGATATCAATAAAATTATGTCTTATAACAATAAATTAAATAACGTAAATTTAATTTTCAAATTTTCAATTTAAAAATTCACCCTTATACAAATAATTATAAAAAATAATATCGCTTCGCACCACACAGCCAAAATAAATACAAAAAAGGCCTATACACCCGGCAATACTTAGCATTTCGCGCGACATTCTCAAGACACCTCTTTCAGCGTACTCGTAAGAAAGAAGAAGAAGAAGAAGAAGTGCCCGACCGAAAAAAGGACGGCGACGTTATAACGCTGCAAAAAAAAAGAAAGAAAAAAAAAAAAGAAAAAAAAAAAAACAAGAAAAGACAAAAAAAAAAAAAAGAAACGGAAAAAAAAGGCTAGGCTAGACGTCGCAGACGGCGGTGGCGCAGGTGCTAACGCGGTTGAGAAGAATAAAGAGAGCGGAGAAAAGAAACCGAGAAACGAAGGTATAATGGAAAAAGAGCCGTGGAATCGTTAGCGTTTCTGCTTTTCACCGCTTGGAGTTTTTAGGAAAGACGGAATGACTAACTACCGCGGTTGTGTGTATCTGTGTGTTGCTTTGATGACTGTTAGTGACTTTTCTTTCTCCCCTTTGTTTTAAAATTTTCGAGATGGAATTTTAAAATGAAATTTAATGACTTTTTCTATTATTCTTTTTTTCATCTTTTTATTTTATTTATTTATTTATTTTTTTTTTGCGCAATATTTACCGTTACCCATTAAAAGTTTGTTATTAATCATAAAGTTATTGATCTCTTTTTTGTTTCATAACGTAAAATAATCTCAAAGTTGTCAATTAACGATAATTTTTCAGTATAAATTCACGAACTAATTAATTTGAGCTCGTTACACCAGATGAAATTTCCGTTTCTCCAATCGCAATTCGACGATAACACTCGGAAAAAGTTACGAACAAAAACGAAAAGAGAAGAAATCTCAGCGCATCGCGAAAATAATATAAAGTTCGCCGAGCAATGAAGCACGCGAGCGTCTCACAAAGACCGGCGTATAACCGGAAAGAGTGGGCAAAAGTAGAAGAAGGAGGAGAGTGGAAAGAAAAAAAGAAAAAAGTACAGTGGCAAAAGTCGGTATAATTAAAAAGGCCGCGCGAATAAGTCGCACCGCAAAGGTAAAAACGTATGTGTGTGTATGTGTGTGTGTGTGCGTGTATGGGTGTATAAAAGCAAAAATAGAGAAAAAGAAGAAAAAACGAGGACGAATGAGCGAGGGAAAGAAGCGAGACACGGCGAGAGAGAATCGCCGCAAGGGTATATAAGACATAGTATTTTCCTCGCGGGCTCGTGAGTAAGCAACATTCCTTTGCTCCCTGAGCGCCAGACAATTCACAATTAGCAAACACAAACACCAAAAGATAGAGAGGAAAATATAATATATATACATATATATGCATATGTATACGGTAGGGATTTCAAGTTGATGCCGTGCACGCACACAGCGCGACGCCCCGAGCTATATAGACACTCGAGCTCCTGCCGGGATACACCATCCTGCCGACTTCTCCGCGTCTTTAACCTCCGCTCGCGCATACATGTTTCTCTCTCTCTCTCTCTTTCCTTTTTCGTTCTTATCGCGTTTCTAGCGCTGCTCGGTTGTATAGCGCAAGCCGCTGCCTACTTCGCGCGAGGAAGGGTTGATGCGACATGACGTCTCTCTCTCTCTCTCTCTTTTTCTCTCTCTTGTTAACGTTGGGTGTTCGGAATTTTTTCAAGTGCCACGGTTGGAAGTTTTTTCATTTTTTTTTCCTTTTTTGTTTAATGTACTCGATATCTTTGTGTTGAAGTTACGGTTTGCGTTTTTTTGTTTTTTTTTTTTTTTTTTTTTTTTGCCTAGAGGAAATAATTAAGATGAGATTTTTAATTTATAAAAGTTTTTTGAAAATTATGTATCGAATTCGATTTTAGAGGTGATTTTTAAATCAAAAGAATATTTCACCGTGTAGATGAAAAAGAAATGTTGATAAATGATACGCCATCACCACTGCATAAAAAGTACACTCATATTTTTTTCTAGTTTGATAAAAGAAACACAAACCAAAAACAAATTACAGCCAGTGTACAAGTAAGCTTCTCACTTCTTCTCCCCCTCTCTCTTTCTCTCTCTTCGTCTTACTCGCACGAACAACAACTTACCGTAAAGTCAAGACTAATTTAGCCCTCGAAGCTTCGAAAACTTCTTCAAAACTCATTACACGGACAAGATTTTGGCCGCGCGCTAATGGCTTCGATTCACACAGGCCTCGCGAACTTATGTAAATTGACGAGAGAACCGAGTACTAGAGTGAGAGTAAGAGAGAGAGAGAGAGAGAGAGAACGTTAGTGGAATGTTGCGTACTCTCTCTCTCTCTCTCTCTTCTTTAACCATCTGGCGTATATATATATATATATATATATATATATATATATATGCGTACACAAGTACACGTGCAGTAAGCGCATCGGACTCTCCCTTTATCTCTCTCTCTCTCTCTCTCTCTCTCTCTCTCTCTCTCTCTCTCTCTCTCTCTCTCTCTTTCTCTCTTTTTCTCTCTCTTGTTCCGTATATATACGTATATGTACAGAACTCGCGCAGTTGGAACACTTGAAGCCCCAACCAGTTACGGCAACAATGGGCTTTGTCTTCGCGCCGTCGGCTCTCGCAAATTGGTAGAAATCTTGATTAAAGGTGCAGCAATTCTACCACCACCGGCTGGTCTTCGTTGCCGAGGCTCTCTCGTTGCTCTCGCTTGTACAACGTCGTGTTGTCGTTGTTGTTGTTGTTATTGCTGCTGCTACTACTGTCGCCGCCGATGAAATGTTAATGTTAGGTTAATGTATTGTTCAAGAGAAATTATACTCTTTCATGCATAATTTAAGCGAATGAAAAGTTATTCGATTTTTAATGAATATTTCGATTAATTAATAACTTATTTATTACGATAAATTTAAACGATGTATATCTGTATGTATTGGAATTTGAATTTACAGAGAGTATATTAAAATTATTGTTATAAAAGTAAATTAATAAATTTTATATGCACTTATCAAAAATGACCAATAGAGTCACTCAATCATGCCAATTTTCAAAGTTATGGAAATTCAAAAATCAATCGGTTTTCATTGGAAACGCCCTTCGCATTATGGCCAACAAATCCAGGGATGAAAAAAAAAAAAAAAAAAAAAAAAAAAAATTATAACGGTAATAATAACCGGTATAATGCTCGAGTGAGATTTTGACAGATGGGCCGAAAGAAAATCTCTCGCAATGATCCGCCTACCGTCAATCTAATGATATTTTCATAAGACATCGAGTGCATAAAATTTATTTGAAATATTCGAATTTAGCGGGTGAATATGCGTTGAGTTTGGCCTAGTGAAAAATTTTTGTAAGCGTGTCGATGAATACTTGTGTCGATCGTAAGGGGATTGGCAAATAATGAGCTGAGGATTAATTTTTCGGGATTCGAAAATCTTTTGAATTTCCATATGAATAATTTACATTAATATTGATTTCATAAAATTATTTAAATGTATTTACAGTAAAAGCAATAAATATAAAATAAACATTAATTTGTTGAAAATAATAAAAATTAAAATTGTGCTTATAGTAAATTTTATAATACAATAATTTTCATTCATCTTATTATCATAATTTCAGAAGATTCATGATGTTATAATTAGACAATAGTAACACGAAACAGATAAATAAATAATAATAAATATTGAACATTGGCGCGGATGTAAAAATAACAATGAAAATCTTTTCAAAATCTCGCAAACTCATTTTCCATCATCCAAAACAAACCAAAATTAAAATAAAAAAAAGAAGCAGAAAATAATAAATACATATTCTCCATTCATCCCTTCACAAAGAATAAAAAAAAAAAATTGAATACGACATCGCAGCATCGAGCATTTATCACTTATATACACACACGTACACACACGTACACACACACACACACACACACACAAATATCCACAAATCGTTGACGAGCCAACAAACGCAAGCTACACACTTGTCGAGCCTCGGAGGCATTGGCCGTTTCAATCCCTCACCGACGTGAAATTAAACCGACGTCGGCTCTCGGTTATGTATATATAGAACACGGCAGCAGCGTTAGCAGCAGCGGCAGCTTTCCCACACCGCAAAACTGAGTAAATTTACATAAAGATAATTGAGATGTATATACATGCACATGAAAGCTACGAGCTTTGAATCCCGCGCGCGCGCTCGCGAAAAGCGATTTGATTTTGGAAATCAGCCGCTCGACTCCTTTAATGTATGGTCATGGTTAATGTAGAGGGGACTTGTTATCTTTCTTTTTTTCTTTTTTTTTTTTTTTTTTTTTTTCTTTATTTTCGGCTTGTCGATTCGAGTTATTATCGAAGGGTTGCACTTGGAGATTGGATTAATGAATTTTTTGATTTTAATTTCATAACGCGCATGCGGGCGAGCTTGTTTTGATTGCGTCGTTACGATGTTTTCTCAGATGGGTTTTAAAGGATAAAGATGCGTTTGACTAAACTTTTTTTATCAGCTTACATATTTTATAATAAATTCGTACGATTGACCTTTGTAAGGAATTTTAATTTAATTATAAGAAATGAAAAATTAAAATTTTTATTCATTTTTTATTTAAAATAAATTCAAGGAACACAAAAATTAAAATATTATTATTATAACAATAGAATTGCATATACAGATGTGTATACCATAACTTTTAGTTTCTTATTTTTACTGTTTAATAATATTAATTTTTAAATTTAATAAATAATTCATATTGTAATTTTACAGTAAAACTTACATTATTACCATCTGTGAAATATGTGGGTTACATTCTTACCGTTAAAAGATAAGAAATAATATCCTCTGATGGTACATACTATCAGTTGGTACGAAGTATTTCTATTTTATCGGTAAAATTATATTTTAACGTGAATTTAACATTGTAAATAAAACAAAATTTAAAATATTTATTAATAATTTGAAAATAATAGTTTTTTTATTACATACATGATATTAATGATCGACTTTAATCTTTAAATAATGTTTAAAAGACTAAAATTATAAAAATAAAGGATTTGAAGGGTTGATTATAGACAAAAACAATGTTCATTTTTTTTTATGTATTAAGAATTTTAATAATCAATATTGTCGGATATATAATACATAATTGTTAATTGAGACAGTATGGACACAACGTATCGTTGGCGCGGTAAAGTGACAAAAAACTCATTTCCCTTCTACTTTTGCTTATCATCGTTATCTTTTCCGCCACTTTTGGAAAAAATTTCCCATCAAATCCCGCGCGACACGTCTTTATCAAAGGGACAGCCTTTTTATTTAATTTTTCTTTCTTTTCGCGTCCCCTCTCTCTCTCACTCTCTCTCTCTCTCTTTCTTGTATGTATATTTATAAGTGTGTAGGACGCGTTGAGGTCTCGCAGGAGGCGGCGAATTTTACAAGTGCCTCATCTTCGTATGTATATATATTTCACATTCTCCCCCCTTTTTTCCTCGGTATAGTTTCGTTAATATTACGTTGTCGTTATCACCAAGCTCGTTTCCACCACTATCACCACCCTAATATCTCCTCCCTCGCCTTTATTATATTTATAATCTCACGTCTTCGTGTCCATATGCTTTCCTCGTTTACATTTTTATTTTAATTTATTTATTTTTTTTTTATTTTTTTTTATTTTTTTTTTTTCATTTGCGTTTATTTACTTCTTTGTGCTAATTAGTCTAATCCCTGATATACATGAACCTTGTCAGCAATCGGTAAATAAACGATGAGTCTCCAATTTTTCTCTCTTTGGTTTATTTTATAATATTTTTTTTTTTATTTTTTTATTTTTTTTTTTGTTTTATAGTTTTTCATGTTCGATAAGCGTAAGCGCTAAATCAAAGTTGTAAATTTTATGTATATATATATAGAACTACACCTTCGCCGTGCAACTCTTTGAAACATTAAGTTGTATCGTTAAATGATTCGAATCACGAATCGTATATAAATAAATATTTTCAAAACTTATTATATTCGACAAATTGAAAATTCAAAGACGCTAACTATTTTACACTTTATTTTCATCAGTCCACGAATGCAAATTTTATTTAAAAAATTCAAAGTAGAAACAAAAAACAAAAAAAAATGGAAAGAAACCAAGTCGCAAAACTAATTATCATTCGAATTGTGTATTCGTGCAATTTTATGCCTTAAAGGGTAAAAAAAAAAAAAAAAAAAAAAAAAAAAAAAGAAGAAGAAAAGAAAGAAAGAAAAAAACAAACGTAAGTAAAGCATGCCTCACTCTTTCTCTCTGTCTGCCTCTCGAGTTTTTCACCTTTTACTCACATTTCGTTGCTTTTTCGAGTCATTAAACTCGTAAATATTTCTTTATTTTTTTTTCGTTCCTTTTTTCTTTTCTTTTTCTTTTTTTTCTTCTTTTTTTTTTCACTCTTATTTACCTTTCATGATTTCTTTTGAAACATGTCTGTTCTCGCGATGCTTTGTACAATTTCGCTACCCATATTCTATTGTTTTCATTTATCATTATCATTATTATTATTATTATTATTATTAATTATTATTATTATTGGTATTGTAATAATCTTTATTGCTCAATAAATATTCGATAAATATATCACTGTGTTTTATATATAATTCATCATTATGTATAATGTCTTAGTTGTATATATTTATATAACTCCGTAATCGCACTATCGTCTTTCACGTCAGTTACTTCTTCTTCTTTTTTTTTTTTTTTTTTAAGTATCGTTTGAAGTTCATCGTTAATTTATAATATTATTGTTGCTGTTCTTTATTCTTTCATCGGTAATTTTTCACCACCAAATTTGTTAATTCATTAATTAGTGCATTTATTCATTCACTCGCAACAAAAGTAGTCTACGTATATATTTTTTTTTTTTTTTTTGTTCACTTTTATCAAATTAGCTCACAAATGCAATTTTTTTACTCATCTATTCCTTCCTCTCTCTCTCTCTCTCTCTCCTTCACACTCTCTTTCGCTCTCTTTTTAATTTTTTAATTTAAGTAGTTAACATTATTTTCTCCTTTAACCCTATATTTGCAAATTGCTTAATCGTTTTCCTCTTTTTTTTTTTTACGTATAATTGCTTATAGTAATACGCGTCTCACTACTTTTTTTCATTTGGTTAACTGTTTTTACGATAACTTGACTACGTTTCCTCGACCGCTGGGACGACTTTTTTTTTTTTTTTTTTTTTTTTTTAATTTCTTGCTTCCTTTGAAAATTTTGTATATATAATAATATAACTTTAATTCGTAAGGATACAAGTTTATCGCCAACGATCGGAAACGTGGCAGCGAGAAACGAATGAAACCGCGTTTTTTATTAATTTCATTTAAAATTCCTTTTTCGTTTTTATCAAATTTTAGGACCAAAAAATTGGTTAACTTTAATTATTTACAATATTATTATTATTATTATTATTATTATTATTATAGGACAAAAAAGTCGAATTATATGTTTCATCCTTTTATTTTCCTTTGGGGCAGTTTCATTGGTTTCAATTCCACGTTAACGATCCACCTAATTTATTCGTTGTTTATTTATTTATTTATTTTTTTTTTATTCTTTTTAATCAGCTTTCGGGTTACAATGTTTTTTATTCTCTCGTACAAATTTTCGCATTGTGTATGTGTGTATGAGTGTTTTGCGTGTTTTATACTTTTGTCACTTGTTTTGTTATTTTTTCTTTTTTTTTTTTTCTTTTTGTTGTGAATTCTTTTCCGGAGGTGGCCCGGGGCTCTATTCTTCCGGCTACATTCGTCAAATAACGAACTCGATAGTTCGAACCGTGCTTGAATTCGATTTTTTAAAATGTTTTTTACTTGTTTCTTTTATTTATTTTTTTTTTTCTTTTTGGTTTTGAGATATCGAGTGTATTGTCCAATCCATCGAACGATCAAAACTTGGGCGGAAATGAGTAACGTCGAGTTATGAGACGTTACGTTTGTTTTTATTTTATTTTTTTTTTTTTTTTTTTTATTTTTTAATTAAAAGATTCGCGTTTTACTAAATTTTTTATTTGCACAAACCGAAAAATTGAGAATGAAATCTATCCTGTGAATTAAATCTATACTTTTAAACGTACATCATTTAAGTATTCAATGTTTAGTCATCGAGAAAAAGATATATATTTTTTTTAATTTTTATGATTATTCTTAGAAAAAAAAAAAAAAGAAAAAAACCATACAAATGGAATGGAAATTTTCTAAAATACATTGTAAGAAAATACTTCCAACGACGACAATAATCTTCTAAATGTTACTCAATTCGAAAATTGTCGATCTAAAAATCGGTGATAAAAAATCGTTTATTAACGACATTCAAGCACGGCTCAAAACAGCTCTACGTTTATATATTGTTTATAATAACTGTGGCCTTATTAATAATACACTTTTTTTTATGTATTTAACTCTACTTGTTCACTGCTTCATTATTATTATTATTATTATTATTATTATTATTTATTCCTTGTTTAATTTACTTATTATTTTATTTCAATTAACATCGTCTATACGTGAAAACTACTTTATGTAGAAAAACTCGTCTCGTCGATCCGATCGAGATTGCCTCGGTGTGTTTCAATCTTACACTCTCGACCTGTCGAACGAACGATTTTTATAATGCACTTTCGGTTCAAGGCAGCTCGAGACGCTATACAAAATTTCCTTCGGGTGTGTCCAATATTTTGGCGATCGCATATTAACTACTACTCACGTATTCTAATAAATCTCGTTTCAGCTCCAGGTTGAATTTTGTGGTACTTGTCTCTCTCTCTCTCTTTCTATCTATATTTCATTGACTTCTTTTATTTCATTTTAGATTTTTATTTTTAGGTTTTTTTTTTTTTTTTTTTATTTTAGTTCTTTTAATCGCTGCTTTTGTCATTTCGGTTTTGTTTATTCGGTAGAGCGATGACAAAGGAAATGGAGCTAATACACATCTAAGAGTTTTTGTTTATAGTCTATCAACACAAAGGAAAGTATTTGTTTCTCGAGTTAACGCGTTTATCGCGTCTTTGTCAACCTTACAACTTATCCGTACCCTCGTTATTGGATACTTTCAGCCTTTTACTGGTTTAATTTTTCACAATTTTTTATTTACTTGTTTTTTTTTTTTTTTTTTTTTAATTTACGACAAATAAGTTTTCGTTCTTAATATTATTATTATTAAATCAGATTAATTGCATTAAATTTTGATTATTTAAGCATATATAAGAAATAGTTAGTCATTTAGAAAAAAAAAAGTAACTATTATTACAATATTATAATAAAACGTTATTTAATAAATTTATTTGCATTTTAAATTGGTTGAATTTGAATAAAATGTAAATAATAAATTTAAAAAAATTTTATTATTCAACTTTCTCTTTCGTATAATTTCACGAATCATAAAAATAGTTGAAATATTTCAACCATAAAATTTGAAAAGAACATATTTGTTCAATTTGAAATTAATTTAAATATTAGGTATTAAAATCAAAGTGTGAAATACTGACAAAAGTATTGAATTAAATTTAACAAATTTAAAAATAGTACCTAAAAATAAAATATTTTATTAAAATACATGTTTAAAATTCCTAATTATTTCTTCGAAGATGTTTTTTTCAAATTTTTTTATGAAACCAATTTTTTGTAGTCGATGAAAAGAAAAAGTCTTTGTTTCAACAAATTTAACTTATAGAATTATTTTAATAATCAAATGTTTTCACGTATTTCACACGATGTTTAACTCTAAAAATGAACTTATTTAAATCGTCAACGACGTTTAAAAATATCCTGATTTTACTTTTAAGGAGAAAATCAACTTCAACGCATAATCAAAATGATCACTTGGTATACATATACATCGTCAATTATCACGTCTATAATTAAAAACTAAATCTCTAACGTCATCTACATCTCGGAACTTCAGACTTTAATTGCGCGTTAAAGTTATATTTTCTTCTATATCATATTACAGTATCGTCAACATCGCGTTTTTCTCAAACCGAGTAAATCAATTCACATTTGTTCTTAAATAATTATTTTTGTTCGTTAAAAAAAGGTGTTTAACGTTGCTCAAAATTTTTTAATAGAAAAAAAAAAAAAGAAAAAAAAAAAAAGATTAAATCAAAAAGTTACCGATCCTGCGTGCGTATCCGCGCGAGTACAAGTATTTACGTATGCTAGTCCTTGTTATTTTTTCTTTATTTTTTTTTTTTTTTATTTTTTTATATATATATTTTTTTTTTTTTTTTTTTTTTTTTTTTTTTTATCTTCCATATTCGTGAAAGAACACATCGTTGAAAATTAGAAAATGAAAGGCACGATTTTTTTTTCACAAGCATCCTATTCGTCTTATCGTATTTCGTTATATAATAAATTCACTACGAGTCTTTTAACGACGTTTTTTACTTCTAGTTTTTTTTTTTTTTTGTTTTTTTTTTTTAATATCAAGCGAAAATATAAATATTCGAATATACCGAAAAAACGGAAGAACAAATAATATCGTATAGTTTATCCTTTTATTAAATATTATCATTATTAATTATTATTATTATTATTTACTTAATGCGATCCCGGACCACCCTGTTTTTTTTTTTTTTTTTTTTTCTTCTATTTTATTCAGACATTTTTTTTAACGATCCTGCACCGAATCCTTGGCTTGGTACAACGAAGACAGTATCTCTTTTTTTCTTTTGTTATCTTCAAATAAAAAATACCATTCGTATCGTATTTTTTTTTTTTTTTTTTTCTTATTTTTTTTCTTTTTATATAATACGCTATCTTACCTCGGCTGCTTGGCATATTTAGCATTATTCACGCGACTATATCTCTATGAACCTTACGCGTACGTATTTATCGTTTATTATTACTTTTTTGTTGCTTTAACCTTTACATAATACGCTAAATCTCCTCGGTCTCTTTATAAACATATATATATATATATATTTTTTTTTTTACTAAATCGAATCTCTTGCCGAGCTTTACTTTTATATCGCTGAACAAAGGCGTTTATATATTTATATATATATATATTCAAATGAAAACTCGTCTTTAACTCGTATTTTTTCTTTTTTTTAATTTCTACGTTCGCTCGTTTAATGTTTTACATTTTTTTTTAAATTATGTATGTACACTGTTTCCCGTAAACTATGTTTAAGAAAGTATGTAGCAGTCGTAAGTTTATGTTCACTAGTAGTAGTATTACAAGTTTTTTTTTTTTTTTTTTTTTTCATTTTTTTTTTTTAGTTTTGTTGCAATAGTGATATTTGAAGTTGTAGCATTTTTTTTTTTTTAAAGTATAGCGCAGAGTATATATAGGAGCTGTAGCCATTTCGTAATAGTAAATTGCATTTTTTTTTTTTTTTCTTTAATAACGTGTTAATAATAATAGTTTATAACAAAAGTAGTGGTAACAGTTGTAGAGTTAGTATAGCAGTGGTGGTGATGGTGGTAGTTTCAGTTTATCTCTCAAATCAAAGTGTCACATGGTATGAACAGAAGATTATTTTTTTTTTTATTTTATCGTATAAATAATTTACTAATATGTACAAAAAATATTTTGATTCAAAGCAGTTAAGCAATCAATATGTTACAGATTTATCAAATTTAATTTATCTAACCTTAAGACGATCGTATCAATAATGTAAAAATCTTTTAATCAATACATAAATTTATATTTGATGTACGAAGTATAAAAATAAAAAAATCAAATCCATGCGTATATGAAAACATACAATCGAACAAGACTTTTTCAAAGCTGCATAAACTCTTCCGTTCACATCATGTAATACTTATTTCAATCGTGATGCTTTTTTTTTTTTTTAACAATAGAAGTAAAGCTATAGATTATTCTAGAACAGTATAGATGTAATAGTGTTAGTAATAGGCTTAGGAGTATTGTAGCAGGTCGCAAGTGGCAGCAGCAGTAGCAGTCGTCGTTTTCTTTTTTTTTTTTTTTTTCTCATTACGATACATTGTAATAATATAATAGCACCGTGGTACCTAATAAACTTATCACTATTGGAGTTATCGCTGCTGCCACCGATGCAAAATCAGTTTCTTTTAGTAAGTTAGAAATGAATGAAAGAAATAATGGTTGAGCGTATGTCACACATTTCTCGATTCCCCATTTTTTTTTTTTTTTTTTTTTTCAAGCTTATCGTAATAACTAATTTTAACTGTACATACGATCACAAAAGTATAGGAACAAATTCCCATGATTATTTTCAATTATCTATCGTTATTAGTAATCGGTTAAACTTCAGAAATAACTAGGAATTTATTAGTGTGAGTTAGTAACGTTAAATTAAATAACTTCAAATCTTACCATTTTCTCAAATCTTCGATAAAAGTAAAAAAAGGGGGGAAAAAAATTAGGAATCGAAAAAAAAAAAAAAAGAGAGAAATTAAATTTAACAATCTATTAAACGATCAATATTTTTGTTTCGATCAACAATATTTTGTAAATTGTCTCTCCGTTAATTGAACAAACCAAGCTAACGAAGTCCAAGTTAAATCGTAATATAATACAATGCGCATAGTAGCGATAACTAACACGATTAAAACTATAATATAATAATAATTACCTAAGCGAATAAAAATTAACCGTAGTTGTAATAATATAATTAAAATAATATTCTCCTAATAATAAACAACGTATGGTACTATTTATAAAACTCATTTGCTACAGTTGTGTGTATAAATTAACGACGATCGAGTGTCACAATAATTATTGATAACACGAACCCTCTCTCTCTCTCTCTCTCTCTCTCTCACTTTCTCTCTCGACACTCGTTTTTTTAATTATGGGGAAAAGGAAATTATTTGTGCAACCTTTCTCAACCCTTAAACTCTACGACAAATCGCAAACTCAATTCTGTTATTATTATTATCAATTAATTTTTTTTTTTTTCTTTTCCCTCGTATTCGGTTATACTTAAGTGCTTAACACGAAAGCAGTATATAGTTCTCGGCAAAGAAGAAATCATCGTCGTCCTTGTGCTTAAAAAGAGACAACTTTTACATCTTTTATTATTATTATTTTTTTTTCTTTTTTTCGTTTTACCATAAGTATTAAATAAGAAATATATCCTTTGTTCGTTTATTCTTTGTGGGCGGGCATTTTTTTTCTCCTTTTTAGCGCAGTTTTTTTTTATTTTTTTTTTGTTATTCGTGTATCGCTTAAATCGCGCATTATTTTCACAATTTCTCTTTCTCGCGCGCGCGACAACTTGTTTATTAACAGCCGTTGGAAGCATTTAGGAAGGTAGTCTCTGTTTTACTCATTTCTTCTTCTTTGTATTAATTTTTTTTTTTTTTTTTTATCCTTTTTTTCAAAATTAAATCGCACGGCGGTTTTTTTGTTTTGTTTTATAAAGTCTTAAATATTTAACGACGCAAGTTTCATTGCTCGTCGTCGCAGGTTTCTTTTTTTCTTTTTTTTTTTATTCTTTAAGTGTGTATCGTTTTATTATATTTTAGTTGAGCCAAAACACGATTTTCATCATCCTCTCATAATTCGTACAATGGCTATCAATTAATCGTTTTAACTAATAGTTGTAAAGTTATTCTCGATTATTAACTTTTTTATTATAATTATTATTATTTTTTTTTACTTTTTTTTATTTTTTTTTTTTTTTTTAAGAAAAAAGTTAGCTACGAGCTATCGTTACTTTTTTTTTTTTTTTTTTTTTTTCTGTTAATATTACTTTGTTTCTAACTAGCAGCCTCTGTTGACTAGTTCGCACTAGTCTTCACTAGTGTTAGCACTAGCCTGAGCGTTAGGCATATGACGATTACATAGTGCCCGCCGATACATTGCTTAAAGTCACTGATCAAGTCACAGATAAATTTTTAAAAACTCTGTACATAATCGTTTATTACGAATGAGGCCGACAAACGTCGATGCGGCGTAAAATTGTTGTCGATTTGCGGCGATTTAAAAATATGTCGAATGAAAATTAAAAATTATCCGATAATAAGAAATCTCGTTATTTTAACCTTACATTATCGTTTTTTAAAAACGGAACGACGAGTTTCAGTGACTGTAATCAAAGTTTTATTCATAGTAATCTATATACCCCCTGCGATTCCTCTGCCCCGCCAGCGCAGCTAAACGTCGAGTTATCATTTAGCACAAATATACAAATCGTTATTTAATCATTTATTTTTCATCAAACGCGCAATTTGTGGATTAAATCGCTTCTCACCGCATTCGTTTTTCATTATTTATTATTCATTTTGTCCATTGTTCGTCGTACAAAATATATTCTCTTCGTTCGGCGAAAAACGAAAATCACTATATAGTTTTATTTTAGGCAATACTGACGTTTATACCGCACATGACTGTACACGTAACGCTAAGCTTTCCAATAAACTTTAGAACTACTTTTGATTTTTATTGACTTTTGAGAACGAATTAACATTCTTTTGCTTCACGACTTCTCATTGGTCGAGCGTCGAATTTCCAACATTATTTTTTCTTCGAGCAACTTTGCTCAACGGGGCTTTTTTTCATCTTAACCGGTTAATGTATGATTGAATCAGATAATCAATGTAACGCTGTGTTGAAAAAATTCTAATGACTGATTTGCTAGCGATGACTGGTAATTAAAACTGGAAGCTTCAGATTTACAATTTTACGTTTTGATTATTAAAATAATAAACGATATCTAAAAAAGTTTAGTGGCTTTTGAAATAAACTCAATTTCAAAATTTTATAATACGTATTTTATTGTTGGCTAATGCAGTTATCAGTAAACTTATGAAAAAAATTAATAACTATTCAGTTAACATAGCATTAATCATACATTAATCGGCTAATAACTATAAAATAGTTCAATTCTCACAATGTCTGCTAGTTTACGAGCGTTTACGTAAGGTATAACAAGCGACTGAATCATCTACGTATCGCAGATAACGGCCATGCGAGCGGATAGGCTTGGAAGACTATGTGGCACTGTCAAAAACTCTTGTGACCGTCGTAAAAATGAGCTCTAACTGTTGCTTGGTTGGCGCAAAGCGGTCGCAAAAATATCTATAAACTACCAATCGACTTGATTTGAAAATTCATCGAGCGATTATCGCGCGTGACGTCGTCGTGTCGAAAGTAACGGCGAGAGTCGTCTTCGAAAAAATTATCATCGGTGTGTAAGTCTCGTTAATGATCTATCTAAATTGAGAATAGAAAAGTTCGTTTTACTGCATTTTATTTATTATTATTATTATTATTATTATTCATTTATTTATTTATTTATTTTTTTTTTTCATCTTTTGGCACAATGTAGTACGAAATTCGCATGTAAATATTTCTATAAGAAAATCCTACGAACGTTACGATATATAGACAACTTCGCGTTCAACCCAAACATTATAAAAAGCACGCGCGTTAATACGCGCACGAGTAAGCGCTCGAAAAATTTTTTACATCAAGTATATTCAAACAATCGAAGTGTACAATTGGATGTCGACGAGGCTCGTTAAAGGGCTGAGGATTAGAGGGTTTCTTTTTTTTTGTTTTTTTTTTTTTTTCATCGTTATAATTAATTTCTTTTGTTTTTTTTTTTCTTCTCACATTATAAACCTAACCAATGTCCCGCTCGATCGTTCCGCCACGAACGACTTACTTGGAAGCATAGCTCAACTGTATAATACGTGTATGTCTGTGTGAATGTCTGTATATTATGTATGCGATGTATACAATAGCGTGTTAGATGTATGTGTGTGTGTATGTGTATGTATGTGTACAACAGTTAACGGTGGTGATCGTCGTCAATCTGTACGACTGACACTGGCGCGCTGATGGTGTGTGTCTACCAGGCGAGGCAACAGCGACGCGATGTACCGGACAATTCGTTCGTGGGGCTGCTGGGCGACGTGTCCGGTGGATCACACGGTCGTACGTAACTGACGGTTCTCCAGTGTCACGGGGGGGACTTTGGCCTCCCGAGTTTTTCCTGCATCACTTGCTGCTGCTGCTGTTGCTGCTGCTGCTGTTGATGTTGCTGCTGCTGTTGTTGCTGTTGCTGCTGCTGTTGATGATGATGCGTCGTGGGATCGGTGCCCACACCGAGGTCGGTACCCATCAGACCCCCGTTACCATTTTTGTCAACGACGCTGCTCGTATGGACGGGATGGAAGTATCGTTCTGTAATATGTAAATTATAAAGATTTTTTTGAAAAAGGTTTAGATATTTCGAACAATTTTTTTTATCGTTTATGTGATAATATTTCGCTTGATTTAATTTTTTGTGTTCGTATACTTTGCAGTTATGCATTATTGATGTAAAAGTCCGAATCACGAAATTAACGAACATTAAACTAATTTTAAAAAAATTGTAAAATAAATTTATCCTTTCTAAATTCATTATTTTATAAATAATCAACATTTGCAAAAAATCACTATTGAAATATATCGAAGATCAATAAAATTGATGAAAGGATATAACTTTGCGTAAAAGCGTTAACGTTAACTTATTTATTGCTCATGTGTAAAAAAGTTACGAGCCAAAGGTGTAAATGATGCCTCGAATCTAACATATTTTCCGATCAGCTGCACGAGTAAAATCCAATTTCGACGAAAAGAAAAAAGAAGAAGAGAGAGAGAGAGAGAGAGAGAGAGAGAAAGTAAAAGTTATCAGGCAAAAAGTTGGCCCCTCATGAATAATTCAGACGAAAATAGGGAGGTTTTATACCTTCTTCCATAGCTGTTGGCGGCTCGCTCGCTGTACCAGCGATGATCGGCGCAATCATATTGTAATCGTCCTCGAGGTTTATGAACGGCGCGGTGTTCCAGCGAGGCGGTATGTTCGATACGGACCTCTGCGTCGCAACTGGCCTCGTCACCGATACCGGTGACGAAAACAACGAGAGATTCGTCGGTGATATAACGCCCGACATCGAGCTTATCGTCGGATAGGTGAATATTTGCTGGAAAATTTTTTTTTTTTTTTTTTTTTTTTTTTTTATGTCGTTTTCATTAATGTATTGTTTTTGTTTATATTATTTTAATTATTTTTAATAAATATAATTTATCATAATGTGCAAATGTTTAATTTGAAAAGATTATATGAGAATGTCGAAACAATGAAAATTCTAGGAAACTTTGAAATAAAGTGGTAATTTGATTTGGTATTTCAGCTAAAGCACAAGGACACCTAAAGGATAAGTAGGTAAATGTATAAAAAGTTGTAATACGTATCGTTCTTTTTTTTCCTTTTTCTTTTCTTTTTTTTTTTTTTTTTTTCAAGTTAAGCCTAGTTACGATTTAAAGAGACAGAGATTCGGTATAGAACGTATCAATTATCGTTTAAGCTACTTTAACCGCATTTCAGCTTACCGGAGCACATTACAGTAAATACTTTGAAACTCCTATTTAAAGTTTTGTACACGATGTTGAGAGAACGTTTTCCCTAT
Organism: Chalcis sispes; assembly: GCA_949987625.1. Lineage (NCBI taxonomy): Eukaryota > Metazoa > Arthropoda > Insecta > Hymenoptera > Chalcididae > Chalcis > Chalcis sispes. Next base: position 11,104,485 of record OX465098.1, on the reverse strand, counting down.
CGTACAAGCCAGAATCACTGGCAAGCAGCTTCCAAATTTTACACTTTCTAAACACGGTACTTAACTTTCGAATGGTTTTCATTAAACTTCTAATAATAACCCTTATCTTTTTGTTTAAATATTCTTTCCTTATCCAATAAAAAATAATGTTTTGGTTTTACTTTAGAAAATTTTACTTTGACCTGTCAATAATGTTACGCGTGCACCTTCTTTCGTTATTTACCGTCAATCTTTGGGTTTTCTATAATTTGTTCAAACTATTTAAGGAAAAATTTAAATGATCTGATTAATGATTATTCAATTAAATGTAAATATTATTAAAAAATGAGTAGCATAATAAATTTTTCAAAGAAAATCACTATAAATATTCAGCCAATCTTTAATTAATTATAAGAATAACAGCGTTGCAATATTTGTTTGATAATGAGCTCACCTGTCCCGGCTGCGAGTGAAAGTGGGCAAAGGTGTACTCCCGACTCGTGTGCGGCGCCGTAACCAAAATCCTCGCTGGACTCTTACGTCCGCCAGGATCGACGGATGTCTGACAGCCGGTGCCAACGAGTCCGGCAGCCGCGGCCGCTACCATCTGATCTTGGGCGTTAGAATTGCCAAGATCCGACGGATCGGTGGGCGAGGCCGCGGAATTCGGGGGTGAATTGGCGCTGTTGGCCGTGAGCTCGCCCGTCGACCTGATGATCGCCACCGGCCTGGCCATCGGCGCAGGCGGAGGCGGCGGTAACATCGAGCTCGGATAATACTGTGAGAACTTTTGCACGCCAGACCGCGGGCCCGCGAGTTGCGTCTGGAAATTGCACGCCACCGATCAACCATCGAGCTGGGCGCTCATCCATTCGCCCCGGACCGATTATGGTTTGATTTTACGCTGCCTCATCGTAGCATATTATTATCGGCGATTTATTTTAATTCAATGCATCTTCATAATAAGCGGCCAAAGTCAGCCACTTTTTTCGTTATTCGTAAGTTTATCGCGAGAAAATTTTTTATGGCAATCGGTCCAGGGCGAGTGGACGATAATATTCATGATCAGCTAGGTCATAAACACAGTTGATGAAATTATTCGATAAGAGCTTTTGGTTTTTAAGGCTTTACTTCCATTGATTATTTATGGACATTAGTTAATATCGATATACTTTTATGTATTGTAATAGATGTTATTTTTCTAAATATTCATCTTTTACTTTCTGCGTTCGTTTTCGATACGGTAAGTAATTTAAGTCAAGTGTTTTACAAGTCTATTTGTTTTTGTGCGATTGATGTTTGATTTAAAAACAATACGAATTATTTTAATTAATTTGAAAAGAAAGTATACGGAAACAACATGTAGCTTTGAATTTTTTTCATAGTAAAAATTAAAACCAATAACTCAACCGAAGAGCAACATCACCATAAAATTAATATCAGACGCGGAAGCTACCTGGGGTAGTTGCTGGGTGTTCTCGGCCTCCTGACAAACGAACGTCACAAAGTCCGAGAGTGTGTCGTGGCCGTTCTCCGGATACTTGACGACGCCGGCCGAGCCCGGATGCTCGGGCTGATAATAGGCAAGACTGGACATGCTCTGGCCGGATCCCCCGGCCAATCCTTCATGCGGCGAGTGCAATCCTGAAACACAATTCCAGAGCCGCCGTTAGTTAGTCTCCGATCCTTAACCGAGACGAATCCTCGCATCAGCCTCAGCGCTGTCTTCTCTCTCTCACTCTCTCTCTCTCTCTCACTCTCTCTTAAGGAGAGATAAACTACCCTCGGATAAACGTAACCCCCTCACCCCACCAATTCCCTTCCTCCAGTAAACCACCCCCTCGTTTACCACCTCGAATGCTCGGGTGTTTGCGCGCAAAGAGGGACGACGCGAAACTCGCGGTAAGCGTCGTTTGACCGAGAGAGAGAGAGAGAGCGACAGGTTACTTGCATTAAGGTCTTAAGTTTATCGCTTGCCGTTGAGGTTATGTCGCTCCGTGCACTCTGGTGTTCGTACCCCCGTGGAAGATACAAGAAGCTGCGCGCGTTAGATCTGGTCGATTAGTATTGATCGATGATTCGGATGATTTTAAAGAGATTTAGCTGATGAATATTGGTTAAAACAAATTCATCGAGTGCTTAGATTAAAATTTGATGTTGATATCGTTAATTAATGTACACTCAAGTATTATTATACATGGATTGGATCAATTAATTAGCAAAGTATCAATTAAACAAAAGCGATGTAAAAGTAGACGGTGTGAAAGTCAAGGTACTTTTGAAATACTTAAACTTGATAAAGTTTTTAGAATAATATCATATTACTAAATATCCGAGATAAAATTTTATCAATAGTAATTTAAGTAAAATTTGAACTTAAAATAAATGTTTATATCATTAGTAAAGTTTACATTAAACTAATTAAATCTGAAGTAATAAATTACGGAACAAATCTAATATCATATATCCACGACCTACATTACAAAAGTTGATTCAAACATACATAAAATACGTAACTTTTTACACGGTAGGCGTGGCTGGGTAAAATTCGCGGCGAATGAGAGAAACAGTAATAATAAAAAAAATGAAGAGTAAAAGAGAGAAAGAAAGAGAGAAAGAGAGAGAGAGAGAGAGTTGGAGAAAAGAGAGTATATAAGAGAGGAGACGGCGTTATCATTATTAGGGGGTGGTTTTAGTGGCACGAGCAACACGAGTTACGGCAAGTTGATACATATGCATGATATGTAAGCTTATATGCGATGCGTAATACATATGATACATATGTATATGGGCACTCCAAGCGTGAGAGACTGGCTGGCTGGAAAAACGTATATGTATATGTGTATGCATATATATATATATATATATATATATATATATATATATATATATACACACACACATATTGGAGGTGTACGTATGTCCGCGCGTACGCTTTCTATATGTATATAAAATGCGCACTGCAACATATTGCTTTGGCTTTTCCTGCTCTTTTTCCTTTTTTTTTTTTTTTTTGCTCTTCGGACGAAGAGCGCAATGTGAATGCAAGAGAACGACGTATGCGCGCACTTCACGTACAGTTCTTGTATATATATATATTTTGTTTTTTTTTTTTTTATTTTTTTTATTTTTTTTTTTTACTCGTGAACTTATACACATGAAGAAGTTACACACAGGATGTAAGGGCGATCAAACTCCAAGCTCGTTCTCGTACCGAAGATTCCAATCCGTGAATGCGATGTAATACGGACAAAGAGAAGAAAATAATGCACGAATAAATGCGGAACGATGCGCAAGTATAAAATTAAATTCAATCGCGTAAGAGAGAGGCGGAAAGATAAAAAAGAGTAATTCGAATTTTTTATCGATCGCATGTGTTGTACCGATCGCGAGCTCGGACTTTGGGGCCGCGACAGCCTGCGTTTTTATGTAGTATAGTGCAACGACAAACATCAAACAGCAAGGTAACATCGATATATAAACATGTCCACATCAAAACATCAAAGGTAACAACAAAACATCAACATCAACAGTGATATATATAGATATAATTAATATATATTTATATATAGGCATATATATGTATATATAGTAAACAACAACACTAACATCGCAACAACAATATAGGTAGATATATATATATATATATATATACATGTATATAGAAGAGGTGAACATATATCGTACGGATATAAAATGTAAAATGTACATACAATAAAAAGACAATTGATCGAATAGTTATAATGTATATATATAGAAAGGTCGGAAAGTTAATTTATATTAAATAAGTTATAGTTATATATATAGAGATAGTTAATCCATCCAGCATACGACATACCCAGAGCATTTAACGTGTAAACAGTGAAGTGAAATATAGATAATATCAATGGTGTGCAACGGTGATATTAACAATATTACGTCAAGTATTAAATTTATCCGACTATTTATGCGATAATCACATTCGCAATTTGTCAATGATTCAAAATCAATATTAAAATATACAATGTAGTATATGTTTGTGTGTTAAAGATACTTGACGTAAATTGCGTTTGTGATAATATATATTTTTTACAGCAAATATATATATATATATATATATATATATATATATATATATATATATATATATATATATAACGTGAGCAAAGTATAAACATCAAAAGGTTGGGCAAATAATCATAGATATATATATATATATATATATATATATATATATATATATATAACAAAGATACAGACGAACAGAAAAACGAACTGACAAACAGATAAAGACAGAGAGAGATAAAGAGAGAGAGAGAGAAACATCTATGTGGGTTACCAGTGTAATTACGTTGGTGAAGGTAGGCTTACGCGCACATTTCATAATAAGAGATAGTGAAAAAAAAATACGAAGTGGGTGAACTATCCAATTCGTCCATTCGTCTGTCCGTTCCCAATATCTCTCGTTCTCACTCTCTCTCTCTCTCTCTATCTCTTTCTCCCTCATTCTCTCTGTTTTGAAATTAGCTTCGGGATAATTGCGCTGTATTTTGGTGCTGACATTTTGGTCGTTATATGTTTATTTTATCTAGTTTCCTGTAGGGCTAAGAATATTTCTCATTGGTAACGGACAGACAAATTTGACGGGTCAAGCAAATGGGATATACATTTGCGTTTAATGTTGATAAATTTTAATGTATTTCGATGAGCTTTAGCGATTTTTGTGATTTAATTATTTTAATGGATACAGAGCAACCTTTTTTAACTGTAAATTTTTCTTTGAATAGTTTAATAATTTTGTTCATTTCGAATGTTACACCTTATTGGTAAAGGTTATACTGTGCCTTTTACGAAATTTAAAATAAAAAGAAAACACAAAGGAATTTTAAAAAGAAAAAGGAACAAAAAAAAAATATATATATATATTTATTTGTGTTCTCTTAATGCATAGTCTACATTCTAGCGAGAGGCAAATTTCGCCTAATAAAAGTATAAAAAAACACGAGCTACAGAGTCATCTGGCTAATCCAGAAGCCGAGGCTCGACTCGAGAAAACGGAAAACACGCAAAAGAAGCAAAGGAGCTGAGCGTCTGGCACTTTCCGATAACGGCTTAGTCTCCGCAGCGAAGTTTTCTCTCTCTCTCTCTCTCTCACTCTTCCTTCTTCTCCCTGTTGGTACTGTGCTACTACGCGTCTAATCCTTCTCTCTCCCTTGCTCCCTCCCCTTTTGTGCAGTGATCTGTGGAGGAGTTACACAGGAGAGAGGCAACGAAGAGCAGCAACAGTGTGGCGGTATTAGCACTGGTAGAGAGGATCCCCCTACTTGTATAAACGGAATCGCCATTTCCCGTAATGTCCTCCTCCTCGGCTCCTTATCAGTCCTCGCGGTTTTCTACCTGCCCGTAGAGGGAGAGAGGGATGTAGAGAAAGAGAAAGAGAGAGAGAGAGAGAGAGAGAGAGAGAGAGAGAATGAATGCATACGCGGTATGTGTGTATATGTGGAAGGGTGAGCGAGAAAGGGGGGAGGAGGAGAAACTAACGAGCGAATGTATACACACACTTGTCACAGGCCGCGCCTCTAAGGTACGATAGCATCGCGCCAACAATCGTGCAGATGCACATACACACATATACATTCGCGCATACACACAGAGCTCTCTGGCAGGCGGCTAAACGAGCAAGTTGAGAGAAAGAGAGAAAGAGACAATGCTATATTATACGGTACGTATGCAAGTTTATACAGATGTAAGAGAGCACAAATTTAAAGAAAAAAGAAAAGAAAATTACAAATTTAGAGAGAGAGAGAGAGAGAGAGAGAAAATAACGTATATATATATGCTATTTATACGATTGCAACATATCGACCTACGAGTATCAATAACGGGTGTAGCATTCGTGGGAGGCATATCGTCACGATCTCTTCGTTGACTAGCGTTAGTCCAACTAAGAGCTTGCCCAATCTCGTCGTCGTCGGAGCCACGCTGGACCGGCGAAGAAGTACGGCCGCGTCACGAGCTCGGGTTCTCGGCTTGCGGCGTTGGGCAGGCTTTTTGTATGGTTATTTATTTATTTATTTATTTTTTTGATTAATTTCTTTTTTCTTTTTTTTTTTTTTTTTAAGTTTGGTTCTGTATTTGCGAAAAGACGAGGTGTATGCCAAGGTTATATGTATATATATAATATATAAATCAAATGATTTTTCGGGGCTTATTGTATCTTGTGCTTAGTTAATGCTTGTCTTATCTCACAGCTGCTTGAATTTAGTTTTTGTGCTTGAAGGCTTATCACGATGGAGTTGACCTTTGAGTTTTTCATTCGCCGTGGCTAATCTAATGTTTGTAAAATGTATGTAGCGGCAATGACGAGAAAAATTAACAACAAAATAGTTGCTTATTTACGTATTATTATCCATTGCAATTGATTTATTAATTAGAATCAAATAATAATCTTTCTTTTTCTTAAGGATATCCTTCAAACATAAAAAAATTAATTCACTTTTACGTTTATCTCAGTCTATAATTTGACAATTTAAGTGATATTGTGTCAATTTGGTCAGACAATGTATTAAGTATGCAATGTTACTGTGATAAATCGATTGACGGAGAAAAAAATTAAAATAATATAATAATAGCATGGGATTCAATGTAATTATCCCAATACGTAATTCCGATAAAATATTTTAATGGAATTTAAATAAATTGTTTTTATGACGATTTGCAATACATAAATTAAATTTATAGCAAAGGAAGGTGAAAAATAGTTTACATTTAATAGATATTAAACATTCAGTTCTACAAAAATACAGATATATTCAAAAATTACAAAGAGGGAACATATATCAAATTAACATATTTAATATTTAGAGGAATGTAACACTTTACTTTTAGTTATTTGAAACGGTTATGTTTGAAGTGAATTATTTTCGTTTGGTAGAAAAAAATAAATAAATAAATAAATAACGAGCATTCAAAAAAAAAAAAAAAAAAAAAAATTAATAAATAAATAAATAAGTTTGAGAAGTATACATGAAAGTGCATAATGCATGTGAATATTACATCTCATTCCAATTGTTATTTTCATCAATCATTTTTCGCGTTTACTCAATTTATTTGTAATAGTGTCTTGAAAAAAGCAATTTTTTTTCACTGCTTATAATGACACAAAAATAGTTTAAATTTAATAAGGAAAAATTAATTCGGTGATAAATCTATCAAATATTTCAAACAATCAAGTGACAATTACATAATATTTCAAAAAAATTTTAATAACTGCGATGACTTACGAGAAAACGGTAATATCACACGGTAACTGCGACAATACGTCATCGATATTATCGAATCATACACCGTATTATCGTTTGGATACGCGACGGCAAAATTTTAGATAACATAACGCGTACGCGCGCACACATACACGGGCATCATATATGTAATAAACATAGTCAAAGCGCGACAAATAGACAAGCTTTTACATAAGGGCTTCTATTAATCGTATTATTTGTATGCAAGAGGGTGTTTAAAGCAAAGTAGTTGGTAATGGTGTCGTGCTTCGACTACGAAGTTGTATATATATGCATACAAATATATATATATATATACATATACATATGCATACACATATACATGTATATATAGAAAGTGAGAGAAGTGTGGGGAAAGAATATCAATGTAAAAGATGAAAATTGGACGTTTTAAAAGACCTTGGACATCGTGCATTTCTTTTCTTTTTTTTTTTTTTTTTTTTTTTTTTTTTTTTTTTTTTTTTTTTGGTGAAGGCTCGGTATAACATAGATATTGGATACAGGGTATCAACGTTCACATCGAGAAAAATGTATTTGTTTATTCGTTATTTTAACCATTTTATGCGCGAGTACTCGATTTTTAATTGATATTCATCGAAATTTTTTTTGAAAATTATCGTATTCATTGAGAATATTTAGATACAAAGATATATTATTTTAGGCCAAAATACTTTTTTCTCCGTGATAAATTAACGTTGCTTTACTGATGCCCTTATGATGAGAAAACTGATTTGTATAATTAATTATTGTCACGCTTAAGTAAAAATATTATGAAATCTAAAATTTTTGTTATTTTAAAATAATGACATACAAAATCGTAAGTTTCTCATCACTATGTAGCAATTAACGCATTCGTATAATGCGCGTTTATGATAATAATAATAATAATGATAATGATAGACATTTAACCGGTGTGTGTATAATATATAGATATATATATATATATATATATATATATAGAATATATAATTGTGTACACGTACATACATAGAGAGGTATGCAAATATCGATAGATACATAGATAATAGATATAGATATATATATAGGTGATAACATCATAACCAGTCACAAAAGTACCTTATAGATGACTTAGCGAGCTTCTCTCTATGCTCAGGCTCAGACTGAAACAGAGATTACGCGTAATTCGTAATATTAGTCACTCGCATCAATGTTTGATTTTTTTTTTTGTTATATTTCATTTTTTTTGTTTTTGTTTTTGTTTTTTTTTTTTTTGTTTTTTGTTTTTTTGTTTTTTTTTTTAATTTTCATCTTCCCAACTTAAATATACACCTTTGCGCAATATAATGCACGGTTACCTTTATGTTAAAAACATCTATTGAAAGCGAGATGTGAGTAATAAGGGAAGGATTATATATTGTATTCGCCGTAGTTGTATCTCTTAGTTTATTTTTTTTTTTTTTTTTTTTTTTTTTTAATGAAGCATCGCGAAGGTAAGCAAATGCACACACAGTGATGTAATCTAATCTAACATCAGCTAAGTTTTGCTTGTTAGCGTATACGGTAACGTTAGGTGGAAAAAAAATTTGACACTTTACGATAAATTAATGTAATATTTTAATTAATAATATTTAGGAATTAAAATAGAAATTGATTTTTAATTCTTACTTTTATCTTGGCTTTGTTTTTTACGAGCTAAAATCAATATTACATCAATTTTCGAATAAGCCGAAACCTCAAATCATTTTCCAACCCGTCGTTATCGTTCTCATTCGATCACGCGATTGACTGTGAGCATTTTTTTTTTAACTACTTACTTACATGGATGCCTAGGTGAGCTCAGAATGGGTCTATCGCACACTGGACAATTTATTCGTAAAACCAACACAGTTTCGGTGAGCATTGAAAACCGAGACCACGTGATGGACATTTTGTTAGTAAGTTTCAACGGTTAATTTTAAAAATCAATGCCAGTTATTATGTTTGTATATATATATTTTTTTTTTTTTTTTTTTTTAACACTTTTAAAGGTTAATTTACGTAAGGTAACACATAATCACACATATTTATGTAGCGTTGTTGATTCTTTTGTTATGTAAGGACTTGAATTTAATTAAATTTTAACAATATTTATGAAAATCCATCGTATAATTGACTGCAAGAATATTAACTTGACATATTGAAGATTTTTGTACCTTATTGATTGTGAAAAAATATTAATGTATACATATTGATGTTTGTGAATCTTAATTATATTTGAATGGCTATTCAAGAGAGACAATATAACGCATAAAATAAAATTACAATAATCGTAGTCATTTAGGCATCGAGAATATCTCCAATTTGATAATGTCTCTCTCGAATATATCGATAAAATCAAAATTATAACATCTGAAATAAAAACAACTCCAATATATTTATATATAATCAACATTTAAAAATTTCATTGAATTTACGACATAACTCAAACTAAAAATTCCACGAAAGCGGACAATTTCCCCATCCTCGCGCGTATTTATCGTCTTCTCGTACAAAAGAGTGCTTATCAAACTCAAATCAATCGAAATCAAAAGAATCCAAGCGATTCGAAATTTTTGCAGCGGCATAAGTTTCTCGCAAACTCGCGAGAGAGCGGCGGCAGACCTCCGCGTTAACGATAGCTCAATTTCGATCGCGTGCGCGAGCTAAGTTTTCGATTATCAGCTAAAAGCTTACTCTCTCTCTCTCTCTCTTTCTGTCGTTATCCTCCCCCTTCTCTATTTCTAGAACTTGTACGGAAAGTATGCGCGCGCGTATACCGAGGAGTCGAGGGTCTGTGTGTATGTTCGTTAGGGACTTTTCGTCAGCGAAGTAGGAGTTGGAGAGAGAGAGACTCGCTTGATTAGCGAAAATGGCCAAGGCAGCAAATCGCTCGTAGAGAGATGGAACGAGAGGAACGACGCGAGAGAAAGAGAAAGAGAGATAGGAGGAGAGATAGGGAGAAGAGTTCGATCGGGCGAGAAATTTCCGTGTGGAAATATTCGAGGCATTCCATTGTCGGTTTAATCGAGTTGACCCGAATTACAGGCTCGCGCGTTCTCGCAAGGAGAGTTAGAGTAAGAGAGGAAGAGAGAGAGAGAGAGAGAGAGAGAGAGAGGCTCCGCGTATAATTTCCGCACACAACGAATAGTTGTACTACTACAACTACTCGCCGGGATTCGGCATGACACGTCTGGCCGAAGTGATTTGTACTTCGGCACACTTGGCCTCGTTGTCTTCTTCTTTCCTCCTGCTCCTTTCTCTCTCTCTCTCTCTCTAGTTCTTTTTTTTCGTCTGAAATAGGAAAACTTATTTATTCGTCGTAGAGAAAGAGAGAGAGAGAGAGAGAAAGAGAAAAAGATGCGATGCGGTACGGCACTATATACTCCTCTCGAATGCAGGAAGCGAAAATGTATTTTTACGACAAAGTTTACAAATGTGTTTCAAACTAAGAAGTACAAAAATTGGATGGTTGCCCGCGTGCTTGTGTTAGGAGAGAAAGAGAGGGAAAAAAAGGCGAACGAGACGACTACGACGACGATTGCGACGTGAGTTTGGGGGAGAGAAAGAGAGAGAGAGAGAGAGAGGAGAAAGAAAATAGCGCGCGCCGAATTTTCGCAAATTTCACGGTTTGTTGCAACGCGGGCCGAATTCTTTCCGCGCGTATACGTACTTTAATTGCGCGTACATGTGCACGTACTATACGTTCGGTGGGATAGCGCCGTTAACGACACAAAGTTTTTATAATGGATCGGGTACCGAGCTACGGTTTTGTTAATGGCTTGGATAATTTAGCAATATTGAATCGGTCTATATAGGTATACATACATATATATATATATATATATATATATATATATATATATATATACACACACACATAGATATACATATATACCTAGAGATGATTTAAATTTTTGATTGCGACTGATATTTTATTAGGAATCTAGATTATTGTCTATAAAAATAGGTACGATTCTTTTTTTTTTTTACGCGGTATTAAATTGACCGATTTAGAATTTTTGTAAAGATAATAAAAATATACAACATCTATATCAATGTTTAATAACCTTAAAATAATAACTCACTCCAATGCAATTCTTTCTCAAGACCGATTTATTTTTCAAAACGCGTAAAGCACAACAAACACATCCCCGAAAATCAAATCACGTCAAAAGAGAAAGAGAGAAAGAGACGAACGTTTAGAGAGAAGCGAAGAGCTCGCCCAAAAGCGAACAAAATATTTGCGCGAATCCGCCAGTCGGGCAACTCTCCAAAATTTCGTCCCAATCACCTTTCCCTTGCATATTTCATTCCTAATCAACCGTGAAAAAGAAAGGAAATTAGAAATTCCAAGTACGTCTTCTTATTCCCTTCATCCCCGTCCCCTTATAAACTGTCAATTTATACAGGCTTCGATAATCGTAGTTACGCAGAGATGAAAGAGAAACAAAATTAATAAAAATAAATAAATAAATAAATAATAATTATATATATATACATATACATATATAAAATATATGTACGTATAACAACGACGAAATAAAAATCAAGGATAACGTACCAGTCTGCGAATGAGGGGAATCCATACCACGATGGCCACCGGTAGCGGGTTGACCTCCCGGTGCGCCGTTGCCATCCTCGGGTCGTAATACCGGGGAAAAGGTCGGGGCGCTCGATACCGAGACCGGGGGCGGCTTGTCAGTCTTGTTGTCGTTACGGATCAGCTGATGCACCGGCGGCGGACCTGAGAATTTTCACGCGCAACGTGGAAATTTTATTAAGACGATGGAGATTGCCGATGAAAATTGATGATTGCTTAATAGGGCTCCGAGAGCTTTTTTTTCTTTTTCTTTCGTGTTGTGTATTAATTTGTTTTTATTCGTGTAAGTACCAAAATATAAATTGTTACTTCTTTCATTTACACATTAAAAATAGATTTATTTTTAAAAAAAGTTTAAGATTCGAGTAAAACTCTTGAAATATTAAATTTTTTTTATTGCAACTTCAATGAAATTTTTCTTTTAAAAATTTCTCGTAAATGTCATTAAAATAGCAAAAGAACGAATAACGATTGATTTTATTTAAAAGCGAAAAATTATAAAAATTTCAATGATAAATTTTCGACGCTAAAGACGAAGAAAAAAATAAATAAGGCCGGTAAATAAGTCGATTCGCAAATAGCGCATGGTCCTTTCACGCATCGTTAAATTATCACGCGAGCGAGTTTTAAAATGATGTCATAAATCACGAAACGCTTTGAAAATTCAATATACGCGAGAAGAAAGCTAGAAATATATATATATATATTCGAACGTAAAATTCATTGAATTGCTATATGTGAAACTATTGTTAAGGAATAGTTTCGATGCTTTCAATTTTGAAAAACTCTTATTTTTACAAGTGAAATAATGCGAAAATACCTCTAACGTTAATATTTTTATAATTTTGTATAAAATACATGATGATTAGAAATATTTAAGATAATTTTTACAAATTCTATTTTTTATATTATATTTCATTAGTATAATAATACTTTTCACGTCACAACGATAAATAAGAAAAAAGAAAAACATGTTATCTTATTTTTGTTCCACCAATTACATATACAAATAATAATTTCATATTTATATTAAAAATAAAAAAAAAAAAAGAATACAAGGTAGAAAAAATTAAACCTACATTTATCGGTATAATAAAAATTCTCCGTTATCATATGAATATCCCTTATAATTAATGAGCCATTAAGAAGCGATAGGAGCCAAGGTTGCGTTTGCTATCTTTTTTGCTATTTACAAACTCGCGATCTACAAATTTATTTGAAATTATAAAATGTACGTTTGATAACGTCGAATTTATTTATTCAAAAAAAGAGAGAGAGAGAGACAGAGAGAAAATGTATTAATACATTTGTATATTAAAATAAAAACGATTTTATTATCAGATGATTACCCAAAACTAGTGCGTCAATGAATAAATAAATTGATCTAAAAAAAAAAGATTTTTCTTAAATATTTTATAAATTAAATCATGTAAATTACACTTCGATAACAATAAATTCAACGTCGCTCACGCTAACGTCGGCAATTGAATCAATCTAATATAAAACAAAATCAATCTCAGCTCTTGCAAATATCGACGAAAAACGAATAAAAAAAAAAAAAAAAAAAAAAAAAAAAAAAGTAAAGAAAAAAAAGAAATAAAATATATAATATAAAGAAAGCTATATAACTCACTGAAACTGGCCGCCGGCTGTCCGTGTTCACCGGCGTTGGCCGCCGACGGCGGGGTGTAGCTGCTGCAGTAGTACGGCGGGTGCTCTATTTTGATCGCGTTTATTTGAGGCTGCATGTCGCTGAGGTCATGCAGTATGGACGCTGAAAAACAGAGACGAGAGAATACGAGATAGTCCAACGCTTCGTTACCTTTTTCTCTCTCTCTCTCTCTCTCTCTCTCTCTTTCCCTTACGTATATATAACTGTATGCGCTTCCTACTCTCTCTCTCTCTCTCTCTCTCTCTCTAAACGTACGCAATGCGTACTCTCTTTATACCTTTTTACTTCTCTCTCTCTCTCTCTTTCTCTCTTCTTCTCTCTTGCCGTCGCTCTTTTTCTTTTCGCTTTTTTAAGTGTATATATAGGGTATGTGCGTATGTGTGTGTACCTAAGGGTAGGTACTTAGGAAAACACGTGCTTGCGAGTTAAAGCGTGACGACTCGCTCAACGATGGTTGACCTAAGGTATTTGTCTTGGATTAAGCTTTTTCTTTTTCTACCTCCGCGCGTTGCAAACTTTGCGGAATATGCTTTTTTTTTTTTTTTTTTTTATTCTTTTCTTAAACTTCTGCTTTTGAAAAAAATTGTTTCGTCGATGAAATTTTATTTTCACGATTATCAAAGCATTTTATATGTATATAAATACGTTACTAAAATTTTAAACTTTAATTTTAATCAGCGTCCGATAAAACGTTTAACCGAATAGCTCATACATTAAACAGGTTAAAGAGAACAAAAAAAAAAAAAAAAAAAAGAAAAAAAAATAGAGAAGCAACGAGTCGTCGTTTGTCCTATTACTCTACTTAACCAAGAACGCGCGCGCGCGCGCGAATGAGAAAAGAAGCTCGTTAAAGATGCGATAAAAGATTTACCGCGATTACTATTGCGTGTTTATGTCTCGTCCCTTTGATTACGAGTTCCCTCTTTGCGAATTGAATATTTTGTTGACGATTTCGATGGATGCATATATAAAAATGCTTCAATTTTTTTATTTTTTTTTTTTTTTATAAACGCATGAATTTATTTTTATTGTTATAAAGCTTGAGAAACGAAGATATATTTTTTAATTTCCGAGTTGAATTTTTTTTTTTTTAAAGAGAACCTCGTAAGAACTTATTAAAGACGTTTGACGTTTTTTCTTATATACGAAATATGAAACTTTAACTTTCGTGGCTCATGCAACCTTGAGATATCTTAGCCATCTATTATTATTCACACAAGCAGATTTTATCGACTGCTCGAGTTAAACTCGTATATACGTGTATATATATATTAAAGTATATACTGAGTTTAAAACTATCGTTTGAATAACGACATTTTGTATGCTCATTATATTACAATATTTTAATCTTTAATCTTAAATTTTATTTGGTTGTTTATCGTAAAATTATTTTAATGATCTATATTAATATCTATAATTTGATATATTAATATACTATCAAGGTTACATGATTTATGAAAAACGTTAGTATTTGTACATCGCGTAAATAGTTTTGGAATGCGTGACCATTACCTCATATTGTTGAACTAAAATTATAAGAAAAAAAAAAAAAAAAAAATAAAGAGGAATAAATTAAAAATACAAATATTCTCATGTATGGGAAATAAACATATCAACGATTGATTTAAATTCTATTCAGCTAAACAAACACAAGTGTATACATATACTTACTAAAAAAATAAGGTAATGGTAACATACCCCAAAAGTCTTCATCGTAGCGAACCATTAGCTTGGGATGCTTTCAAAAGGCAGAAACCCTACGGTACCTTTCGAAAGCATCCGCGTTGGGATACATGTGTATATTAGTTGATATATAATTCGATCGATGATTTCGCGACGTTATTTCGGAATAACTCTTTGAAATGAAAGCTTGATAATTTTATTTTTTTTTTTAAGAAACTTTAAAAAACTAAGTTTAATCATTGAAGCAAAAAAAAAGGCAATGTGTTTTTAAAATGGAATAAAAACAACGATAATCTACGAAAAAAATTTACTCTTCGAAATCAGTGTTCAAAAAAAAGCAAATTCACAATCGCGTATTAAGCATTATCCGTTATTCTCGGTAACGATACATCAGCGCGAAAAGATATCCAGACGCCACTCGAGCAACAAAGGGGTAGATGATGGTGGGGTGGGGGATGAAAAATTTACCGGTGCAAGTGAGAGAGCGAGAGAGAGAGAGAGAGAGAGAGAGAGAGGCAAAGAAAGGAAATATACACAGGCATAGTGTAAAAGAAAGATAAGAGAGAGAGAGAGAGAGAGAGAGAGAGAAATAAAGAAAAAGATTGAGAGGTTGTGTGCTCTTCGTACCTTTTGAAAGCATCCAGAGCTCCTTGGAGCTGAAGACGCCGGTCGCGAGGATCGTGTCGTTGCACACGACACCGTTATACAGTTCGTGGTAACCTGCACCTGCGGGATACACCAAGATAATAGAAAAGAACAAAAAAAAAAAACAAAAGAAACCAAAAAAAAAAAAAAAAACGTATATGTATATATGAAACTGCACACACAAAGAGGAAAATAACAACGTTCCAATCGATTACGTATTATCGATAAACGATCGCTTCCTTGTATACTTCTTCCTTCCTTTTTACCGACGATGTAATGTCTACTTCTTTATCCCCGTCCCCCTCCCCTCGCCTCCCTTTCCGTGTCTGCATGTATACGATATGATGGAATATTTGCGATAAGCACGCGCCTTCTTCTTTCTCTCGTCCTTTTTCTTATTATTATTATTTTTTTTTTTTTTCTTTGCATTTTTATCAGCGCAAAGTTTATCGAAGGACGCGAGATGGATTGAACTTACTTTTTTAGGAAGTAGTGATTGAGTTTGGGTAAGGATTAGTTTTATTTTCTAATGGACAATTATAATAAAAGAAACATTTTAAATATTGCTAAGTTTACAAATAGAATGCTTCGGCTGTTTAAGAATTTTAACGAAATGATTTTCAAATTGTGAATAATCTTAATTAACATAATAATTAATTGTGAACAATTAAATTAATGTTTGTTTTTAAAAATAAAAAGAATCTTTTCCATAATTTTTATTTAACATACATATATTTTATCTTTTACATACGTTAAAACGCGTGTACTACACATCTTTAAGATACGAAATAAAATGAAAATTCACAAAAAAAACAAAAAGAAAAAAAGAGAAAAGAATAGTGAGAAGAAAGTTAAAGAGCGATCCGTTAAAGCGATTGCAGTTATACGAGTCGCAGATATAAATTTCGCTCGAGGGTATAAGAAAAATAAGAGCAGCAGGAGGAGAGACGAGGAAATGTGACGCGCGCTCGGATGAAATCTCGAGGAAAGATGGAATTTATCGATGGACCTCGGGGCAAGTTTGTCGAAAAAAATTTCCGCGACTTTTTTTTATTTCTCGCTTGCTTAGAAAAAAAAACAAAAAAAAACAAAAAAAAAAAAAAAATGCACAAGTAAGGAAACGATAAAGTTTTGTAGAAATGCAGACTTTTGCGTACGTTGAGTATTTGGCGAGCGAGTTTATTCTCGTATTAAAAATATCACTTTAACCGACCAAGTGTTTGTCTAACGATGCGTATTTTTTATTAGTTTTTTTTCTTTTATTGTTTTTTATTGGAATGTTGCGTTTCCGTACCTTTTCGCCGCCTCTCCTCTTCTTTCGACGCATTGCAGATACCGTTTAGGACTTCTGAAATCATAATGGAATAAAAGTAATGAATGATTTTTACTTTTTCTAATTTCATGAATTATGATTTACTTCTTTTGATTATTTTATGTTTCAATACAGTTTAGTATTACAAGAAATTGTTACCAAAATTTTTTTAAAAATTAATAGCTTTGTTATTTTAAATTATTAGTTGATTCATAATTAAACTATGATTGTAAATCTAAAGCTCGACAGATGTAATCATTTGCATTTAATGGGTTTTCTTAAGACTGACCAAACTGTATGCTAATGTATTTTATTTTTAACGTTTATGAAATCTATTAAAATCAAAACATACATAAAATAAAACTATCATTCCCAAAATACAAATCAACCTATATTCCTTAACTTTCATTTAAACTTGTTACAAACTAATTCGAAAATTCATCGTTCCTCAAAACCTTATACATTATCTCGAAAAAAAAAAAAATAAAAAAAAATAAAAAAAAAAAAAAAATAAACCAATAGTTCGCACATACCCACAGTCAAATCGATCGCTCGCTCGCTCGCTCGCGCGCGCGCGCACGAAAAAAAAAGAAGTTCGCTTATAAAAACATCGACACGCGTTCTCCTTCTTGAAGAAGCATCGCGTGTCAACGCATATATACATACTGCACACATGCGGTCGAAGACAGAGAGAAAGAGAGAGAGAGAGAGAGAGAGGGAGAGGGAAAATAGTAGCCCGGGCCGCGAAAACACGCGGGAACGGCTTCGCTCTTATCTATAAATAAACAGCCGTGTCGGACATCTTGCGCCCGTCTTTGAGAGTATAAGAGTTAGAGAGAGAAGATAAAAACACGACGAATTTCTCGCTCGCGGAACGACACGAGGATACAGCGTATGTACACGTGGTGTTGTGATTTTCTATTTTTTTTTTTTTTTTTTTTTTTTGTCTTTTTTTTTTTTAACGAATAATGGCTTTTTTTTTCCCCTCGTGATTTTGAAATCGCATAGCGCAATCGCGAGGTCAAATTACGATGTGTTGAAGTTCGGTTGTAACGACGAGTTGTTAAGGAATTTTTTTGTGTTGAGATACGGCTTACTAATTATTCGAATCGTTTTAAGCTTCTTTTTTTTAAAGTAGTTGAAATAATAAAAGTTTGTTGAAATCGGAAAAATAATTAACTTTTAATTTAATGAATAAATATGATTTTAATGGATATAAGATTAATTTATATTTAGTTATCATCAACGGCTGAATAACAAAAAATGTAAAATTTTAAAACAAAATTTCGGTACTTTATGTTGAACCTAATATTTTATGCAGATACGCAAAGTTAGTTCTTTAAAGAAATAATGCAAAATCATCAGTTGCGTAAGTCGTAAAAATGAATGCAATGCATGAGAAAAAAGTTAAAAGAAGAGACGAAAAAAAAAAAAAAAAAAAAAAAAAAAAAAAAACAGAACTTGGTGTAAAAATGATGAAGTTAGCGGTAAATTTTAAAAAGCAAGTTTGATTTATCGCGAGCTTTCTCGTTTCGGCTTAATTACAAAAACTTTGGTCATTAAAGTCGTAATGCAGATGAAGTAAAGTGATTGATAATAATTTTGCTTTATCTACTGGAAATTAACGATCCGCCTCTGTCATAAAATATAACGGTATATCATTTATTCTCATTGCGTTCGTTATTTAAAATTTTAATGAAAATTTTTCGAATCAATAACAAAATAAATTTTCGATTAAGAGATGCACGTACATACGTATAAACACGTATTAAAAATATGTCTGGCCGTAGCACGTCATTTTCTAATTTGACGTATACATAAATGCATTATAACGATTTGTTTGTATTATTCCAATCTATTAGTTTTCGAGAAAATATTATCTTTTTCATTAACCTTCAATAAATAGCGAAAACAAAAATAATAATTCACCGAATATCTTTAAATTTTTATACATAAAATAAAGTAACTTCCCGACTTTCTATTTCTTTAAAAATGAAGCCATAAAGACCGAAAAAATTCTCAAAAAACTGAAAAGAAATTCATCCTCTCCGCGCTAAATCTACGAACCTCAAGCGAGAGGATTAAATTTTCGCCAAGAAAGCGCATCCTCGGGCACAAATATCCTTCCTCACGCACCGCATGTGCGATAAATCGCATTGAGAGGGAGAAAGAGAGAGAGAGAGAGACCCTGAGAATCATTCTCATGGCCATAAAGATTAAACTCACGCTTGCGCCATTCTTACTCTCTCGCGAGGAAGAGAGAAAGAGAGAAAGATACGTGGCTATTATTATTCTCAGTATAAATATATATTAATCTTCCGTCGCGTTCTTTGTGCCGCGACGCGAATTTTTACCCTCTTCACCTCCCACCTCTCCTCATGTGAATAAGTTTTGCAATTGCATTCTTTAACCGAGAAATAAAGAGAGAGAGAAAGATGAATATACGCTTTGAAATATCTTTAAAACAATGCAAATAAATAGATAGATAGATAGATAAATATATGTACCCTCACGCTTTCTATAAGCATATTTATTTTCGATGCGGGAAAAAGTAACCTATACAAGCTTGTCTACCGACCGCGCGACTAATGTAAATTCGAGTGAGAAATTCGTCGCACGTTAGCCTAAGAACGACGACGACGGCAGCGGCGATCGTAAAATTTTCACTTTCGGATAGCTAAGATTAGAATTGCTGAGTTTTTGAAGAGGAAAAAAATCGATTATTTTAGGGTACACTCTAAAGGTCGATTTATTTTGACGAGACGGAGAAGACGCGCTCGAGTGAATCACTTTTGCACGCGGAAGTATTTATCTCGATTAGAGGCAATTATTTAACTCTCAAACTAGAAATTCACTGACTGCTCGCTATATATATATATATATATAGTGTGTGTTTATATAAATACGCGTATTCCTGTATGAAATAAATGCTAATGAGTTTAAATATTGTCGGAAAATTTCGTATTTGAATTATAATTATTTTTATCATTAACATAAACATATCACCGAGGTTAAATTTTTTACAATTTTTTAAAATATAGTTCTTTTAATAACCTACTAAAATTATCGCTTAGTGAAAAGAATCTCCATTAAGCAAGAATTACGAAACATCGCGGAAACAAGCAACTAACATCCTCTTAAATACAAAATTATCATTCAACCTTATTCATTTTAAATGATATATTATTTAGATTTATATATTAGATATATATATTATCTAATATATATATATATATATTAGATTTATATATTATATGTTATAGATATATTTAGATAATATATAAAAAAATATATATATTGTACTACACGCTTTTGAATTCCCCAAAGCACACGAAGTAAGAAAGCAAGTGAAAGAGGAAGAGAGAGAGAGAGAGAGACAGACAGAGAGAGAGAGAGAGACAGACAGAGAGAGAGAGAGAAAAAAAGTACTTCGATTTCACCTACAACTCGCGCGCTCGACTATTTAATAGCTCGAGTCGAGAGTTTCGGGAATTGAAGTTCTCGCGACGCGAGAAGCTACACGACGCATGCAAATGCGTCCGCGCGATTATCGCACTTGTATTTTTCACGAATGTTTATCGGCGATGGAAAGCCGATGATAAACTTTGTATAGGCGGTTTATGTATACTTATTTTTCAATGCTAGATGGATACAATAGATTTTCTTAGTCTCGATTTCGAATGTTTTGAGAGCTTGTTCGAGAAAGAGAGAAGAGAGAGAGAGAGAGAGAGAGACAGAGATAGAAGTCAGAGTATTTTAGGTTATTTATTGCGTAATGAGGTTTGCGCAAGATCGGTAGATATAAAACACCATGTGACACGTTCTCGAGACTTTACTAGGTGCTAGTGTAAGATGTTCGAGTGTGCTTTTACATAATGTTTAACTATTTTGATATTGGGATTGATATAATGTTGGATTCATTGAGTGAAGTTTAGACGACGCGTAAATGAATACTGGAAGTGGTTTTAATAGTTTGTTTGGGTTAAATACAAATTAAATTATAATTTTTTAATGAATTATGAATTAATCGTGCAAATTTTCGCAATTACAATTTCATAATTATAATATTAATGAAATTTATTATAATCTTTAGTTGCATTATTCTAGACAATTGAAAATTTATTATCTTATTTTAAGCAAAAATACTTTTGAAAAATATTGATTCATACTTAAAAATGATTCGATAAAATTTTTATTTTTAAAATTTAAACGTTTTTCTGTACTTAAACTGTTCAATTTAAAAAAAAAAAAATAAATAAAACATATATACAATTGACGATATCATAAAAAATTATCAACCAAACTAATAATTCTGCCGACATTGATCACACCATCATTGCATTAACTCAAAATCATACAATTTCACACACACTCTCCAACATGAATGGGCGTCGAGTATGATTCAGAGACAGAAAGAAGAAGCAGCAGCAGACGACGATGACGACGACAACGAGGAGGATTGTAAGAAAAATCGAGCGCCCGTTGAGAATCGCTCCGTGGGCAAAATTCACCAACCCCGAGACAGAGAGAGAGAGAGAGAGAGTTTCGCTCGCCGCTAAATATTGCCAAGGTAGTTGCGTAAGCCACGTGAAGGAGGGGAGAGAGCAAAGGATAGAGGCGCAGGTGTGTAAATTTGTATTCTTTGTAGATGTTGAGCGCCTACGCAAGCGCGTGCCTATGACGACGAGCCGTGAAAGATTGTTTGGGGCTGAGATTCGGTTGAAGCTTTTCTTAATGAGTATTAAAACTTTAATGCGCGATTATTTTAATGAAAATATTTCAAAATTTTGACGATTTCATTTTTACGGTAGTTATTTTAACATTAAATGGCAACATTTGTAAAAATGTCGACTAAACGGATAACTTTTTCAACGTATTTTACGAGTATATTTGTTTGCAAAGATATTATTTTCATAAAGATTATATTACATAAAAATTAAAAAAAAAAAAAAAAAAAAAAGCACATTAACTCTCGACCATCAAATAAAAAATTGTTAATATGACGCAAAATATTTAATAACAAATATACTCGCATCGCTTAATTTAAAATATCGCCGAGGCAAAAACACCGTAAGAAGAAACGCTAGCACTTGCACACACATAAAACTCGCACATACATTCTTTAATATTTTTACAAGCACTATACGTATAACGCCGAGGTACACGACGTTTCTTCTTCTTCTACTTCTTTTTCTGGGCCACTGGCGGTGAACCTTTTAACCCATAAGCGCCTAAATTAACCGAGTCGGCTTGATATACCAGAATCTTACTCGCTCGCTCGCGCACGCGTTTAAAATTAAACACCGAGGACGACGATGTCGCCTTTCTCTCTTCTTCTTCATCTTTTCGTTTTTATTCTTTCTTAAAAGAAGGGAGAGTCAAGGGAAGAGAAGAAACTTTAGCGAGATAGCTTCAAGACTCATTTCACCTGCTATTATGGGCACGCACCGGCAATTAATTATAAAACTTAAAATGTTCGAGAGAGAGAGAGAGAGAGAGAGAGAAAGCCGGACCACGATCTGGATCAAGAGGTTTCTAATTCGGAGATGGGACGAGTGCGAGCGATGAGAGCCGTATAGTGTATACCACTGGCCCGCTAGAATCTAGAATGAACGTTCGTTTTAGAATGAAAATACGACGAGTGAGAAAACGAGAGAGAGAGAGAGAGAGAGAGGTTAGATTGCACAAACGCGCGGGGTATATGAACGTATCTGTGTTAATTTAATTTATTGCGGCTCGTTAATTATTTTATTACGTAAATATGGTGGATCACCGTCGCATGGAAGTAGTTATATTTTTAGTAAGTAATTATTTTTTTTTTTTGTAAGTAAATTTTTTAATATATAAATTGAAATTTTGCAAAATTTAGTATTGATATGAATGAAATTAACGCGAAAAACAAGTTTTTGATTTATAAAATAAACATTTTGAAATACACGTATCGCGCGCACACACGTTTTTACATATAAAATAAAACACGATACGATTGTAAAAGCTTTCAAATTGTTATGCTTGCTAATCAATGAATAAATTTCGCGCAACAATAGCAGCCGCGTTACGCTACGGCTTTGTAAACATCCGAGCATCCCGTAAAGCTCTTCAAACTTACCGGATCATTAAATCCCCTTCCGTATACCTCAAATGCACTAGTTGCCTCGTACATCTCGACCCTCCATCTATCATCGTCAATCACTTCCCGGTATACACACATACATATACTTACTCTCCCTCTCTTAGCTCCTGCGAACGATAAAAAACGCATTAACGTCGAGCTCTTTACTCCGCTATCCTTTCCCTCGCGCCACGTGCGCATGAATCATCGTAAGAATTCGTCAGGGCTGTAAGCGCGCGTCATCGCGTCGCTTCGATATTAACATCGTGAAAATTCCGGGATTCTCTCTTTCTCTCCCTCTCTTTCTCTCTCAAAATATACAGCCCAATAATACAAACTTTCGTGCGCCAAGACCGTTGCGCGTAACTGTCGTTGACTCTCTCTCTCTCTCTCTCTCTCTCTCTCTCTGTTTTTCGCTCTTGGTTAGTATATATGTACGAGTATGGTCTGTTGGGATAGTGTGTCGAAAAGTTAATTAAAGAGTGGTATCGGTTAGAGGAGAGATTAATCGTTGATGCGGTGCCCGTTTTATGGGACGACCAGTGAATTTAGGCGATTATAGAGTGATCGAACGGGTGTACCTTCTACGTATAAACTTGAATTTGGATGTTACTGCGACGATTATTTTTCGTACGGATAACTTTATCAAATGATAAACTGATAAATTAATTTATATGCTAGTTTTGGAAAAGATTTTTTAAATTTAAATTTATATTTTAAATTTCATTTTTCAAACGAACAAAATTTTATTTTCTTTAAATATTATTAATTTTTTCAAAAATAAATAAGTATGCGCGAGCTTTACCGATATAAATGAAATTAAAAGAAAGTAAGAATGACGTTCGAACGTCAAACCATCTCCGTTCACGCACACCTCTAACCATTCACTGACGAGTGTGTGCAAAATCTCACAGC
This sequence comes from Chalcis sispes, assembly GCA_949987625.1. NCBI lineage: Eukaryota > Metazoa > Arthropoda > Insecta > Hymenoptera > Chalcididae > Chalcis > Chalcis sispes. The sequence goes on along the minus strand of OX465098.1, from coordinate 11,080,308 downwards.
TGGAAGAAGAGCGAGAGAGCGAGAAACGAAAAGCAAGAAAGTACGAGAGAGCAACACCTTAACCTACCCCATCGTCTTGGCATCGGCCTCTTTTTTTATTCCCCTCCTTTCCCTCTCCCCCCCCTCTCCCCTCGGTGAACCATACACGCGGCCAATTTTTGCGCGCATGGCATGGCGCGCACTTGTAAACATTAGAAACGAGGCTGCCAAAGCTTAAGCGAGCCAGGAGCGATCGCTTACTCGAACCGCGCCAGCTATTTTCCACGAACTTTGAACTCCATTCGTTTACTTTCTCTCTCTCTCTCTCTCTCTCTCTCTCTCTCTCTCTCATTCCCTCTCTTTCTCTGTCTTGGTCTTATCGCGCCTAGGCTTTGACCGACGTTTTGGCGCTTTGCGGTTGCTTGGGTTCACTTTTAAGCGGGATAGTTGCGACGATCGGTGAGTTAAATACGATGGAGATTGTTTGGTTGCTTTTTTTTTTTTTTTTTTTTTTTTTTTTTATTTTCGATAATAATTTTTTAAACGACAATAGTTTACGTGAAATATTTACGTATTGAACAAAAGCAAATTTATAAATATTTATTTTAAGAGCTATTTATAATTGTTAATGTATATAAAATATTTCCATTGATTATGAAAGAAATTATAAAGGCAATATCTTAAAATGAATAAAACCATAATATTTTTCCATTAAATTTCATTTATGAAATTATGAAAACGATACCTAGTTTACTCGGAATTTCCTTGGCAGTAAAACTTTTATTGCTAATATTATGCTTGCCCTTGACACACATCTCATTCAAAAACGATTTTTATCAATTCGGCCATATAAAATTAAAGAAAGCATCTTTATTTATCAGCGTGTCGTTGAAATTGTTTATTTTTTTTATAAATTTTTAAATGTGTAACATATATTTCCACGATAAGATCAGTTTAATTCATAATATAAATAATGTTTTCCAAACGTTCGATCAATTCTTATGCCTTTTAAATCGAATACAATTTAATTATCTCCTAAACAAAACCTCATTATCAATACCAATCCTTTCTCGAAAAAGAAAAATCAATCCGTCCGCCACATACCGAAAGCGAAAGTCGAAAGCAAAACAAACGTCGCGATCCGTCGACCTCGGCCTTAGAGTTTCTCGTAGACAGAACAGCAGCAGCAGCCGGCTGGAATTTGGACAGTCTCACCCAAGTAGTCAGCCAAGCGCGGTCGGTTGCGTGGGTGCATCTTGCTGCCAAAGTCCAACAAGAGAGAGAGAGAGAGAGAGAGAGAGTAAGCAGGAGTAGGAGTTACCGTAGGAAAGGGGTATACATACAGAGTCTCGCGCGGTGCGCGTGTCATGGGAACCACCAGCACCGGGTGGAAATTGGCAAGCCGCGTTGTTGAATCGAAGCCCGAGTTACACACCGACATCTATGTATGCGCGTGCGTGTGAGTGTAGGTATATGAATGAACACAACGATGACGACGACTACGACTACGACGACGACGACGACTCCCCGTATGAATGAACATCTCTCGCTAGAGCTGGCTGGCTAACGTGCGAGAGTAAAAGTACTCACTTGCCAGGGTACTTTACTCTACTCTCCTTTAGCAAACTTGGATAGGGGGGATTGCCCGATTATTATTGGCCCCGGATCTCTTTTGGCGGCATTAGGTTACGAAGACCGCGTATGACGAACGCTGATGTACGAGAGGTCGATGAATCCGGTGTGTGGGATGACGCGTTGCCCGTTCTCAGTCGGTTATCATCGGTTTGAGAAATTTACCGGGTCATTTGTTCAGATCTTTGAAGGGTAAGACAAGATCAATAATTGCTCGATGGAGAACGGTTAACGATTTAACGGTGGATTGATTGCACGTTTACGTTGCCGTTGATTGAAAAGTTAATCATAACCCACGCTCTAACGAAAGATTATCATCGAATATTAATAAAAAAAAAAAAAAAAAGTATAACCAGAGATGGTTAAAAGAGATTTATACGAACCGTGGCTGGTTATAAAGTTGGCGAGGTAGAGATCGAGTTCCCGGACGGAGACGTTGATGTGGTAAGGGTTGACACAGAGCCCTGGTTGTGCACATTCCGCAGTCTTTTCCAGTCTCTCCCCATCCGTGGATTCCAACGGAATAGCCTTGAAGAGGATCACCATTACCAAATCCAATCTCCATACCTTTAACAACGATGGATTGGCCATTTTTATTTTAGATTATTTTTGACAAGTGTTAAAAACATTATTAACATTGAAATTTAAGTTTGGCAACGAGACAAAATTTTTTATGGATTAATAATCATCGGAAATATTATTAATAAATTATTGTTCAAGAACATGTCTATTTAATATAATCCAAAGTTTAATTATATTAACAAAGATACGATAGAATTTTCAATAATTACGCATCCAACAAACTATCGCTTTAAGTAGTAAACGAACTTAAATAAAAAAAAAAAAAAGAAAAAAAAAAGTATAAAAATAGTTAACGAACCTTATCAGCTTGTCGGAGGCAGTCGATACGACGCATTTTACCCTTCTGGTCAGGATTGCTGAGGACGCACATAGCCGGCCTCTTCCCCGTTATACTCAGGACGAAGTCTTCCCGGTACTCTTGCGTAATGTCCTTTCGTAATTTTCCCAAAAGTCGCGACGCCCATTTCTGTTTCACCTCCAGTTTCTCGTTCTGCGGATCAAAATTAAAGAAAAAGAAATGTAGAAAAAATCTCGTCCGAGATTTTTATTTTTTTATACGATTTATTTTTTGTTCTTTTAATTTAAAATAAATTTATCCAATATTTAAAATACTGGAATTTAATATTATATACTATATTGTTATCCAATTTTTTAAATGACTAAATTGTATAGTGATAAACAAATATATTTTTATTATTATTAAAAATAAAAATCTAAAAATTTTATATAAATAAAATTAACAATTTATCGTTTAAAAAGACAACGTCTACCGTTATTTTGTCACGTAAAATTAATTCTAACCAATTGCAACTAGATCGCTAGAAATTTCTTGATAATGCAAAACAGGAAATTCACTCTAAAAACTAAACGCAAATCTACGAATAATACAATTCTAAAAGAAAAAACAGAACTAACGTCACACCCTTACCGAGAAATTCGCGCGAGAATTTCTACTTCTTTTCAATAACTCTCACCGACCGATCGTTCGATTCGCACCACATTCTCCGGTAAATTTAAAAAAAAACCGATAGACTCGCGCTTAGAAAGTAAACAGATAGAAATGCGAACAAGAGAGAGAGAGAGAGAGAGAGACAGAGAGAGAGAGAGAGAGAGAGAGAGGAGGAGGAAAGAAACTAAAAATCCTAATCGGCTCACGTACGAGCTCACGATCGCCATGAAAATTCGTTATACGTATACAATCGGCCGATATTCCTCGGCATCGAATTCCGTATTCGCGCCGCGGGACAGCCGCGCGCGGGATATATCGGAAAACTCTCGCGCTATAGAAAGAGAGAGAGAGAGAGAGAGAGAGAGAGACAGACAGAGAGAGAAAGAGAGAAAGAGAAGAAACTCAAAGGGGAAACATATGCGGCTCACGCGGTCGACGTCTCGCGCGAATAGTAAGACTTGTAAAGGAGAGTCCTTGAGAAAGCCGCTGCGGGCGCGGAAAGAATGCGCGCGAGAACCGATAGCGTGAAAATCGTCACTCGAACGTCTACGTGTGTGGGTGAGGTAGTTATGCGCTTGAGTTGAACGCTCGAGCTGACCGTAATTAGAAATTTAAGAAAGCCGAGTTTGGTTGCTTTTCTTTTTTTTTTTTATTAAAATTAATTTTACGGTAGACTTATTGTTTATATGCTTTGGTGATAATATAAATATAAAACATTTCATTAATTAACGCGTCGCAATAGAATATAAGACATTTTTCAAATTATGGTAAATTAAAATACAAGAAAATGAAAATTTTTTAAGGTAGATTTGTAAAATTAAACTTGTATGATGTAATGATATTTTTTAATAAAGGTAAAATAAAAATTAAACAATTTTAATTTTTGTTTGAAATATTGGTAGATAATCTAAATAATTTTCATAAATTATAAATAAAAATTCAATTTTTATAAAATCGCTGGATTTATAATTGAGCAAAAATAAGTATAATTAACACTTTAATTTATTAAACTTCCTTTTTTACGTTTAGAATGTTATAATAACAATCATTATAATAAAAAGCATAAGGTAACCGATATTGATTAATTTATTTCTAATGAAATAAAAAAGGAATAAAAAAATTAATTGAAAACAACGTTTCAAATTTTAATTCGATTTATTTAACAATCAATCGTCAAGAGAAAAAGTATAAAGTATCATTAAACTTTGCTAAAATATTCCAAAGCGAAAAATAATAGATCCCAGTAGGCTATTGTGCTAACGTACGAATTCGTAGAATTACAATCAAGTTGCGCGCAATCACCACCTAATAGCCGATGAATAGAATGCTCGCCGAGTCTCTCTCTCTCTCTCTCTCTCTCTTTCTCTCTCTATAATCGTCCGAAACGATCTCTCGCACGCATTTCTATTGAATGCATATTTGATCGGATCTTAAACACCTCTCTTGAATACTTCCTCCGTACTTGCACGAGTATATATACACTCGTTGTTACAACCGATCGCATCTAACGTTCGAATATTCTCTCATCGATAATTGAAAAATAGAAAGGTCGTCGTTTATTTTTATCGCAGAATCTTTAAAAATGTCTCGGCGCTTAATTAAGCAATTAATAATCAACAAAAATAATAATTCTACGCGCGGCGTATTAACGCGCCAGTACGAAAAAAACTTTCCGTAGAAAACTTACCAGCACATATATACTACCGACGTATCCCTTGCTCATAGACTCTATTATGCAGGGGAGGCGCGAGGAGGTAAACCTTAAAATTACCGCCGAGTATACAACCGCGACGGACTGCGGAGAGGCAGTAACAATAACGCCGAAAACACGAAAGTTCAGAGAGAGAGAGAGAGAGAGAGAGAGATAGAGAAGGTAACGTTATGTACTCCGGGGAACAGCTAACGACGACGACGAGGCTCCAAAACAACAGCAATTTGCCTCTCGCGGATAATTCGCGGGAGTATGTGGTTATGGATGCGTGACGATCTGATCGTACACGAGGTTTGGACGTGGAAAAATATTTCGGATGGTTTTCTTTTCCTTTGTTCTTTCTTTATTTTTTAATTTATTTTTTTTTTTTTTTTTTTTTTTTTTTTTTTTTTTTTTTTTTTTTTAACGAGTATCGGTGATTATCGCAAAATTTATGTTTTCGTAAACCGAGTAATAAATAAATATTTTTAAGAGAAATTTTGTTGGATTAAATTTACAAAAGTTTAATTAAATTTTAAAATTTCGACTATATGAGTTTTTATATCTTTTAAAAAAAAAGTATCTCATTGCAATATTAATACAATGAATTCGAGAACTTTTTTAAATAAATAAAGCAGTGACCACAGTTACATACTAATTTGATAATATATTAGACCTTAGTTTAAATATCTCAATATCACTATTTTCTATAAATAAATAAAAAAAAAAAAAAAAAAAAAAAAAAAAAAAATCATAAACTTAATAGACTTAAAGAGTCTCTGCAACTATCTGTTTCTCCCGCAACCAACAAATCGCACCCAAGCACTTCCACCGTCCGACAAACAAACCATATCCATCGCCTAAGAATTTAACAGTCTCGCGTTCGCAACACTTGGCATCGACGTTCAACATACATATACAAAGCTAGAGAAACGAAAAGGGAAAGGAGTGTTGAAGTGAGGGGGGAGAATATCGGAGAAGCTTATTCGCATATAATCCGGTATGCCAAGTGTGAAGAGATTCGCGAGGTTAACGCGTGGCATGCGGGTGTGCCGAGTTATATGCCGGTTTCTCTTTCTCACTCTCTCTCTCTCTCTCTCTCTCTCTCTCTCTCTCTCTCTTTCTCTCTAGCTCACTGGGCAACGATTGATTTATCGTGCCGATTATAATCCCTCGCTACAGTGCGCCGTTGTTACGCGATTGAATCGCCAGTGTGCGAGATTAGCATCCAGCGAGATATCGGATATATAGTATGTGCGGATGGGTTATCGTGGACTTAATGGATTTATTGGATGGGATTGTTGAGGAACGATTTCTTTTTAGGATCAAATGGAAGTTTTTTCGTTATATCGGTGAATTCGTTTTACAGGTTAGTTTACAGTCGAAGGTATTCGTAAATGAATAATTCGAAACTATCGTAAATTATCTAACGCAGACTTGTCTAGCAAATTTATCGATTACATAGGCGCAATCGAACAGGTAAACGATTTTATAAAAAAAAAAAAAAAATATTTCATCAAAATTAATATTCTTACGGGGTCGATAAATTTGCTTTCTGCTAACAAATATACGAGTAACGATAAATTCATCGGCAGCCGCAACGGTGTACTTTTGCGGGATACATTTATTTTATCGCAAAAGGGTCAAACGACGTCATTATTTCAAACGAGAACCTCAAACGAGCCCAAAATTTCCTCATCCGCGTTTCCAAAATTACCTTACACGCACTCGTATGCACACACACTTACGCGCACACATTTGAATTTCGAAGATGCGTTTTAGCAACGAAAGAATAAAAAAAAAAAGTAAAAAAAAGAAGAAAAAAAAGATTAATAAAAATAAATAAATTCAAAACACTTGACATTCCCTTCCCTCTCCTTTGTACACGGACAATTCCCTCTGCAATATTTATAATGTCGCATAGCGCCGACGTACGCAGTCTCTCTCTCTCCTTCTTCTTAGCTCTCTTTCTCTTGGATTAGGCTTTTCAGATCACGCTCACGACCTCTGCATTTACGACGCGGAAGCTTGCGATGGCACGGACGTGACGCGAATATCTTTCTATCTCTCTCTCTCTCTCTCTCGCTTCTCTCCGTCTCCTCCTTCGAGAATAAGAGAAAGAGAGGAGAGCGAGAGAAAGACGTCGCGTGTAAAGAAGCGGCAATTACTTATTACATACAAAGAGCGCCGTAATTACTTTTCGACCTGTTCCTCCTCTCTCTCTCTCTCTCTCTCTCTCTTAGCTCCGACGCTTTCAAAGTTCGAACGTACCGGGAAACTACAATCGACTAATTAACTTTTCAGAGTCCACGAGAGAAAGACAGAGACCTATTCTCTCTGTCTCTCACTTACTCTTTCTCTTCTTTTTATTTTTCTTTTTTTTCTTTTTCTTTTTTTTTTTTTTTTGCTCGGCTTTCCTTCGGTTTAAGCGATTTCGGAGTGAGAGAAAAGAGACGGCGGGATATCTGTTCAAGTTTCATAATCAGCTGGATTTTCGTTCTTTGCTTTTTCTTTTGTGCCGATCTCAAAAGTTGTACGCGAGAAAGAGGCGGAGAGAATTGCCGATTAAAATGATAATGAAAAAAAGAAAAAAAAAAAAAAAATTAATTTTTGAAAGCGAAAGGAAATTACGATCGTGTCTACTTTTTTTTTATTTTGGGCTTTATAATCGCCTTTTTCTTTTGAGTGGGATTTTCACGCGTGTATTTATTTTTTTTTCTACTTTCTTCTTTCAATGCGATATGAAGACAGTTAAAAATAGTAATTACATACTTTAGCGATTAGAGGCTTTTACGCGACAAGAATGAAATTTCAATGGAGAGAATTCTCATATCGCTGATCTCAATTGAATTCTTTAATATTCGTTTCTTTTTTTTTAAATCGTAATTAATTTGAATTTTCTTATTAATATTTACACATTGTATTTTTTCTCGCAAAAAAGAAGTTGAATTTTCAAAATAAAAATGTATTATTTAACAATCGACAAAATTCGTGCTAATAAAACACGAATAAAAAATGTCAAAATTAACCAAATTTACTTATGCCCCCTCTGTCCCCCCCCTCAAAAAAAAGAAGCCAAATTTCAACTTTAATATTAAAAATTTTAAATGCCGGTGAAAATACGCGCATAAAACGTACGAAATTTAAGCCAATTAAATTCCGCTAAAAATTTTTAAACGACACGCGCGACGCGAGAACGGCACGTGACTCATTTTGAAATAAAACGAAACAGGATAGAAGAAGAGAGTAGAAAAAAAAAAAAACAGATAAAAAAAAATTTAAAAATCACCGAAACAATAAAAAATGCACAATATTTATGAAAAATAACGAGAGACCAAGGGGAGAGTTACCATCGCGCTCTACGCATTATTACGAGAGCGCGCGGCCTTACATAGATTCACGGCATCGCTGTACCACGTTTTGGTGTCGCCTCGATATTACCATATGTTGTGTGCTTGTGCGTATCGTGAATTATTGGCACTTGGCCAATTTTATTCATGTCTCCCATCCCTCTCTTATATTTCTATGCGGCTAACTTATCCCCTATTTTCATTAGTTGTACCGTAAACCGTTTTTAATGCTTTTTAACTTATTTGATTTAGCTCGCTCGCTAAAGGAATACAACGACGATTGGATAACTGTGTACTTTGAATAAGAATTTTGAATTAAATGTTTTGGTATTTGTGACGAGTGCATTAAAGATTTTAATTGTTTTATAAAAAATATATGTTAAAGACGGTAAATTTATAATTTATAGAAAAAAATAAAATTGAAAAATTACGCGATCTATCAAAAATTTGAAATATAATTCTTAAAATAACCATAAATTCGCAATATCAATAAAATCAATAACGAAAACAACATTACGAATCCATTCTACGACAATAACCTCGAACTCAATCATACTATTTCTTTATCTCGAAGAGAGAGAAAAAGAGAGAGAGAGAGAGAGAGAGAGAGAGACCCATAAAAATTAAATTCCCATAAATCAAGTGATGCGAAAAGACGAAGAGTTGAATCGCGCTTTATTGCATTCCCTACCTCCTTCGCGAATATAAATATATCATCATCCGTATTTTAACCGTATATACATGTATATATATATATACATATGGCTAAGAAAAATAACTTTGCAGATCAAACGAGAGAGAGAGAGAGAGAGAGAGAGAGAGAGAGAGAGAGAGAGAAAGAGATAAGATAGAGACGCGTGCGCGCGGTTTACCTACGAATCGTATATAAGTATACCATTTTCCGTGTAATCAGGCAAAAACATCGTCGTCGTAAGATGAAGAGGAAAGCCGAAGGGTGGGAAGGAAAAATAAAGAGAGCGATTTTAAGAGAAAGAAGACGAGACGAGATATTCTCCCTCTCTCTCTATCTCTCTCTCTTTTGGTCCTTGGGTTTTTATACCGTCTTCTCGGCGTGCGCTTATATTCGCGTAGTTCAAGAGAGAGAGAGAGAGGGATTGGGTAAGAGAACGGATGAGGGATGGGGAAATTTATTCGAATGCTCCACTCGAGTTGTTTGCTTTTTAATGTCTATTGTGCTCGTGCTTCTTTTTTTTCTCTTTCTTTCTCGTCGTCGTTCTTTCTTTTGAAAATGTAATAGTAAGTATAAGACGAATGCGGTATTTGGTAAGCGTTGTAAATGTATATTTGAGCCTTTTTTTTTCTAAAAAAAAAAAAAATTGTCATGTCTTCCAATCTTTGTAATAAGCATAGTAATGTAACGAGATGATAAAGTTAAATAGACGAATATACTTTTTGACTACATGGATGTCTTACCGCAGTCGGATTTTATCTACTTATAAAGAATTGTGAGCATTAAAAAAAAAAAAAAAAAGAACTTTGATAAAAAGTTTATATCGGTTGTTTACTAGTTCTGCAACTCAATAAAAGCTGTTCCAAAATAACGCAAACATCTGCATTATTTATCGAATTGAAACGCACGCGTGTTATTTTTATGTATCAAAAGTTTCGGTATTTATTGTACTGTGAATCACGATTTATAAAAAAAAAAAAAATGTCTATTTCCCATGAAAAATTTTTAAATTTCTACAAACCTTACCAACTTTAAAAAAAAAAAAAAAATCATTTCCACCTATCTGCAAAGTAAACAATAACATACACGAAAAAAATACCGTCAACCTTCTGCTTCTCAACAAAAAAAATAGAAGGAAAAGTCGATAGTTTATATCTCGACGTCGCATCGCGTCAAGGGCGCCAGGGAAAAGAAATATGGAGTCTTATTCACGACGGGAGGGCGAAAAATAAAAAGCGCACCGTTTCTTTATTCTCGTGATCGAAACGGGAATTTGAATATTTCTATTTTTCTTCTTCCTTCTTTTTCTAATCGACGAGCGAAGGAATTTTTCCGAGCTGTTGGTCTTTATCGTTTGCAAGGGTTCGCAAACGATTATGAATTTATTCGTCGTCGGATGATGAGGAGGGAGAGGGGAAGAAGGAAGAGTATTATAGGATTTTCTTTTTATTCGGGAAGAGTGAAAGTGAAGGAAGTTACTTTGGCATACTTGCTTAATTGCGTTTCCGGCTTTGTTCGGATATTTAATGAAATGATTTAATCCCTTTTGTTTGTCTAAAATACTTAAAGTTTGGTTGTAAAATTATCTCTGGTTATTCAAATTAAAAAGGAAATAAATTTAACGCTAAATTAACTTACCTATGACAATTTATATTTTAAAAACTAATTTTTACAAACTGTATATACCATAGTTTCACCTAAATTACGAAAGTAAATTTTCAATTCAAATTTTCATTAACTGTAATTTATGCTCCGTAATAACGTTAACTATTCCTCGCATTTATATTAATCACTCGTCATTAAGAAGAAAAAAAAAATAATAATTACAAACGATCGCCGAGCAAAGTAGTTGTAAACTTCAATCGGGAGCAGAACAAACGTTTTTGAAAAATCAATTTACCCTCGGATGATATACAGCGTAACTATTTCGAAATGCACACGAGCATACACCCGCGGTAAGGAAAATCTCTAATTAAAATCCCCCATTTCCCTCTTCCTCTTTCCATTTCACTAAGAAGACGAAGAAGAAGAACCGTGACGCGCATATAACGAGCGAACGGACATCGTGCAACAGCTGCCGCGCCGATTTATTTTGGATTTCTCGCTTATGCGACGCGAGTTTGCGAGTCACTTATTTTTTATTTATATTTCTTTCTTCCTCTCTCTCTCTCTCTCTCTCTCTCTCTCTCTCGTTCTCGCTCGCTCTCTCATTGCTTTGTTAAACCGACTGAGCATGACGTATGTTGGAGAAAAGATATAGTAGGTATTATGAGCGTCGTGTTGTTTAAAAATCGATTCGTGGATCCACGAACGATGGGTAAATCATGTTACAGGTTTTTTTTTGTTTTTTTTTTTTTTTTTTTTTATTAGATAAATTAGTGAAATTCGATTATAAAATCTAATTTTAATACAACTTTTATTGTAAAATATTCGTTTGGAAATATAAAAATTTTTTTTCGTAAATTCATCATCTATTACAATGCTTTTGGAAAAATTATAAATTTATTTATGATTATTATATATATTTTTTTATATAAACTGTAAAAATTTCAAGAATATTGCACGTGCGCTTACCCAAACTTATACACATAGGCATACTCATACAATCAAAACAAACGCACACAGGCTACTATCAAAACACATAACAACGCGCGTAGAAAAAACGCTTACACATCGATATCGAAGCTAGCGCAGTATTCGAGCATCAAAACATCATCCGTCGTTTCCACATACTACCTCGAGCCGAAATTTTGACTCGTCGCGCGTTTTTCTTTTCTCATTTACCGTCCCGCGCTGACAAACACAGACACGCGCGTATACGCGTATGTTACGTATTCCGCTTCTTCCTTTGAAAGCGCGTCGACCAAGTTTTTTCGTCCTCGCGCGATCTATTTTAATGCGAGCGCGCGAAGAAATAATGCGCCCGTCGTACCGCGCGCTGCATTTTTAGAAGCTAACCGACGGTCAGCTCATTTTCATTTGTCGACGTCCTCGTCGACGTAGTCGGGTAAAACGCTTTTCTATCTGTCTTTTGCTCTCCTCTCTCTCTCTCTCTCTCTCTCTCTCTCTCTCTCTCTCTTTTTCTCGTTCGCTCGGATTTGATGTATATGCAGTGCGGAGCTTCGGCACCGACGCGACGACGCCGACGCTTTTTGTGTACTTTTTGTATACATGTATATACGTGTATATGTTTATATGTATGTATGTCTGTACGCGTGTACGTGAGTACGTGGATGTTTGTATTATGTATGTAGATGCATTGTCCGCCACGACTTCCCGTTCTTCCGTACCCGAGTATACGAGACGTCTTCCTTTTCTCTCTCTCTCTCCTCTCTCTCTCTCTCTCTCTCTCTTTCTCTCTCTTTCTGTCTTTCTTTTTTTTTTTTTCATCTTTATATTTGTTCGGACTTTTATATATTTGTGTGTCGCTCGGCGTTATGGAGGGCCATTGTTTTTATTAATAGAACCGGCTGCTTTTCTCTTTTTTACTTTTATTTTTATTTTTTCAGAAAATGGCTAGTTTTAGATGAAAATACTGCAGACGATTATACGGTATTGAAGGAAGAATGAAAATCTTTTGAGCTTTAATAAGCGTAAAAATGTTTTTATATAGTTCTTGCAATAATATGTTTATGTGATTGCTTATTTTAAGTAAAAATTAAAAACGATTTTGTTTAATTAATTTAAAACTAAGTGATGATTTACTCAATTGTTTCAATTATTATCGAAATGAAAAGTATTCTTGACGATATATCGATGAATCGGTCTTAATGATTTTCACACTCTCTTTACTTTTACGAGATAGAGAGAGAGAAGTAAATAAAATTTCACGAACGTTAAACGAAATAATGTTTGGTAGTATCGAATTTAATTGAACGTATATCATAAGTCTTTTTAAAAATTAATCTTAATGTTACCGATGGTTATAGGATTAAATAAAAAATTTATAATAAGCAAACGTCGATAAATATCGCATTGACAATATTTTTATTTATTATAAAAATAATTTTAAAGACTTTTATAGAAATTATCGAACAATACACGAATTTTATTAGTAACGTATAGTATCGAAACTTATTGCGCACTGAGTTTTAAGTTATAGACTAAAATTATTCGATAATTTTGGTGATTCATTAAAATTGTTTGTATTTAATAAACCTTATAAACTAAAGCCTTTTACACGAAAATATATGATTATCAAAAAACAATCACAATCCTCGAAAACAAAACAATCGCAATATCTTCCAAATAATTGATAAATTGAAAAAAAAAAAAAAAAATCAACACAGAATGCTACAACTAATTCGAAAATCCACGGAAGGAAATATCCATCATGCGACTAATTATCACGAGACTCTTTCCACGAGTCGAGAAAAGCCAAAATTTTCCTTCGTCGCGATCCCGTGTAAAGCAACGCATTAAAAGAAAAGAAAAAAAAAAAAAAAATAAGTGAGAAAGAAAAGCACCATATCGTAATTTTGCGGCGCGCGTCGCCGTTATTGTTTCGCCGGAACTGAAAACACATTTCAAGCCGCGGGCTCTGTATCAACCTGTTCAAGCCCGCGGACGTCGGGCTGTTTTATTGCTTCTGCCGCCGGAGGGCCACCGAGAGAGAGAGAGAGAGAGAGAGAGAGAGAGAGAGAACGTAGAAAAGGAGAGGCATAAGAGAGGAAAACAAAATAGAGAAAACGACAGGCCCCGGCGTCGCTAATGCATATATGTATATACGAATGTCATTGAGTTTATACGTATATATATATATATATATATATATACACACATGTGTGTGCGTGTGCGCGTGTATGTAACGGATATAAAAGCAACTAGAGAGCGACGACGAGTTTTCTACTTGCTACCACCGAACGAATGAGGAAGAAGAGAGAGAGGTTTCATGGTGGAAGAATTTTCGTGTAGAGCCGTGTGGAGATTTTTTGCGTTCGCTCGTTTTTTTTTTTTTTTTTTTTTTTTTTTTTTTGTACGTCAAAGGGATCTCGTAGTGTTTTGTAAGAGGTTTTTCGAACATTCGACGTTGCTTTATTTTTTACCTTTTTTTTTTTTTTTTTGTTATCGAAGAAACATATAGATAAATTTGTAGTATTTTCTTAATTTTTTTTTTTATAGCGAATTATTATTGTTTTTTGGTATATGTTTAAATTGTTTAAATTTAAAATGTAGAAAGCGGTGCACATGCAATTCATTCATTTTTTTTAAATAAAGTTATTTGTATATTTAATCGATCCATTTAACAATTTTTTAATTTTAATTTTTAACAATATAAGCTTTATATTTAAATATTGAATGAAACAAAATCAGTAACGAAAAAGTAATAGATTTTAGTAGTATATAATTGCAAGATCGAGTCAAATCGCGAATAATCAAATTTATTATTTCATATTAATATCTTAATAAAAAAACAAAGTCAAATACGAATTAACCAAAGTCTCGTAATCTACAATATCGATACAATAAACTCGCTCAAGCATTCGTAAGAAGCGAGTAAATAAACAAAGAACACCGAATATAAGCTTACGGGAAACAAAAGTCAGAGCAAGGAAAAAAATACGAGTGAGAAAGCACCGCGATATAATTTTATAGTGGGCGGCTTTAAAAGAAGGGGGGAGAAAAAAAAATAAAGGGAGAGAGGGAAGCGCGCGTCTCGAAAGTTTTTCCGAAGAGGGACGATGGAAAAATCGAGCAAGTCGCCGGCAAAGCTCCTTCAAGGTAGAGAAAGCTCCTTAATATTTAGATTCAATTACGCGGCCGCGTAGCTCGAAGATGGGGAAAAGGAAGGTACGAGCGTCGTTATGCGACAAATTGTCGCTCTCGTCTCTGAACCGCTACGAGGGATTTTTTCCATGGTAAAATGTTTGGTATTGTGGACCGAATTATTTGTTTTTTTTTTGCAAGGGGTAAGCCGAAGGAGACAAATTGATCGTGTTTTCTATGAATAGCTCTTTGAGTGAATGTTGTGATTGAATCGTTCGCTCTTTGTAATTGAAAAATTCAAATATATTTTATTAATACGTTTACATCGATACTTGAGCAACTCTAATTTAAAATTTTATATACTTTATCCAAGACCAATCAAACTCATCTTTGAAAAAGACAAAGAAGAAGAAGAAGTAGAAGAAGAAGAAGAAGAAGCACGAAAGAGAAATCAAGAAACACTATAAAATTTTCGCGACGTATTGGATGATAAAAAAGGAAAATCCGCGCATTTTTTTATTCGTGCATTCCCTCTTTTACTCACCTACCGCCGGCGGTTTGGTGACGCCACACGTGTTTTTAGTTTTCGTCTGCGAGTTGAAAACTTGTTTGTTTTTTTTTTTTTTTTTTTTTTTTGAGGGTTAATTTTTGGTATTTGGATACTTTTAATTTTGAAGATGTGTTTAAGTTTATTATTTATGGGATTAATTACTTAAAAATAAGTGTTAATAATGTTTTTTTTTTTTTATATTTAACATTCGTGATTACATTGAAAATGATTAATAAGAAAAAATTGAAAATTAACAAAACTATTCTTAATCTCTAAAGACTGTCAATTAAAACAAACTTATTTTAAAGCTTCATTCGCAAAATAATTCATACTTGAGTCATTGATCTATCTCCCTCTCTACACTCTTAAAAATTCATCGAGTAATACACACACAAACTCGATATACACCGGCATCCACCAAAAGCCAAGCAGGAAAACTAACCACAACAAAACCCAAAGCACACGTGGCATTATCCCCGGAACGTCTTGGCGTTGACATCCGTTGGCTCGCTCGCGTTCCGTTCTCCACATGGTTCGCGCGAAGTTCTTTGCCAGCGGCACGTGTGTCTGTGTATGTGTATGTGTGTGTGTATACCTCGCGGTTAAAAGTACCGGCGCGACTTTTTTAATGGGCCGCGTACACGCGATAGACGTGTGTATGCACGTGCGCTTCGTCTATCTTTTGCTAAACTTTGTGATTTTGTTTTGAATTGTTTTTTTAGCTTTGGTATCTTTGATTAGATATTTTTTGTTTTTCGCTTCGAGTATAGCATCGATAAATCAATTTTACAGAGAGCGCGATTCTAGATAATTTAAAAAATTAAAGGATTTAGTGACTACAAAACTAACATTTCGTTCGACTAAAAATTTTGATGAATTTCATAGTTCAACGCCAACAATGCGTAAGAAAACAAACGTTCGCTTTTATCACGACGAACGGTATAGATATTCGATTTTGAAAAACAACAAACGCAGATACGTTTCTATCAACGTATGTATGTATAAACATACGTACAGTCATATAGATAAAGAAAAAAAAATTCCCATAGAGGATAGAAACGGAAGAAGACACATAGGTCGTGTGTTTGTCTGTTGACTCTCGTCGTGTCGGTCGATCTCAGGATGAGAAGGAGGCGCACACAGGAGGTACTATTTTTCGCCTCTGAATGACGAAAATGTTATTGATGCAGAAGAGAGGAGAATGTGCTCGTTCCTTTGTGCTATTCCTTCCTTCCTTTCGCTCTTTTTTCTTTCTATATCTTTTCACGGTATATACCAAAACGCTTCGTTCTTATATCGAATGTTGACACACCGGGAGAGGTCGAAAATATTTTTTACGCGTCGCGTCGATTTTCTTTCTTTTCTTTTTTGTTTTTTCTTTTTTCATTTTCATCGGATCAATTTTTCGAAATGTTGATTATTGAAAAAAACAACGTTTGTCGTTTATTAAAAGGTATCGTGTTTTTGTATAGGAAAATTCAATTAAGATAGCGAAAAATATATTTAATGAAGAATAAAAAAAAGGAGATATAAAATGAAAACAGAATTCATAAGAAAACTATTATGATTAAAAATGTTAGAAATGATTATTACATAATACTATTGAATTCGGTACATTCTCGTTTGAAAGTCCTTAAAGTATTATAAGATTTTTATTTAAAAATTATTTCTCTTAATTAACTGCTAACGAAATAACTTAGATTGCACAAGAATAAAATCTACAATTTTAGAAAATCTTCAATATCAAATCACAAAAAAATTTTCTTTTTCTTTTAAGCCGTTATATTAAAAAAAAAATAAATAAAAAAAAGGGTACGTACGAACGATGGCTATTAAATTTCTAGGGTATCCGAACGGCAAACCGTTCAGCGCGTTAATTTACTGGCGCACTTACGCCGCCGTCGGAACCTTTCCACTCTCTTTTTCTCTTTCCCCAAAAAATCCAGCAAATCCAACGGCTAGACATTTTCTCTAAAACGCTCTCCCTCTCTTTTCCTCTTCGTAAAAAGAGAGAAACAGAGAAAGAAAATACGAAAAGAAGGATAGGTTAAAAAAAAAAAAGAGAGAGAGAGAGAGAGAGATAGAGAGAGAAGGAAAGGCGCGCGTTCGAAAGCGTAAAAGCGCACACGTACACGTAATCCATATACGCGCGTTATAGACGTTGCAGCACATGTGTGCCAACGACGTGCGTGTGCGTACAAACAACGACCCACACATAAATTCCACTTTCATTTATCCTTCGCGCTCGCGGAATGGAAGGTTTACATATACATATAACGTCTATTGGTCGCGAAAGAGAAAGAGAGAGAGAGAGAGAGAGAGAGAGAGGGCGAGGGGGGCGAGTGGGGATAGGCTATGCGCCTATCGATTCGCTTTTTCAGCTGCACAGTCCTCGTTTTCGGCAGCGCAACCACACATCTACTTATCTACGCCAATATATGTATATACGTAGATATATTCACGTGTACAATATAATATACAAACACGTGTTTGTGCGTGTGCGTGTGTGCACATGCATAAAGTGCACGCGTCCTCGACAGCAGCAGCAACAGCAGCGCATTCTCCTATCAAAATTATAACAAGCGACGCGGGCAGCTTTGAAAGCACGCAGACTCCCGATATAAGCTGCCTGATTTTATTCGCCGCGATTGATATATCCGCCCTTCTTCCACACTCGCACATACATCTATGCACCTAGTCTCTTTCAACTTTATCGGGAAAAAAGATCTTCCTTCACCTTTTTCTTTTTTTGAGGGGTTTGTTTTTGCGGCGCGCGTTTGATGCTCGCGGCTTGCCGATTTAATTTGAATATTAACGTTTGCTATTTCATTTTTTTAAGGTTGTGCGTTTGGGTTTAGGGTATTTCAAGATTGGAATGTTCTTAGTAATCGCGTGTGCCTTTACTTTTTTTTCATCTCGTTCGTTGTTTTACGAAAAACGATTCGTATGAAAATTTAATTACATACGCGCAGCCCGAGCGTATTTACGCTGAAAAGAACTCGATTTCCACGTTATCTTATTTCCATCTCGAATATTATATCCGCTTTTTCTATCGCTATAAACTGCTATCCGTAAATTTTGATAAGTACGTCTGACTAATCGCGGATACATCTACTGTACAACGCATAAAGTTAACTTATAAATAAAAAGTCAAGTATTCTTTAATATAAATTTCCTCGTTAAAATTAAATCGAAATGAATTTTGTAACAAAATTAGCATAAACGATTACAGCGATAAATTTTATAATAAATTTCATCATGCAGAAACCAATTTCTCGCTCGTTTAAAATCATCACCATAACCAAACATTTGCTATTGAGTAACCTAAAAAAATCTTTTTTAATTCGAAAGACTCTCAAAAATGTTCAATATCTCTAAACCCGAAATAATTCATCGAGTAATTTCGAAACGCATTAACATTCCCATTCATCCATTCACACCGGCAAAATACAAAAAGAAAAAGGCAAAAAAAAAAAAAAAAAAAAAAAAAAAAAAAAAGAAATTACTCAAGAAGGTACACATTACTACATGCCCCGAACAAAAATGAGGGGCGGCGTCAATCGGTAATTTATCGTCGTAAAGGAGAGACACTCGCGCGAGTCTCGTACCCTTATAGAACGAGTGGCTCGGTGAAGAAAGAAGGAAGGTCGTAGGCTCGGTGCAGGATAGTCTGGAAATATATTTATTAATTTGGCAGGAAGCCCGTCCTCTCTCTCTCTCTCTCTCTCTCTCTCTCTTTCTCTTTCTCTTTCTCTTCCTCTCTTATGCATTACACGTATATAAAGAGGGTAGGTTATGATACGCGAACAAAAGCGCGGACTCGAACGGATTTCTTTATAGGCAATTCCGGAGTCTCTCTTTTCTCTCTGCATAGAGTCGTTGTAAATATCTATAGGGTACCTTAAGGGCGAAGATGGGGTAGAAAGAGAGAAAATTTCACGAGCATTATATTCTTACGGAGCGTCGAAAGGAATTGATGCAGCAGTGAGGAGTACGAGCGAGGTTCGTCGTTTTGCGGATGCGTTCGTTAACCTTCTTAACGTTTCAGATTATGGAATTTAAAATTTTTTTTTAGAAATGCGAGGATATTTTATTTTTAACAAAAATGTAACGTACAATCAATAAACGATTAATCAAGTAAATGAGAAAATGACCATTAATTATCTTTAAAGACGTTATCTTCGAGTATAAGCGATAAAATATACATCAAAATCACAATAAAAGTGAGTTATTTTATCAAGGCATAAACATCATAAATATTACAAAGAAGGTATATAATCCTCGAAGAAAAATCGAGAGAATAAGGATGAAAAAATAAAAATAAAACCAAAGAAATACAAGCGAATTCCAGAGGTTATGCGCTAGCGACATAAACCCTCGAGCGTTCCTCATAATTCATACGCGACAAAACAGTCTTAGAGAGTAGACACTCTCTCTCTTTCTCTCTCTCTCTCTCTCTCTCTCTCTATTTCTCGAATTTTCTCAAAGCGAACGCGCGTGTGTGTTCGTATTATTTTTCACGCGGGTAAAGAAGAAAAAAAAAGGACAAGAAGAAGAGAGAGAGAATCTCCTTGCCCTCTTTGTACATGTAACCGAGAAGAAAAGCGAGAATCGCGAGAGAGTAGTATTGCGGATGTATCCTTATTTTGTCGCAGGAGGGAGGCTTTATAGCCTCGATGGGGGTAAGAGAGAGAGAGAGAAAAAGAGAGAAACGTTTCGTCATTTCCGTTGCGCCGGGGTTGTCTCTCGAGGAAACGAGGCTGCGGGAGACGAGCGCGAATGTTTCGCGTTTATCCATATGCAGACTCTGATGTATATCGCTGTATTCCTAGTCTACCGTCGTCGTCGTCGTCGTCGTTTTCTTTTCGCACGATGTGTTTTTGTTTTGCATCGCACAATATTGCTATTATTTTTCTTTATCTGCGAGGTCGTAAGAGAAGAGTTGTGTCTACTTGAGTATGATGGTTGTTATTGACGATGTAGTTTTAGGTAAGATATTAGGACTAATTAGAACGTCTTCTGATTTTATTATTCTTTTTTTTTTCTTACTAGATTACACTTAACACTATAATAGTTGAGTTTTTTAAATTTTGTACTAGTATTCAATTGAATTTTATAACATATTATATTATTCAAAAAATTATTGTTTTTGAAAATAATAGTAGTTGCGACTGAAAATTTGTTTATATTACTGAATTAACGAATGTCTGACTACGTTCGTACGTTTACTACTGTGCTTTTCTACAAAATACAAAGTATTCGTATTTTTTCGTTATTAAAAAGTAAATTAAATCTTATGATATAATTTTTATTTATAAAACGTGACTCTATGGTTATTTTCAATTTTATATACAATGTATTTTCTATAAAATTATTATTATTTTATATTTATTTTATATTTACAAATATAAAATAAAATTTTCAAGAAGCAACTTATAATCTTTTTCACAAAAAGTTGCATCGATAAAATATTTATTTAAGCCACTTAAATCGATCAAATCTTCTTTTGTTTTCATACACTTAATTATTTTTATCGCAAAATAAATAACAATATCTTATTGATTTATTTATTTATTTTACAAATCTACAACTCCGCAAAGCAATTTGCGCTCTTGACGCATCAGCGATCGAATCGCCTTTGCCCATTTTTCCCTCCACTCTGAGGAAATTTTCGTGTTTGCTTTGGGATTCCGATGTCTCGCGAAATCGCGACTCGATGAATTTTGCCCTTTGAGCGCCGCGGCTCTCTCCATATCTTATACCGGCGACGACTTTCTAGATTAGGAAAGTTTTCGTTTTCTCTCTCTTATGCTGACCGATGTTGTGCCGAGATCAGCATCGTGGAATTAATATTTGCGCAAAGATTGTTTTTGATGCTTTACTTGGCAGGTTTTGTTTACATTTTTTCATTTACATTGGTAGAAAGAGATAATTCGTTATTAAAATATTTATCGCTTTTAAAATGAAAAAAAAAAAAAAAAAAAAAAAAAAAAAATCATTGGATATTTGTTATTTAGTTATTTTAATTATTATTTTAATTAAAATGAAATTTACAAACTAGTGTATTTAAATCAATCAATTACATTTAATTTCAAAAAAGTTATAAGATCTTTGCCGTCATATACAAACAATTTTTCGAATAAACTTTAACCATAAATAAAGTATCAACGATTCTTTACTCTAGAAGTAACATTCGAGAACTCAACGCAGAGAATAAAAATAAAAGAAAAAGAATCAGCGCAATCAACATAATTTATACTTATCAAAAAATAACATCTCATCCATCGTCAAAATGAGCTCGGTACCACCACATCGGTAAAAGAAAAAAAAAAAAAAGAAATATAACGTCCATACGTCCACACCCGTCTCGTTTCATCCGATTCGCTCACGTGTGCTACCAGTCCAGTGCACATCTTGTATATACGGTAGAAAAATCTAAAGAGAGAGAGAGAGAGAGAGAGAGGAAAAGACGAGGAGAGGAAAGTTCGCGCATCGTGAATCAAAACACGTAGCGGTCGGCGAGAGAAACTCGATAATCCCTCGCTATATGTATGAGAGAGCGAGCGAAAAGAGAAAAAGAAAAAAAGTGCACTGCTAACCAGAGAGAGAGAGAGAGAGAAAATGAAAGAGAGCGAGATGAAGAAAAAGAGAGAAAAAGAAAAAAATGTAATTTAAAGGTTGCGGAGAGTTTATAGCGGTGTGGTTAGAAAGAGAACTTTTTTCTATCCTTTTTATTTCTCAACACACATAGAACCCTTTTCCTTTTTTTCTCCACCCTCTTTACTCCTTTCTTACCCGTTTACGGCGCGCTTTTGTTTTTTAAACAAGAGACGGCTAATAGTCTTAGCCGTACCATCGGATTGGACCGTTTCGACGTTTAATGGCGATGAGTTTAGCGCGTGTGCGGAATTTTCAAGCGGTACACATTGGATTGGATATTTTTGTTTTTACGAGAATCGCGTTAATCGAGATCCCGAAACTAGATGCATCCAGATGAATGAGCGTTAATTTGGTTCTTAAATTTTAGCTAATTGGTATTTAAGAGCGGTAAATTTTTTTTCTTTTTTTTTTTTTTTTTAGCTTGTTGATGAAAAAACAGTTACAATTATTGGATAGTTTTTTTTAAATATATTATTATATTCTTCTGTTGGCAAGAAAAGTCGTAATTTTTAAAATTAACGGAGCTAATGAAAAAGTATCGTTAAACTATTAGGTGAATTTTTTGTAATTATGTTATTTTTATAAATAATACATTACAAAATAAAACTTTTATTATCGATATTCATCAGTCAAGAATCTTATCGCAAACGAAAAATCAAAAAAGTTAATAATAAAAACAAATAATAATCCAAGGCAATCAAAAGTTAGCCGCGTGCGTTTCCCACAACCAGCAACGAACGATCTGTCTTGAAGGATCGGGGCAAACGCTTTTCTTTCGTACATCGGCTCCTCATACGAGAGGGTATGTATCGGAGGTGGAGAAGCAAGGAGAACGGATAGCGAGGCGATAGAGGTCGGCCACTCGTTAGATGAATGGGGTCGGAGAAGGGGATGAGAGGATAGGATACAACGTCGAGAGCGAGAAGCAAAACCAACGCGTATACGTGGTAGGAAAGAGGAAGGGGGGGAGGGGGAGGGGATAGTACTAGTCCGGCGGGTCGCTAGTTTGCATAAATTTAGGGAAATACAGAGAGAGATAGAGAGAAAGAGAGAGAAAGAGAGAGAGAAAGAGAGGCTCAACCGCGGGCGCGCTCTCTCAAAATCGATATCCGCATAGAGATTATAGATGGTGGTCGGTAGGCGCCGCGTAGCCGCAGCCTCCGACGTCGCGACGCCGGCGTTGCCGACGTCGACGCCGAGGGCGCGTATGTATGCGCGCGAGATTCTATATGTACTGGTGTGTCTGCCGCCACTGCTGTATCTCTCCACCTCTTACCCTTCTCCTTCTATCTATCTATCTCTCTCTCTCTCTCTCTCTCTCTCTCTCTCTTTGGAGAGTTACACGTGCGTGTGTAGAAGAGAGAGAGAGAGAGTGCAGTAACTCGCCCTGTCTGGATATGTATACGTGTTTCTCGGCTTGGTAGAAAGCAAGGACGACGACGTCGACGACGACGACGACGACGACGACGATTCTCGTTGAGAGCAGACTCAATCGTACTGACCTACGCGATCCTGCAGATCTCGAATGTGTGTAAGTGCACGCGCGTACATGTATAAAGGGAAAAAGAGATGAGGTTGATTATATGACGAGGGGGAAAGAGAAAATGTAGTTGAGGTAGATACGGAGAATGAAAGAAAAAACATAAATGGGGATTTATTTGATTGCGTTTTATCGTTGATTGGTAAAAGATTAGGTAGCGCCTTTAATGCAGTTAAGCTACCGCTGAAATTTATAGGTTAATTGAATCACAACGAGTGTAAAGGATTGCGCTTTTTATTTTCAAATGGAAATTCAAATTATAATTAATTTATGATTTTTTAACATTATACTTAATATTTTTAATGTATTGAAAATGATAATAGCATTTTTTTTGTTTGTTTATTCAATAAATAGTAGATTATTGTCGATTATTATTATTAATTTTAATTGTATTCTTTAATTATCGTTTATAAAACATTATGAACGAAATCTACATATTGACAATTAAGTGAAAGCGTTTGTTATTCTTATTTATTTATAAAGTGCATATGAGATATTTCATTAAAAAAGACAGATAAATTTATATTAAACGAGAAAAAAAAAGAAGATATGTGTAAAATAAAAATTTGATAAGTTTTTTCTTAAGGACAGAAATAGAAGATTTGAATACCTTGAATAATTTAAAGCAAATAAACGTTTGTCTTACAAACGCTGAATAAAAATTTTTCAAACTATCTTACAAACAATATAATTTAAAAAATTATTCTCAACTTTTTTAAAATCAGGAAGAAAAATTTGATATTTTAATTAAAAGGAAATTTTCGCCGTTTAGCTTTGAGGATTAAACAAAGTTGTTGCAACATTACGTGTTTATTAAGCTTGAATTTGCTTATCTGCGCATTCAACGGTAGGACTATATCCTGTACGGTTCGTCGTAACTTTGCTAATCCTTTGCGGATCAGTGGCCACTACGTCTACGGTTTTCTCCTCTTTTTGCTCACCCTACGTTGATGTTTTTTAACCGGATTCATAAAGTCTCGCGCTTTAAAGAACGAAACAGCCTGTTAAATTTTACTTCTAATTGTCTTGCGATTTTGATGAAATTTTTATTAATTATATGCCAGCGTTGAAAACGAATAAACAGTTTAAAAATACTACGTTTTTTTTTTTTTTTTGTATTTCTTTATGAATAACTAATCTGTATTTTGATAAATAAAGATATTTAATTTTATTTCGTAAGAATAATTTTCTAAAAATTAATCTAAAAATTTAGGATATTTTTCTGCTTTCAACATATGCACAAAAAATACGATGTAAGCTGAATTTCATCCCTTAAAATTTTTTTCTCAACGCTTGATGAAAAAATCATCCAATAAATAGCCAACAATTTAAGCATTCACAGCTATTAATTTATTCAAAGTTTTAGCTCATAAATTAGCATGAAAATCTTTTGCAAAAATAACTATGGCATTTGGATATTTCGGTACCGTCGCTAAAAAAATAAAAAAAATAAAAAAAAAAAAAATACAAAACAAAAAAAAATACAAAA
This sequence comes from Chalcis sispes, assembly GCA_949987625.1. NCBI lineage: Eukaryota > Metazoa > Arthropoda > Insecta > Hymenoptera > Chalcididae > Chalcis > Chalcis sispes. Next base: position 11,055,490 of record OX465098.1, on the reverse strand, counting down.
AAAAAAAAAAAATGCAGTTGTAAATAAAACCACTAAAACGTAACTCAACGAGTTCCCCTAACCGGTTAAAAGCGTTTCGTAAAACTTTCGAACAACGCATACCAGTATCCCAGCAAAAAGGAGTAAAAGATGCGAGCGAAACAGAATAAAACACAGAGAGGTAAAAAGAGAGAGAGAGAGAGAGAGAAAGAAGGAAATAGAGAAAGATGGCATTCTCCTATTTTCCTCTATACTAACACACAGAGACTTTTCTCTCATCCTCTCGTCTATTTTTCTTTCCTCTCGTGTGTCCCTGCAATTTCACCCTTACTCACTCACTCTCTCTCTCTCTCTCTCTCTCTCTCTCTCTCTTTCTCTTACTTACGGGGGCAAAACGACAACGGCCGTCGTTTCTGGCCGTCGTGCGCCGGAATTAAAGTAGTCGATATCATCCGCACGGGCTGTCTTGAAATTAAGGGAACGAGTCGCCGCCGGCGGCGGCGGCGACGGCAGCGGCAGCAGCAGAAGCACCGAAAATTTCGCCCTCGCCACGCGGCAACGGCGGCGGCTCTGCTGCGGCACGTTTCCCACTTTCCCGAGACAAATGCTGATTTTACACTATAACTCGTTCTTCTCTCTATCTATCTATCTCTCTCTCTCTCTCTCTCTCTCTCTCTCTCTTTCTCTTTCGGTTCTACCTCTTTTACCCAAGCTCTTCCTCTACTTCTCGTATTTCCGTCTCTTATTCTCTCTCACTCCATCTCTCTCTACGTTTTCCTTTTTATTTTCTTTTTCGAGGGGGGAAGGGAGGTGGACTGTTTTCGTTGCTCTTTTTACATGTCGTGTTCTCGGCTTGTAGTCGGGAGAGAGAAAGAGAGAGAGAGAGAGAGAGAGAGAGATACGGGGGCTTAACGAGTTGTACTTTACTTTAAATTTTCGAAATTGAGCAAAGTTTTTGCGTGGAATTCGGTTTAAGCCGAGGGTGGGATGATTTCAGTTTTGTGCTACTTGTTACTTACTTGTTATTATTGTTATTTAACTTGTGTGTCATTTTTAACAATTTTTTTTAATTGGCGATTTGATTATCAAAAGAATACTTATCTTGTTTGATAATAACACAAAATTAGCGTTTAAAATTATTTCAAACATTATTTTTTTTTTTCAAATAATATTATTTTAATAAAATAATAAAATAAACATTTATTTGAAATACGATGCATACTAAATATTTAAAAAGTTTAAAAATGCTTTTATTCCAAAATCTTTTGTAATGTTTTATTTCAAATAATTTTCGAAAGTCGCGTAGCTATTTTGAAAAAAACAAGCGATAAACTTCCAACTGAAAACATTGCATTTGTGAAAAAAAAAAAATATAAAGTTTTAGTTTGGTAAAGAAAGAAGTAAAATTTTTATTTGTACTCTTTTATTTATAAAGCTAAACACGTGCTTTCAATCAAAACTATGAATACGTAAATCACATTCTTTTTGAGTAATAAATTTTTAAAAAATTTACGCAATAAATTATTTTTAAATTTATACTATTATCACATTAGAAATTAGCATTTTTTTTAAACAAACAATAATAAAAATATTGTTTTCAGACAAAAGAATTTATATATTATAATTTAGTAAACTCATATGTTTTATTTAATACTTTTTTTATCGAAACAATAATTTTTATTTCAAAATAAAAGTTTTTTATTAATTCTTAACAATTTTTTTGTAAAATATCTTTATAATTCGATTGGATATTTTACTAAATAAAAATATTTCATAATATATAGTTTGATATATATATTTTTTAATGCAGTAAAATTTTCATATCGTATGTTTTTTCGGTTTGATTCGCGTGTTGATTTTTTTTAAGCCAACAGTAAATTTTTTTTTTATTACAGTAATAACGTACCAAAAAAAATTTTAACTCTTTAAAATTTTTTTAAATTCATACAAATTATTTAAATAGCAAAATGAAAAAGTTGATTTTTTAAATATTTTTAAATCCATAACGATAAGAACACTTTAATCTTTACTACATGATAAAACAGAAAAAATCTTGAAAAAACACGCTTCAACAATAGGTGAAAGATATAAAAAAAAAAAAAAAAAAAAACGTTTAAAAAATAAAAGAAAGAAAAAAAAAGTTGGAGGTGAGAGAGTGGGGAGTACGGATGCAAAATCACTGCAAAGCGATCTCGTTTTTTTCACCCATTTCCTCTTTCGCTCGCTCACTCTCCCTCTGTCTCTCGGTAGCAAATCACATGATCGAGCGGCGCAGCGGTTCCGGCTCGGATGCGACGATTGACAGATTTCATAGCCCCCGGTAGTAGTACCGCGGCAGAAGTCAGAGAGAAAGAGAGAGAGAGAGAGAGAGAGAGAGAGAGAGAGAGACATACCCGGGAAACTATACCGCGAAGCGATCGAGAAGCGAGAGAATGAGAAAATCGCTCGCTCGCCTGCGAGAGCGCGTGGATAAAAATAGAGCAAGGGAGAGAGAGAGAGAGAGAGAGAAAAAAAAGCGCGCGGTCGAGCTTGGAATTGACGAAAAACTTCGTACGTACGTGTGTGTCTATGTGTGTGAATACGTATAAGCACGAGAATCCGCAAAATGGTGGATCGAAGTGAAAATGGTGAGATTCGGATGTTTTTTTTTTTTTTTTTTTTTTTTGTCTCTCGGAGAGATGAATCAATTGCGATGATTTAGAGGGTTAGAAATAATAAAAGATTCATTTTTTTTTGTGTTGAGGTGAGATTTTTTTTTTTTTTTTTTTTTATTTTATTTCGCAGAGAGAAGGCAATCGTTATTGGTATCGATCGGATAACGGATCGTTGCTTGCGCGAATGTTGGAAAATAAAGCGAATTTCATACTTTAACGGTGTAGTTGGCATCATTCAAATTAAGTTACGTGCACATTTCACATAAATTCACATTGCGTGATGTGATACTTTAATCTGCATAATTATTTAGCTCTAATCTGCGTTATTAAATCATTATCGTCTTTATAAAATTCATAAATATATATTTTAAAAAATAAATAAGATAAGCGAATCGTTAAAATTGCGCTGAAAGTTTTTTTGATTAAAAATTCTTCTTTATGTTATTAAAATCATTCTTAATGTGAATATTTCATTCCGTCGTTTTTTATTCTTTACTTTTGACCAATTTTTCTTATAATTTTAATAATTCTTACGAATGTAAATCATTGAATTATTATCAGTGACTTTCAATTAGTTTATAGCAATTCGAAGTAAAAAAAAAAAAATCAAATATTGAATGTTTTATAAAAAAAGAGACAAAAGAGCGCGAATCCACACGAAGCTATAGATTTAAAAAAAAAAATTTCAATTCACGCTTCACGCACAACATAAATCCCGGTAACAACGGCAGCAAACGTCGGAAAAATTTAAAAGCTCCGCGCGGGCGCGCGCACACATACATACACGGAGAAGAGTCATCCCCCCCCCACCCCCGATAAATTACAATCCCTAATCTCTAAATCATCGTTCGCTCGCGCGAATATAAACGGTTTTCCGATAAAGACCATCGAAGAAAGGATGAGAGAGATGGAAAGAACGTAAAAGCGGGGGAATCATTGAAAAGAGAGAGATACGTTACGAGAAATTCTATTAAATTAGATAAAGATGGGAGGTGAAAAAATAAGAAAGAATAAATTAACGTATACGCGGTTAGAAAAAACACATGAAGAGTTTTGAAAAAAATCGTCATCGATCTACCTTTCTCTCGCTCATTTTTCCAAACACACGACTCTCTCTCTCTCTCTCTCTCTCTTTGTCCATTCGCTAAATACTGCAGCATCGCGGGATTAAAATATTGATCGACTGTTGCCGACGACGAGAAATAGTGAGAGAGAAAGAGAGAATGAGAGAGAAAGCGAATGCGAATTGCGGTAGTAGCAGAGAAAGAGAGAGAAAGGAGAAAAAGAAAGAGAAAGAGAGCCAATGGGATGGTACTACGGCTTTTCCGTCTGCACAGGGAAGAAAAGAGAGAAGGGTGGAGGTGTGTAGGCCATGCACATGGAATGGAAAAATTGTAGCGCGCTCGAAACCGGAAGTCAATGACTTCTTCCATCTTCGACTCTCTTTCTATACGCTTACTTTTTCTTTTTCTATCTTCCTCTCTATAGAGTTAAGTCTCTTTCTCTCTCTGTTTCTCTTTCTGTCTCACGGTATTTCTCTACTTGTTCTTTTATTACTTCTTCTTCTTCTTCTTCTTCTTCTTCTCGATTGAGCGCTCGCGACGCACAGAAAGAAGAAGTAGGAGAAGCTCCGAGGCACTTGTCTGCATAACCGATGCGAATTTTTGCGGGAGTTACGATGTGCATGAAAAAGGACAGATGGCTCGTCGAAACTTTTTTGTTTTGTACGTTTGTGTTTTATTTTGTTTTTCTTTTATCCCTCCTCTCTCTCTCTCTCTCTCTCTCTCTCCATTTTGGTTGTTGTATTGGAGTTTGATAAAGATTTTATTGTACAAGGCGAATAGTTTTGTGAATAAATTTTACGTACGTGCTTATTCAAGTATTCGTTGCGCAAAATTAACTTTGAAAAGTTTTTCATTTCAGCCAACGAAAATGGATATTTGACTGAGAACTAATGTAATATTATTTACCAAAATTTTTTATCACTTTGTAACTCGGTTATTTTTCAATTTTATCATTAAATTTATTAAAACAAATATATAATAATTATCATATTAAAATTAATTTTATTCGAAAATTGATAATTATTATTGTAATATTTTGGTATTTATTAAGTAGAAATAGACACGTGCAGTCAGACTCGACTTTAAACTTTCCGCAAATTATAATATTTATTAAGAAAATATTAAATATAATTATTTTAAGTTGCTATTGAACATTGAATTTTAAAAAAGGATATAATGATATAATCTCTTTTACTGATTGTCTTTAAATATAGGTCATTCTGAATATTATCGAATACAAATAAACAATGCAAACCACCAACTTAATAACAGAAAGAATACTTTTACAATTAAAAAAAAAAACATTACCGCGCTTTCAACCAAACCAAATTTTAATAAACCGACGCTCATTAATTGATTCTAAAAAAAACAATGAAAGTGAGAGAGAGAGAGAGAGAGAGAGAGAGGAAAAAAACTCACGGCTTAATGGGCCGCATTAATAGGACAGCTGATGGATCTTCGGTGGAAGGAAAGCAAGTCGCGTCGTCGTCGTCGTCGTCGCGCTTAAATCAGAACGAGAACCACTGCCGAAGCGATAGGACGTCACGAGGTCGTTTAAGCGCCAAAAATAGTTTCGAACCTCATTATTTTTTGCTCTTAAGAGCAAATTTTCTCTCGGACGGACCTTTGCCCGAGCGCCGAAGCGTTTGCTTTGCACTCTACCGATGCGTTATTGGCTTGTTTCTATCGTCTCTCATTAATAATGTCTCGCATTCCATCGATTTGTATTTACGTTTTAACGCTAACGCCTTATTTATTTTCGATTTGCCGCGGCGACCTTTTGAATATCGGCGCTTGGAATTTGATTGAGGTTTTTTTTTTTTTTTTATCGTTTATCATTGTGTAAGCAAACGTCGAAATTTTGTTTTATTTTAAAATTTAATAAAAGTTTATAATTTTAAACAAAAATGACGTAAATATCTTCTCGTGGGCAAATGAAATACCAAATTCACAGTAAGAGGATTTGTCGAACACCTGATTTCGTTCTAAAATAATCACCGCATTGAACCGATTGGTCAATCGTTTCGAAACTGGGTGAACAAATTTGTCATCGTCAAACCAATTTATCCATTTTTTTTTTTTTTTTTTTTTTTTTTTTTTTTGTTTTTTTATCGATTCAATTTATCAATTTAACATTACGTACGAGACGCGTTTATTATTTCGAATGAAATATAAAATTTCAACGATTAATTTTTTGTTACTTAAACAAATCTCAGCTCATAAATCCTCTCTTGTTGATTGAATTTCACAAAAATTACATCGACAGTTCGAATAAAAGTAAAGAAAAAAAATAATACAACAAACCTGGAGTTCCTCCTTGCACTGACGTTCCTCTTCAAGGCTCATCCGTTTCTCGTGTTTCTTGTAGTAGCGCCTTTTAGCCGCCTGTAGGTTGAACCACGTGTACGAGAAAGACTTCACGAATGGTAGGAGAGCCTCAATGAATGGATGGAACTCATCCTGCGAACATAAAAAAAAAAAAAAAAAAGAATGAAAAATTAAAATCAAAGACCTTTCTTTATCTCTCTATCTTTCCTTTTTTTTTTTTTTATCTCCATATCATCATTTTTTTTTTTTTTTTTTTTTTTTTTTGTCTTTTCACGTTCATTTTTCTCTCGCGCCATTAACATACTCTAGGTAGGGAGATTCGAGGAAACCCTTTCCGCTCATTTTTAGAACTGCCGAACAATGGTTTCTCGCGTCCGTCTCTCTTCTACGCGCGCGCGCATGCTACGTTTTATATTTTTTCCTCGGTATTTTTTATTTTTTTTTTTTTTTATTTTTTTTTTTTATTTTTTATTTAAGCGAAAATAAAAACCGTGCGCGCGCGAGACTACGAGAAAACGTTTAGTAGTATATCCTTCACGTGCTGCTTTCCTTCGTTACCCTTCTTTTTTTTATTTTCTTTCTTTCTTTAGCGAGGCGGTGGAAAAAATGACACTGAAATTAAAAAGGACGCGACGGACGAAGAAAAGACCGCAAAAATGTCCATTCGCCCGATTGCCTACCTCTATATTTTATCTTTTCCTTATTTTTTTTATTATTTTTATTTCTTACCCAAAGTTACTCGCTATGTTTCTTTCGGTATTTGTGGATTTTTAAGGTGAATTGAAAAGTAGCATTTATTTTGACGGAGGCAAGGATGTTCTTGTTTTTATTTTACGTTTTGTTTATTTATTTATTTATCCAAACGAAAATTTTAATTTTTTTATTCGTACGGTTTATTTTTCAATTAACTTATTATTTAAAATTTTTCAAATTTGATTTGTATAATAATTTAATATTTGCAATTGTTGGCGTCTTTAAATTGAATTTTTACAATTTCAATTTTTCGTGTAATAATTAAAGCAATGCTTTAACATGAGTATTGCAAATCGAAAAAATATTAAAAATTAAATCAAAGTATTTTATTTAGGTAATTACAATGTAATACAAACGATTCGATAAAATTACCGGAAAAAAAACGCATAAAAATGAAATCAAATTAACAATTTCATTGCACTAAATTTTCAAAGTTACATAAAAAGCTTCAAAAATACATAATAAAAACTGCAATGTTTCTCGACAAGTAAATAGTCTCGAAACTACGCTCGTATTTCAAATTTTCTTTCTTTCTTTCTTTTATTTTGAACGTCAAAATAAGACGTTTGAACGATTCGACCGACTCTTGACGTATTGCCGAGCTGGCAAAGAATATAGGTATAGAAGGATATATTGTAGTCGTATTTCTCGGTCGTGCGCACACGTGTACGTGTGTTTTAAAAAGTGTAGTAATAAAAAAATGAATAAATTTTACATGCGAATTTTCAAATTATTATTGAATTAATCTTCTTTTTGTTAAATTTTTTTTTTTTTTTTAACGCGGGAAATACGATATTAAATATGTTGTAAATAATTGTTTTTTGTTTGGAATTTATTTATTGATTTAACATTAAATATAAATAATAAAATTTGGTTTGAACTTTAAATGAATTTTCGTTGTGCTTTATAAATATATTTGAGTATGCCAAGTAAATCAAGTAAAGAATTTTCTTTTATTTCTATTGTCAAATTAATATAAATCATTATTTTAGTATTTTAACTGTATTTAAGAATATAAATCTCAAAATGACATAACTTTAATACATAAATAAATTTACTAATAATAATTACTGAAACCAAAATATCTTAAAAATATTCAAATATAGTATAGAAACGTCTGACCAACGATACACTTTTTCTACTGTATTCATTAACTCTTTAATATCGAAAAATGCATAAAAAATAGTTTATCTAACGTATTTTACTGTCAACGCGTCAATAATGCATCTGTAAATTACAAAATCGCATATCGTCGATCTCTTGTAAAAAAAAAAAAAAAGAAAGCCGATCTTTTTAATGATTTTACGGAAAGGAAGTCGAAAGAGAACGAAAAATACCTCTCTCGTTGTGTTTAATCCTGCCGCGCAAGCACACGCGTGCGCGAGGAAAAAGCACGATTAGAGACAGCGTGTAGTGCAAGTGACAAACCTTTGCCTCTCTTTCTCTCTCTCTCTCTCTCTCTCTCTCTCTCTATCTCTTTCTCTCTCTCTCTCTCTCTTCGCTTCGATATTACGAAACGCGTCTAGCACACAGTTGCACGACAACGAAGCAGAAGACGACGACGACGACGACGACGACGAAGAAGAAGAGGAAGAAGAAGAAGATCAGGCCTCGAAATAGCCGAGTCAGGCCGAAAGCAAGAGCCGGGATATTTCCGTATTCGAGTGCGCGAGCGACGAGAGAAAGAGACGTACACACACTCGAGTCTTTCTCCACTCGCGCGCGCGTGTTTGTCGATCGAGCGCGGATAGATTTCTTCGGTCTCCTTTTTTTTACTTCTCTCTTTCTCTCTCTCTCTCTCTCTTTCTCTCTCTTTCTCGCGATATATCGTTCTTCCGTCTTTCGCACGTGTATATATATCTGTATGAGTGTGTGTGTGTGTGTGTGGATATGTACGTGGGGCAAGATCGATATCGCGAGGGGCCATGCCGAAGTGTCTGCGCCGGAACCCGCGCCACCCTTACTCTCCTCCTCTTCCTTCTTTCCCTCTCTTGATTCATGCCCCGAGCTTGCGGGCTTTTAATGCCTCCAGTCCGCGCGCTCGCGTTTTGTTGATTGTGCGACGTTCTCTCTCTCTCTCTCTCTCTCTATCTCTAGCTCTATCTCTCTATCTGTCGCTCTCTTGATATCTTCTTTTTTACTCTTTCGAAATATCTTTTAGAGATCTAGAATGTGATTCTTATACCGAGCGGAAGTTTTAATTTTTAGATGGATAGATCTTTGAAAATTGAGTGGCCCGACTTTGAAATTTATTTCGCTATCGTTTTGTACTTTGAATTCGAAAAATATTGTGAATTTATACAAAAAGATCAAAGTTATTGTTTAATTCGCACTTCAGTAAATGATTATACTATTATATTGAGAGAAAAAAAGATTCACAAGATTATTTTACAATTAAAATTATTTTTTTTGTTTTTTTTAATAAAAATGATTCAAATAATTTTTTTTTATAAATTAATTTTTCTTATCTATAACGTGTAAATTTTCAATTCCCACATACAATAATTCAAAGTCGAAATTTCACGACAAAAAACATTCATACGATTATTAATCAAAAGGGCCAAAAAAAGTAGTCATGGATAACTCGATATATCACGTCGATAAGACCGTAACTTTTTTGTCGTAAAAGATAAAAAGGATTTTTATCAATGGTCAACTCTACATATGAAGTTTAACCCCCTTTTTAGTTACCTCTTTCTGTATCTCTTATGACATCCAGCTATTTTTCGTCGAATATTTATGCGGCCCTTCATCATGCAATACTTTTAAATTACGCGGTTTTCTTCTTTTCTTTTTATTTTTTTATCATTTCATGGTTTCCTATCTCGTCGCGCCGATGATCGATATCGAGCTAATAAAAAATTTACTCTCGAGTTTCTTATATTATACTTACGTACTTTTAAATTAATATCGTTGTTGTATTTTTTTAGCGTATTGGAAGAATAACTTTTTTCTACAAATTCATAATAACCTTAGATCGTCGTATAAACTTAAATAAAAAAAAAATCTATATGAATCAATTTCCAAATTCAAAGACGCGATAAAAAGCTCAATTATACAAATTTAAAGGCATCCGACGATTCTTTATATACGATCGAAAGAAGGCTTAATTCACAGCAGAAGCTGAGATAACCGTATTCTCAAGCCGAGCGATTATCTCACTTTAAAAAACTGTCATCTAAATAAAGCGCGCGTGCGATCGCGAAAACGTTTCTCTGCACCTGAAAGGCTGCTTTCACCGAAAGACGAAAAACTCCTTTTTTATCAGCAGAAAGAGAGAAAGAGAAAAGATGATTTGTATGTGTTTGTATAGAAAAGTTATTCAACGGGTTCTCTTTGTGTATACATTTTCTCGATATTTATTTTTGTTATCCGAATCGAATAATTATTTGACATTTTGGTACATTAAGAAAATTTTTTCGCGCGTGAAATGTACTCACAAAAGATTTTTTTGAATTTTCATTCATAATATTAAGTGAATTGTTTATGATTTGTGTCAGCTGACTCAAATTTTGTTTGAAGTTTTAATCGATTTTTATAAATTTAAATATAATTGTTTAACCTTAAAAGAAATCTTATGTATCCGACATATAGATCGAGTAGAAACGGATCGAGTGCAGTAAGGCGAGCCTTACTGAACTCGATACGCATCTACTTACATACGAACACGTGTTTTGCCAACGAACTTTGATAAAGTTTATCTCGACTTTTCTTTGATTCAAAGTGGGTTAAATTTCAGCGAATTCGATTCGTATGAAAAACTTTGTAATCAAAATTTAATTATTTATACCCAACAATCTATTTTTTATGATATTGTATTTATCGTATTATTAACGTGTTGTTATAACAAATTTTTTTTGTATTAATATTATGAAGTATAAAATTGTTAATAACCATTAAAGTATTACTTTCAATCTTAAACACTACCCCTTGGTTAATTTAAAAATTGATTACTAAAGCGTTGAAATAAAAATGAAAGCAACTACACAAACGCAACAAAACACACATCGACGAACCATCGAGTATTCGTGATCACGGGACGATCGCCGCTTTCTCAGTCCACTTTATTCAGCAAAGCTCCGCTTCTTCCTTCGCGCGGACTATTCTTCCCTTCTTCTTCTTCTTCTTTTTTTTTCCTCGTTTTATTTTATTTTCTCTTATGTCAGAACCCACCTCGATCCCGGCACTTTTCGATCTCTCGCGGCCTCATCTGTCCACCTCGCGCAACTTGCTTTACGCGTTTTTTTCTTTGTTCTTTACCCGCACTTTTGTCACTTTTGATAAACTGTGTTTGTTTACTTTCTTTTTTTTTTGCTTTGTTCTTGTACTTTTTTTTCGAGGTTAAGTTGCCGTGATTTCAAGATCTGCTAAAAGATTGTGTAATCGATAAACTTTTATAATTCAACTGTGATCGAAATAATGATCTCTTTTTAGGATAGTGCTCGACAAGGCGACTGATTTTGGGTTGACGACGCAACATTTCATTGCGCAAAACAAGTAACATCAAATTTCGTTAAATATCCAAACGTCAATCCCTAATCAAATACCCGCAGTAACGTAATTTTCTCCATCTTTCTCATACGACTACTGACGCACACAGAGACAAATCTTCCATTCGCTCTTCTTACGCGTTTTCTCTCTCTCTCTCTCTCTCTATTTCTCTTTTTCTTTCTTTCCAACTCTCTCACATTTATTTCGAGAGTAAACCAAACGAAAAAGAGAAAATCTCTCTCTCTCTCTCTCTCTCTCGGGAAAACTACCGCGGCGCGACGGAAAAAAGTGGCGCGCCGACCGATATATACATACATACATCACGAAGCCGTGGAAAAAACGCGGCTGGATTTTTCTCTTAACCTTTTTTTTCCTTCTCCCCGAAGAAGAGAGGGGGGGGGGGGGGAAGGGGTGAGCTTGATTTGTGAGTGGTTTGAAGAATGGCCTCGGCCGAGCCGTTTTTTCGACGTTCGACGCCGGCGGAGGGATGAGTTTAGTTCGGACGGTGGGATGAAAAGGAATTACGGAGGAAGAGGGAAACGGATTACCGAGTGCTTAGTTTAAGAGGAGGAGGAGAGCAGAGGGAGAGGTTGTAGACGGGTTTTGTTGAGTTTCGTTTTTTAGACGGAAGGCTTACACAGACGAATTTTCAGTTTTGTTTGCGATGCGTTTTATAAGTCAAATGTTATATACGTATACGCGTATGAACAAAAAAAAAAAAAAAAAAAACCAAAAAAATTTGCTCAATGTTTGCGTTAAAAGAACGTTTTGACGTTATATTATTTCTTTTTTTTTTTTTTATTGTTTCGTCAACATTAATTTAGCACTCCGATAAATATATCGCAGTGAATTAAACTTTACCGTTGCACAATTTAATGACTTTTGTCTACTGACCTTCAAACTATTTTCATTAAAGATGAATTTTTCCGTTAAATAAAATCACCCCGTCGTCGTGCACTTGAAAATTTTCAACGTATTTTCGTAAAATTTATAACGTGTAACTAATAAATGATATTTTTCGGTCGAAAACTATTTTGAAGATTTAATTGATGTTATATACCAAGTCCATGGCATGAATAAATAAAAGTGATTTATTTTTATCCGTCGGCGCATAATCATTGCTTTTATATAATCCATCATACAATGCGATCTTAATATCTCATCGATGTAATTTAATTTAATTATTTTCGTCGCGCTTTTAATTTCACATTGGTTTATTTTTTTTTTTTTTCGACGATTATTCGGTACTTTTTTTTTTTTTTTTTTTTTTTTTTTTTTTACAAATAACCGTATTGTTAAAGACGTTATAGGCGATCGCTATTTTTGTGTATTTAAAACTGTAACGATGATGAATTAAAGTATTTATAGTTTTCGGTTTTTAGAAGCTCGTCCGAACTGCACTGTTTACGAAACGTCGGCAAAAAACAAAAACGCAACACTGCTGTTAAGAATCGAGAATTAGTTATATACAACCGCTTCTGTTCTTTTGCGATATAGAATAAACCTTTATTTATTATTATTATTATTCTTTTTTAATGCGAACTTTTGAATAAATATAGAATAACAAATTATTTTACGTATAATACGCCAAAATTTCGATTATTTTTCGACCGCGCGGTATTATCAATCACGCGGATCGTAAAACGTCGTCGCGCAAATTAATAAAAAGCAAGATTCGAATTTTCTACTTAATCCAATTCGAAAATTCCAGCCGAAATCATTCATCGGCTCACTAAATACAAACAGCCAATTAAGCGCGCCGCGTAAAAAGTCATCGATGCGCATCGCGTCGTCCTCGAGACTACGCGTTGCCGACCTTCCTCACCTTCTTCCCCGTCTTTCCTCGCTTATTTCTTCTGTCTCTCTCTCTCTCTCTCCTCTTCTTTACTCTCTTTCTTATGCTCGTATATACTACTCTGCGAGCTTTTCGAAAGCTCGAGTATGCACGTATAATTACCCGCGATTAGAGTCACCAGTTTTTCTCCCCGAGTCTAACTTATTAAGAAGAGAGCGAGAGAGAGAAAAAGAGAAAGAGAGAGAAAGGGAGAACTTTTTAAAACTCAATAATTCGTTTGGAAATAAGGGAGAAAAAGCGAATGAAGAAGCGACGTATCTTAAGCCAGAGGAGAAATGTTTGCTCGCGGTGTCTTTTTGCCGCTTGCGCGCGAGCGAGCGAGCGTGAATTTAGTCACGGAAAGTTGTAAAACCAAAGCGACGATTGTTCCTCCCGCGAATTCTTTTAATTTTCCGAGGCGTTGAAATAAAAAAAAAAAAAAAGCGTGAAAGAAAAGTCGAGACTTTACAAGGAGCTTATATTACTTTGTTCTTGTATTATTTTCTTAGCTATTAGGAGGAAAAGAATTCTTATCTCTTATGTGATTAGCGTGTTTTCATCATGTTTAATTATTAATTTTTTTAATGCTTTCGATCTTTGATATTTTAAATTGTAATGTACGGTTGGAAATAGAATTATCCATATGCTTAAATTGTCATTATTTATGTTTTAAAATAAATCGTTGCAAATTTAACTAGTTCAAATAAATACATGTTTATTAATAAAAAATCTAAAAATAGTGCAATTTATCTCAATAAAAAATGATACGGATTTTATTTCTTCCTTTTTTTTTTTTTATTACAATTTTACGAAAACGTTAAAATGAAAATTTCAACATTATTTATTAACCTATATTTTGTTTCATTTTAGTTAAAGACACGTAGCTTAGAACGTGCATTAATCTTACTTTTACGCTGCGTGTTCGCTTTCAAAGCATTATTAATTATAAAGAAATTAAAATTTTATCATAAAAAAAAAAAAAAAAAAACAAAAAGAATGAATTATTTACGTTTGAAAAATTTTTAAAATTCGAGCAACGCGTATGCGTCATTACGATAACGTAAAATTTGATGTGTAAACGTTTCGGAGTCAAAGTTTTAGCATGAAAAATTCTTATTCACTCGCGAAAAAACAATTAAATGCACTTTCAATCTCCGGAATCCCGTTGGTTTATTTTCGTCACCTGTAAAAAGACAACCTCGGCATTCGCACAATGTTTGTATTCAAGCTTCGGGCAGCTTAAAGAAGCTTAGACGCTTTCTATTTATTTATGCCACTGACTATTATAAAATTTGTTATTTTACGCGTTAATTATCGTAACGTTGATAACGATTTTTACGATTGCAAATAAAAATCTGGATTTGCAAAATGTCGACTTGTTTTTTTTTTTTTTTTTTTTTTTATTTTATGACGTCAAACGATTAATTAATCTGAAAAAAAAAAAATCGTTAAAAAAATATTTAATTATTTTAAAAAGTTTAACGTATTAATTTTAAAAGTTTAATCCGTAAAAGGGACGGGCTCGTATTTTAAAACTTTATCGCGTCTATTTCTAGAACTATTTCATTTCTGAAACTAAAATTTCGAGTGCGCTCTTTCGAAAATTAATGAAAATTCTTAGTAGTCGGTGTAAAACATCAAAGAAATTATTATTTTTTTAATATATAAAGAAAGAAAATTCAAGGAAAAAGTGACCATGAGGAATTGAAATCAATTTCTTGAAAAATTCGGCTTTTTTAAGATGACTGAATGTTGCTTAAAATAAAAAAAAAAAAAAAAAAGATTGAAAATATAAATGAAACCGATATATTTAAAATAGCAAACGTATCGGTTACATAAAACGTAACTATAAAAAACACCGTATTTTTTATAAACTAACGTAAAATATTTCAAAATTTTGATTGTTAATATTTCGTAATTTTAACAAAAAACTGCGTAAAAATTCTGCGGAGAGTTTGCATCTTAAGAACCCGAGACTCGAAATATTTTATCAATTTTTCATTTACAAAAGCTACAATAAAAAACATCCATTAAGGTAAAACTATAACCTCGTCTATAAACTATGCGTAAATCCAACAAAACATCGATTTTCATCGTCGTTCACATACATATGCATACACACACATACACAGCCACACTATAAGCATCAACTCATAAGCTCGCTGCCGTCGGCGAACGCATTGGATTTCAAGTGAGCAAGAGAGATGGAGAAAGGTGAATCTTAAAGCGTTGTAGATATGTACAGCGTAAAAGCTCGAGGAAAAAGGTACCGATAATCCCTTCTCCTTTACTACCACAACGTCTCACTCGCGATTAAAGGAGAGGAAAAAACTAACTAACCACGCGCACGACAAGATGCACACATACACACGGACTAGAGCACGCGGTCGCACGCGTTTTAAAAACTCTCTCTCTCTCTCTCTCTCTCTCTCTCCCTCTCTCCCCGACGCTCTCGTACAACTTGGTTTACGAGAGAACCGCGCGCCCGCGAAGTGAATTAGAAAGAGAGAGAGAGGTAGAACGAAAAGACACACGACACGACGTTGGTCGCGACGACACTGAGGGAAGACCGACGACGCCTCTTTCTCTTTCTCGGCGTCGTCGTCGTCGTCGTCGTCGTCGTCGTCGTCGCCGCCGCAGCAGCCGCCGCAACCGCTGCTCTACCGGTGGACGGAATCGCCCGCGTATCTCTCTCGTAACGAAGAGAGAGAGAGAGAGAGAGAGAGAGAGAGAGAGAAAGAGAGAGAGAGAGTTAAGTAGCGAGTTAAGAGAAAGAGTGAGAAGTGAACGCGACCAGGTACAGCACCCCAAACGGTTATTAATAGCCTCTGTCCTAGCTTACTAGAGCTACTGCTGCTGTTGCTGCTGCTGCTGCCCGCGAATCGTCGACACACACACACACACACACACACAGCGATGTACACACACGCGTGCGCGCGCGCGCATGTGTATGCGTGCGTGTGTGTGCACTTGTTAACGTGTGGGTTTGTGGTACGGAGAGAGAGAGACTTATACTCTCGATTCTCGAGCGCTGCCCGCTCGATGTTTCTTTACCTTCTCGAGCAAATTTTCTTTATTCTCTCCTTTGCATCTTTTTTTTTTCTTTCTCCCTTTTAATTTAGCGTCAACGTCGATATTACGCGCTAATTTTTCACACGATTTTATTTATTTTTTTCTTTCTTTCTTTATTTCCTTTTTTTCGCTTGGAGATTTTGCCGCGTCTTTTTAAACGGCGCGAGAAGAGGCGCAGTTGAGTTGGGGATCGGGATTAAAATAGTGCGAACCGATTATTATGCAATAGCGTTTGTTATAGAAGGGTTTTATAAATACATACGTGATAGCGATTTTTCATGTGATTAAAGTATGTGTGTTGGGCGAACACGTGAAATCGTTATTTTTAGAGAGAGGTTAAAAATTTTCGTTTAAATTAACGATTAATTTTATAATAATTTAAATGTACTTTTAGTATATGAAAAAGTATATATAATGTAATTTAAACGTTAATTATTTTTTTCTTTTTTTATTTTCGATATAATTACTTCTCTGTCGTTCATTGAATTTACTTTCTATCTTTATATTTATGCGAAAAAATTTTTATAAATTAAAACAGCAAAATTATATTAAACATTTTATATGCTTCATTAAACTAAACATGAGTAATTTTACAAACACAATAATAGTAGTTGAAATAGGATAAGAAAAAAAAAATTCAAAACATTCAATATATTATTCAACGAAACGAAAATCTATTAATCAAATTTGAATAAAGAGCCAGAGTCGATTTGTCCAATATAAACATTTTTTCAAGCCAATTTCAGGTATATTCAATGTAATCATTCATTGGAAAGTGGTTTTGGCACGTCTAACATACGGAACGACTCCTTTATTCAACAAGCAATTAAGGCCTTAAACTGTATATTATTTACACACACGTGTACGTACATAAATATTAAAACACGCACTTCATTCATCGCGTTTGTAATATTTACACCGAAACAAAAGAAGAAGAAAAAAAAAAAAAAAAAAAAAACAAAATGTCATGTCTTCTTCTCTTACCGAGTAAAATCTACGTCGGTATAAGCTCTGAAAAAATCAATCGAAAAAGCTTCATAGGAGGTGTATACGGAGTATCGTAAATAAAATTGTGCCGGTGCCCGGTCAATAATGAAGCGCGCGACCCATGGGAAGCGGAGACCCTATGATTTTTATAGTGTCAGAAAACGTGCTCGCGAAAGAAAACTCGCTCGCTGATTCTCTCCTCGTTTCGATTCTCTCAAGGGGAATAATAAAATCAAGAACTCTTCTATTGCTCGAGCCAGTAGTAGTCCCTCTTTCTTTCTCTCTTTATTCCATTCTTTTCTTTTCTTTTATCTTTTTTTTTTTTTTTTTTTTTTTCTTCTCCGGTCTCTTCTTTCTCTTCGTCTCTTCTCCTCGCCCCGATAAAACAACTCCTTTAACGAATTCAAATCACATCCTGTAGACACTTTAAATTAACTATTCTTCTTTATTTCCTTTACTTTTCAAAATATTGCAGCTGCGCGCGTACGCCTAACGGATAAATTTGTTCTCTTTAAATAGACATTTTTCATTTATAGTTTTTTTTTTTTTTTTCGATAAGAGTTACGTAAACGCAGTCGTGTGTAATGTAGAACGAAGGATTTTTTTTTCGAATTACTTCGTGCTTTGCAGAATAAAGTAATGAATAACTAATATTGAATTATATGTAATTTCATTTTGTTGTCAAATATTTAAATTATTTATAACTTTATAAATATACTTCATACTTATTCTATCTATATATAAGTATGTATTGAAGCTGTTAAATTTTAAATGAAAATTAAAATTCAAAACAATAAAATAATTATATCAAGCATCTTCAAATACGTTTGATTATAAAATTTTTCTTAATCCACTTGAAATTCAGTGCGTTTGATAAAATTATCAGTACAGAATATAAGTAGCGTAATAATAAGTTATTCTCGGGTAAAATAAGAGCTGAACGACAACAAATCACTTAAACGGTACCACTTCCAGCTAAAAACAAAACAAAAAAAAGCTAGTACCCTTCGTAATCTTAAAGTCCGGGCAAAGAAAAGCGCTCGAGTAAAAGTGTCACAATAGAACGAGACGAAAAGGGAGGAAAAAAAGAGAGAAAGAGAGAGAGAGAGAAACGAGTTTAAGGTGTAGGAAAAGAGTTTTCTCGGTACGATCGGTAAATAAAAGAAAAATCTCGACGGGTTTTTCACCGAAAGAGTACAAGCTCTCTCTCTCTCTCTCTTTCTCTCGCACATACGCGTATGTTCACGTACCGACGTTTTCTCTCTCTCTCTCTCTCTCTCTTTTAGCTTCCGCAAAAATCAATGCTAGAAGCGCGCTCAAGGTAACGCTTTTACATCTCTTGAACGCCGTCCAAATAAAATCTGCAACAAGAAAGCCGACCGCACGACGCTCCCTTCCTCGAGCTCTCACGTCCCAAATGCGGATTTTTTCGATGATTCCTGTCTCCCTCTCTTTTTCTTTCACTTCTCGGCTAACCCCAAAATCTCGGAATTTATTTTATTCCCGTTGTGTCGGTATAGCATAATCGCTTTCTTTTTCTCTCGAGTGCATGTCGCTTGTTTTGTCGGCGATCCTTCGTGTAATCGTGTGAACGTGTCTTTTAAAATTCGAAGTTAACGGGAGGTGAGGGAAGAAAGGGTTGAGAGATAAATCTAGGACGGTCGTGTTGGTGTGTTGGTTAAGGGCGAGAGTCGTATGTGGTCGGCTGATTAAGATTTTAGATAATGATTTCAAATTTAGGTGAATTAAGATAATTGCTCGTGGTTTTTTATTTACTGGCGGTGAATTTGCTGTTTGGCTTGTCTTGCGTTTGTTTTGCGTTTTTGAAACGAGGATACTTTAAGGGCTTGAGATAGAAAAAGTCAAAATTAAAGGGAAAATTAAAGGGAAACTAAAGTTTCATTCGTTTTTCTTTTTTATTTTATTTTCTTGTTTATAAGGTATCGTTAAAGCTTTAGTATAGAAGTAAGGTTATATGGATTTGCATTTGAGACTTTATTTACATACTTCGCTATTTTAAAGATTTATGTTACTCTTTAAATTCAAAAATAACGTAAAAGTGGGAAAATTTATTTTAATGTAAATTTAAACAAAAAGGATACATAAACAAAAGAATATATTTCTAAAAAATATTACATCTTATAGTTTAAAATTTTTCATAAAGTATCAAAAGTAGCTAATAAAAAATTTACATTTAAAATGTCTAACAAAATAAAATAAATTTCAAATTTTCTCATCAAATTTATTTAGTAAAATCGTAAAAATTTTTATTCAAACGGAATAAAAATAATTTTTCAAAATAAAATATATCACTTTTCAACGCTAAAACCCTTACAAGTCTCCATAAAACATTTTATACAATAACCAATAAAATACATAAACTTAAAAGGAGAGAAAGTAGCTCGAGGTAAACGCATAAACAGAAAATTCCGAAAAAGCTCTCTCTCTCTCTCTCTCTCTTCACAAATTTTCACCGCATCGTAAGAGAAGAGAGAGAGAAAGAGAGAGAGAGAGAGAGCGAGAACCGCATCGTATAAAAGTAAAAAGGAGGGAAGAAAACGAACACCGCGAAGAGACACGGAGTCAGCGGTAATTCGCGGCATGTCCCGCGTAGCTTATGCCGGCGACACGACGTCGTCGCTGTAAAATTCGCGCAGACGGAAAGTAAGATAGAGAAAGAGAGAGAGAGAGAGAGAGACTAAGGAGAAAAGGAAAACCCTCTCTCCGTCGAGGCGACGAAGGACGGAAGAAAGCTCAAGCTTTGCTAAGTTGAGAGTGCAGCATCGAGGGATCGGTTCACTTTCTCTTTCTCTCTCGCTGAAATAAAAGCTTAAGTAAAAGGATTTCGCGAATGCTCTATGGATGTGGCTCTTTTTTGCGTCTTTTTAGATCTGAAATGATTTTACGTTTGTATTAGGAATGATTAATTTATATATATATATATAATGTGTGTACATGCGTTTCAATGGTGAAAACAATTTTTGAAATATTGTGAAAAATTAAATAAAATATTTATTTTAAATTAAAAACGATATTGATTGTATATTTATTTGAATGCAAATTTTCACTTAAAAATAATATAGAAAAGTTTTATTAAATTTAATTCTAACAGGTGTTCGACATATTAATCAAATGAATAATTATATAATTTTTAATATAAACAGAAGCTTTTGATATTATTACCAATAAATTTTTTTTTTTCATCCCCTCAACCGAACAAAAAGATAAAATTCTAAAAATTGACAATACTCCATAATTCGTAAAACTACCGCGTGCATTCCCACGCTTAAAATTCGCCTTTTAAACTAAGTAATACCATACCCGCGGACACATAACCACAGCGACAAAAAGAATCTTCAAAATACATTTCGAACAGCGAAGCGCAGAGGGATGCAAAAAAAAAAGAGAGAAAACGCAGAGAGAAAAAAAAAAGAAAAATATCAGCAGGCAGTACCGGCAAGCCAGCAGCCACGCTCTTTCATTACCCGGCAGTTGTTGGAAAAGAAGAAACGCTGTGAGAGAGAGAGAGAGAGAGAGAGAGAGAGAGGGTCAAGCAACGCAACGGGACCGTAAAACTTTTTAAAATCAACGATACATGCGCACGTATACACCCACACGTTAGCTCACACAGGCACGCGTGTAGATCGCTGTTAAAAGCCAGGGGAAAAAAAGAGGGATAGCGAGACGTACGATAACGTAGAAAGGCGAAATAGAGCGTAAGTGCATGTACGTATCTTCCACATATGTGCATGTTTCGTCTACAGAGAAACATACATATACACACTTACACACATACGTTTGCGTTAGAAAGAGAGAGAAAAAGAGGATCCGCAGTCGGGAAAAGGAAGAAAATAGAAAGAGAGGCGGCCACGCGGCTACTGCCGTAAAGCCGATCGATAGCCAAACTCCTCTCTGTCTGGCGCGACACACAAACACACACAAACACACACACACACACATTCACTCACACAAGTGGAATCTCGGAGAGGGTAAGAGAGAGAAAGAGAGAGAGAGAGAGAGAGAGAAAGAGAGAGTAGTAGGCGCGCAATCTCTATCCATCTCTCTCCTTCTCAACGGCGCGTTTCCCTCTTTTTCTTCCCTCCCACACCCCCTTCAGAAGAAGCTACCACCCATACCTACTTTTCGACTGTCTTTTGACCGGGTGCACACACGGCAATAATCTTTCTACTCCGGTGGAAGGAGCCACCTTTCTCTCTTTCTTTCCTTCCTCTTTTTCTCTCTCTTTTATTTTTTATTCTCTT
Source organism: Chalcis sispes (assembly GCA_949987625.1). NCBI lineage: Eukaryota > Metazoa > Arthropoda > Insecta > Hymenoptera > Chalcididae > Chalcis > Chalcis sispes. The sequence goes on along the minus strand of OX465098.1, from coordinate 11,034,066 downwards.
AAACGGCCTCTTGAAAAGCAAAGGGATGAAGGAGGAAGGGAGAGAGAAATGGAAAAAAGGGAAGGTTTATACGTGAACGTTTCCTCCTCTTTCCCTCTCTTCGATGAATTTCGAAGCGACAAAGCGCGGACGACGGACTGTTTGTCGATTTGAGCCGGACTATTTTTTTTTTTTTTTTTTTTTTCTGTTCGATGCGAGTGCGCGTCGGTTTGTGTGTGTGTATTTGCTCGTTTTTTTTTATTAGCGATCGAGTACGCGACTCTCTATCTCTCTCTGTACTTCTACGGTAACAATAGACCGATGGATCGGCGAATTTTTTTTTTTGTTTTTTTTTCTTTTTTTTTGTTTTTTTTTTTTCGTTCTTCGGTCTTTTTTTCGGCGTTTGATATGGAAATTGTCGATCATCGTTTATCTTTATTGTGGCGAGGTTGCGTTATCAGTTTTTTTTTTTTTTTTTTTTTTTTTCACTAGTGGAGAAATAGGGGCTCGAGGTTTGTTTGACAGGATACGTGACAAAAATAAAGTTTTACGAGTGATTTTATTCGTTCTACGTCGAGCGTATAGCTTCTGTATGACTATTTGATTATTTAACATTGTTTGTAAATGTTAAATTTGTTAAAAGGTTTATCTGATATTACGCGTGAAGTATATCGCAACGTGAAAATGACTAAGCCGGTAGAACAAAAAAAAATTAAATGCTTACGGTTGTCCGACTAGACTTATACATGTTCTACTGATGTATACATTTATTGAAGCACTTCTATTACAGTTAATATAATTTTCCCAAAATTTTTTAAATTTTTTATTAAAAATTGTGATAAAAATATACAAAATTTTATTATTTGAAAACAATTAAATTAGCCGACAGTTTTTTAAATTTAACATTTGAAAAAATTCAGCAATTAAATTACGATTTAAAATAACATTTCGTTCGAGCACTTAAACATTTATCCAATCGAGAAACCCGGCAAAAATTCTAAAACACCTAAAAAGTCTCACCGAGTCGACTATTTCAAACGGGCGCAACTTTGAAAAGCGAACAAAACGAGAAGAGCACCGCGCGACAAAACGACAACGGAACGAGCTCGGAGTACCGCAGCACCAGCAGCTGATCCTCTCTCCCTAAACACGCGCGCACACGCGTAAAGGAACAAAACAAAACAAAACAAAACAAAACAAAAAAAAGCGAAGAGAAAAGGGGGGAAGCGTCGAGCTTCACCGCGAACAACAAAAAAAGAAAAACAACGCGCACGCGTGCCTACACCGAAGCTCAAAGCGAGAATAAGAGAGAGAAAGAGACGGAGAAAGCGTGTTGATTGCACGCGCGTATGCAAGAGAGAGAGAGAGAGAGAGAGAGAGAGAGAGACGATAGGAAGGAATAACATCGGCCTAAATAAGTATGTACGACGCGCTAATGACCGTTCTAAGTTTGCTGGCCGTCCGAGAGAGAGGACGACGAACTTTCAAAACGACGAGATGCCCAAAGAGAACTGTGTATGTACGTTTGTATGTAAGTGTATAGACATACGTTATTCCGGCCGGATTTTCGGTACGGCACAGGTGCGGCGCACAAATTTCCACCCCCGAGAGTTTACCGAAAGAGAGAGAAAGAGAGAGTGAGAGAGAGAGAGAGAGAGAGAGAGATGAGAGGATAAAGTTTGAGGAAGGTGAAAACAAGGAGGTTTTCGCGGTTATTTCGAGTTCTTTAATTGTCGATCGTTGTTTTGTTTTCTCGGTGTAGATTAGTGGATTATATAACGCGGAGGATTTTAGGATACGGAATGATTGATTTATGGATTCCGTGTATGCTTTGCTTGATTAATATTGTTTTGGAATAACGACACTTGCGACCGATACTTCGGCGAGAAAATAAAAGATTAAATAAACAATTTGAGATATCGTAAGCTTTTAAATCGCTTTTTTTTTTTATTTGGAAATCGAAAATGAAATAAATGAGAATAGATTTTTCTTTAGATTGTTGTATTTTAATTGAATTTTATTTTACAAAAATGCTACTTTAAATAGATCAAAAGAAGCTTTTTTCTACTTTTTTCTTAATGCGCAAAATCCATGTAAAAAATTTGACAATAATAGGAACATTAGATGATAAATAGTATAATAATTCTTTAAATCGCTGAAAACCGACTAAATATTAAATTAAATATTAAAATATGTGCGCAATTCACTAATATTTACATCATATAAAATATTAAGTAACGACAAATGAATAAAACTATTTATTATTCTGATTAAAAATGTAAATCTTTAATTTTGTATTTAATACATTTAAAATATTTCTGTTGAACGTAAAAAAAAACATTACCCTAAAATAAATATATTATTTAACAAATTTACATACATTACAATACATATTCTAATTGCATACGTATATCACGCAACAACAAGAAATCTTAATTCCCAAAGAGAATAAAGTTAAAAGCGCATAAGTGTCGAGCAAACGACGCAAACTCTCTTTCTCTCCTCATTAAATCAGAAAAGGTAAAAGCGCGCGAATTTACAGGAGCAAAAAAAGAAAGAAAAAAAAAAAAAAAAACGGAGAAAGAGGTAAAGGGAAGAAAGTTTGAAAAGTTTTTTAATGAAAAGCGATCTAGGACTACCGGAGGGATATAACCGGTAAAAATCGTACACCGATGACGAGCCTGAAAATTTTGGGGGTAACATGAATTTCATTCTGACAGGTTCGCGTGACGTGCCGTGTTCTCCTATCTGGTTCCTCTACTTTCTCTCTCTCTCTCTCTCATCGTTTCGCGCTTAATTTTCAGGATAAAGGGAAAAAAAATCGTGCGCAATTTGCCGCTCCGTTTCCTTAAACTGCGTCCCTTCCTCACCGCTCGTGTGTTTTATCGTTCGGACCGAAAGTGTATTCCCGAGAAATAGAGAGAGAGAGAGAGAGAGAGAGAGAGATAGAATGTCGCGCGCGCTCTAAACTCTTTGGGGATTTTCACGTAAGGTGGGAAAGAAAGAGAGAGAGAGAGAGAGCGAGAGAAAGAGAGGAAGAGAGAGTTACCGGCTGCTGCATCGCGCTGCTTTATTTCGGGTTGTGGGTCGGTGTGAGGCTATGGTCGAAGGAAAAGTTTTATACGTATACGCGCCGCGAATTCGCCTCGGCTCTGCTGCTACACCGCGCCGCTTGTAAACAGTGCTTTTGTGTACTTTATTTTTAGCGCTTAGTTTTATGCCGACGAGTAATAATCGCATGTGCGATTCGTATAAGGTTGATTTCGTTCCGTTCAATTAATGCAATAGTATGCAAGTAATGAAAATATATTAAATACTTGTATTTTTATAGCTGCTCGTTTAACTCACCATAATTGCTTTTTATACTTAATTATAATTAAAAATAACTTTTATAATTGTGAATATCAATAAACAATTTTTTTTTAAATATTAAAATCATTTTTTTTATCAAGAATACATTGATTTTATAATGATGTCGTATACTATAAAAAATAGTTTTTCAATAATTTAAAGACTGAATATTTGTTATTGTCAAAAATTTATGACTATTTTTTTAAAAATAGTAGTAAAAGTAATAATCCTATTTACTATAAAACTTATAAAAATGCACGCAATAAAGTAAATTTCATTCTATAGTCGCAAACATTATTACAAAATAATTCATCGAAATTACTGTGCATAAAATTAAAATAAATACGTTTCTTATCTGTAAACATTTTAAGCTTAAACTATATAATAAATTTATTATTTCTCCAAGACCAACTATAAAAAATTTGAAATTCCATACAACTTTAACTAAAAAAGTATCCACATCCTCCAGTTATATCATCTCCGCAGTCATCCAATCGCGAAAATCCTGCACCGATCCTTCACAAAAAAAAAAAAAAAAAAAAAAAAAAAAAAAAAAAAAAAAAAAAAACCCAACAGAAAAGAAAAGAAAAAAAAGAAGGAAAAAAATAAAGTAAAGATTCAACCAATCTCTCACACTATCCGTCGCCTCTATATATCAAAACCAACAAGAGCGCAAAGAGAGACGGCGGCGTCGCTATCGACGCTGCGCCACGCGCGCACGTGCTCGCACTGCAGCATCTCCTGCACACATACACGTACATACACACACACACACACACACAGAAACAAACCAAGTGCGTTGTATACGAGCGTTATAACGCAAAAGAGAGAGAAAGAGAGTCGATAATTTCAAAGGGAGATCCTTTAATCGACTACTAATCGTACGTTTCGCTGCGGACGAGGATGGTTTTTGGATTAACGGATTTTATGAGGGATCGAATGTTGCGGTGTTGGATTTTTGGTTCTTTTTTCTTTTTTTCTTTTTTTTTTTGGTTTGGTTTGGTTTGGTTTGGTTTTTGGAGTACTGTCGCGGTGTGCCCGCGATTTTAGGTTTGCGCAGGAAGATCGCGGTGTTAACAAACGCTTATGCGTTCTATTGTTATTGTTGTTGTGTTCGTTGAGATTATGCGAGATTTAACTCGTTGGTGTAAGATTTAACGGACGGTGACGTTCGCGGAATTTTTATTTTTTCGTTTCTTTTTTCTATTTGACATATTGAAACATTCTAAAATTGTATTGCAAAATTTCCTAGCTTGCAATTTAATTTCTTTATAAAAAATTGACGATTGTAATAAACTTAAGGTTAAATAAATTTAAGTATAAAAATACCAAATAAATTAATGCTTTTGCATTGAATATTTTTTTCTTTACAACATTTATAATTATAAATATACGTTATAATTTTAATACATAGAAAAATTCTGCAATAAATCATAAGAAAATTGTAAAAACGTGACAAATACATTCGAAAATTTTGGGCTGATTAAAAATTAAATCTCCTGAGAATAAAAGTCATTGCGTATAAATTAATTTTCTGTAAACATTTCGTTAAAAAAATAATTCATACGCATTGAGCATTTTTTATTTTTCGTTAGTCTAATCATTCAAATTTAACTTTATTTATCAAACCCCTTTTTAACTATCAATAATATTTTATACACGACACTGAATTTTTATTAGGCATGGTGTGCGAACTTTGTGTGTAATTTATTGTTAATTATTACTATAATTTTAAAATTGAAGAGGAAAAAATGTTTACGCCATCAAAAAACCAACCAAATTATAAGTATAATCGCAACAAATTTACGTAATTTTCGAATAAATTTTATTTGCTCATTTTTAACGGTAATTAATTAAGTACGACAGTAAATTAAAAATTTTTTTTTAAAGTTTGCAACATATTGATAAATTATTCAATTCTTACCGAACATTAAGCAGTAAACATAACAATGTTTACTAACATAAAAATATATGCTATATATGTATAAACAAGGAAAATAAATAAATAGTAAATTATGAAATGGTTAAACTAACCTGTCCTACGGAAGGTGCCTGAAGATAAGTCGAGACATCCGGTTCCACCATGCAGCTCCTGTGGGTATCCGGGATGAACATGAGTAGGTGGGACTTGCTCGGTATCCAGTCTGGCGGCGCGCACGACCAACGCGGCTACGCAACAAAAATATTGGCTAGTGTGTGTATGTATATATATCCCACCCCTCCGACGAGTAACAAATTAAAAAAGCTCGCGCGCGTAAAAAACGCGTATTTTTATATATAAGAATGCAAGTCCCTCTATCTCTCTCTCACTCTCTCTTTCTCTCTCTCTTTTTGCCTCACGTATCAGTAAATCGAAATCAAAACAAAACACCAGTCCGGCACCGACTTCTCTCTCACCTCGCGCAACTTCCTCATCAACACCGAGAAGCTTACTCTTTCTCTCTCTCTCTCTCTCTTTCTCCCGTTTACGTTCTTTTAATACCGGCTTGCGTGTATGTACGCGTGTTAACTTCTCTTCGAGAGTAAAGGAGAGAGCGTGCGAGCCGTATAAACGGGGTCTGACCGTCGGGATTATTGCTACTGCTTACGAGCAGCTCGGACGATGGGGCACGGCGCGCCCAGGCACGCGCATCCTACCTCCTAACGCGGGCCACACTTCTCGCTCGACTGCCAGGAGCGCGATGCGCCCGCTAACGCTACGCGACTCCTCTCTTTTCTACTTTCTCTCTCTCTCTCTCTCGAGTACTCGTCGTCGGCGCGCGCACGCTCCCATTTTTACCCGCAAGTGTATGTACGTACACGTACACGTTGGTATAAGTACGCGAGACTGGAGCTTTCGCCGAAAGCTTACTCTCTCTCTCTCTCTCTCTCTCTCTCTCTCTTGCGCTCCAGTGTGAAAGAGAGAGATGGTGGGCGCCGCGTCGGCGTATACAGAGGCGCCGACCCCGCGCAAACGCGAAATTCTATCGCTTTCTCTCTTGCGACTTTTTAATTCTTCTTTCTCTCTCTTTCTCTCTCTTTCTTTCTCTCGCTCTCTCTCTCTCTCTCATGTATGTACTCGCGCATTTACGAAAGTATGATTTTACCCTTGTAAGCCGGGGATACGCTCGGGGAATTCGAAAGAGAGAGATAGAAAGAGAGAGACTTTTCGATAGCGAGGTGGGATTTTTGGGGAAATTTTCGGCTTTTATGGTTGCGTGATTGAAAATCGGAGATTTCGATTTGAATGGATTAAATCGGTCGTTCGTGAATTTTATTGTTCGAATGCGTCTTCGTATTATTTTCTTCTTTTTTTTTTTTCTTTTTATTTTTCGTTTTGCAGGCCGTTTCAAATGTTTCGAACTTCTAGAGTTATTTTCTTTTATTCATATGTAAATTTAAAATGATTTATGATAAACTGAATTTACAAGTTTGCCTTATGTTTGTATAAATCATTTTCTTTTTTATTTGAGATAAGATGTTAATATCGTATACTCTATAAGATATAAAAGTCATTCGCCAATATTTTTAATTGGTTCATATCCTTATTTTTTTAGCCTACTTTAAAAACATGATATTGCACCACATAAAAAAAATTGCTAGCACATATTGTACTATGTATTGTTATTAAATTAATATTTTCTTTAATTGTTTTAAATACATGGATTATAACTTATAAATAATTATTCTAATTTTACTGCATTTTAATTATTCCGTCTATGTATCGGTGACGCGTTTACGTCAATGTCAATACAATGGAAGCGCAAAGCTTTTGACATTGAACAATTCAAAATAGGTTTTAATTGTTTTAATTTAGTCACTTTTAACCTTAGAATTTATTATTACTCTATTGAATTCGAGTCTTCAACCAGAATGAAGATTCAACTTTTGAAAAGATACTGCCTGCGTTAAACTCATTACATCGTTAATTTTTAAATTCTTTAAAATAAGATACAAATTCCTACACACTTTAATATCCGACTATTATACATTTTCTTTTACGATATGGCTCTAGAAAAACGCCAAGAAAATACATCGGAGTAACTTAAAGACAACCCCAAAGTCCCCGTAAAATAAAAATCACACCGCCAGCTCTTATCTCCCGCAAAACAATGTAGAACCCATAAAGCAAATAAAAAAAAAAAAAAACAGCTCATCCTGAAAACTCCCTCATACTCGAACTTTACAACCCTTGCTACTACTACCATTTCCCCTTCCTTTTCTCCGTTTCTACACACACCTTACGAAGCTCCCCGACGTCGTCCCTAAAATTCGCGCTCTCTCTGTCTCTCTCTCTGTCTGTCTGTCTGTCTGTCTCTCTCTCTCTCTCTCTCTCTTTCTTCGTGGCCCCGTTCGTTTTTCTCCATTTGTTTTTCCCGGCGGGTAGTCCAAGGAAGGAATACACGCCGGAAATGAAGGAGAATGGATGGCCAGTTCGGCCTCTCGTGTTCTTTTTACGCGGCGACGCTCGAATTTTTCTTTTCCCCCTTTTTAACTCTCTCTCTCTCTCTCTCTTTCTCTCTCTCTCACCCTTTCCCTCTTTCTCGCTATTTTTCTTTCTTACGCCGCTGAGCAAATTTCGGTATGGTAGCGCGATTTTTCGAACGCTGCGTTCTGTGAGATGAAAACGCGAGGGAAAAAAAGGAAAGGAGAGTGATCGGTATTTTTAAAACGTAGATTTTCCAGGGTTTATGATTGCGTCTTTTTTTCTCCTCACCGACCCCCCCTCCCCCCCTCCCCCCTCGGGGGATTTGAGGTTTTAAAAGTTCGCTACCGTTTAGTGCTTCGTGATGTACGTAAGTTTGTTTTTATGCCGAGCGAGCGAGTTAAAGTATATGTATATATCGGCTAGTTTTTATTCGGGAAAAAAGCTTCTCTTAAATAGTTACTACGATGTGATTCTTACTCGCAAATATAATGCAGTAAATTCATTCAAAGTGCAAGTAATTTTAGATACGGTTAAATTTTATTTACCCATTGTAATAAATTGTAAAAATTTAAATTTACAAGTAAATTTCGAGAAATTATTATCTCTGTTTATTGAAATTGTTGATAAATTGTAGCGCTTGTCTATTTTGTTAATTTATAAAGTCTCACATTTATCGCTCTTTCAATAATAAACGAGATACAATTTTCTGTGCATGTAAATAGTATACTTTATGTTTATCAATGATCATTAATTAAATGGATATTGATTTTATAAAATTCAGCTTTTTGAATTATCATTATTACAGCAAATGGGACAAAAAAAAATTTTACAGTTACTATATTCATTTATTTAACTAGTTATAGTTAATAATCACATTATTTCATAATATTTTTAATTTAAATTTCCCTTACGAGGATAGTAACTTGCCGAACTCGATTTGGGAGTAAATTTTCGTCGTGTGCAAGTGTCCCTTCACATTAATTAAAGTAATTTATTACGCTAAACTATGCAACGGACCATTTAGCCCTCGCCATTGAATTAATATTCACTCTATTGGGGTAATCAAAATTTACTATTATATTTATTTATTAAAGTAAAATATTATTTTATGTGAAAAAAGTTTTTTTCCCTTTTTTTTTTTTTTTTTTGTTTTTAAATTAACATTCTCGTAACTCTTATATTCTTTATTGATTACCGATATTTAAAATGCTAAAATAAACTATACTACAAGGTTAAATTTAAAGCAATATTTGAGTCGTATTAACTTTAAAATTCCATTTTAAATAATTTACTAGCGAGAAAAAAAACAAAAGACAAATAAATTTTCATCTACTTACTGAAAAGTATACGAGCTCTTTTCTGCATAAAATAAAAAAAGAACAGCACCTCGTGATTTTACTTTTCTCAATACTCGCTTTATTGCTTCTTTCGTTCTCCTTGAAACCTCGACACGGAACAAGGGACCAAAGAGCGTAGAAAAGGATCGGTACGCGTGTAGTATTTCCTGAATAAATATACAATCGCGGAAGCGAGCGAGAGGAAGCGGATAACCGGAGAGTAAGAGAGAAAACGCGTCTAATCCCCAAGGGGTTGCTTCTGCACATGCTGATGTTTGTGAAAGAGGAGATAAAGCATCTTGACATCAATACGTACCTTGGGCTACGTTGAATGCTTCGGGAAATACATCTTCGGAAAGCTTGAATATATGTCGGACTTCTTTATTAACTCGTTCAGCTGTTTATTTTTCATGATTTTTCTTCCTTTTTTTTCTCAATTTATTGAACTTTGAAATTCGTGGTTATGTAGAATGTTGATATTTAACTAAAGAAGAAATTTTTCTTTATTGTAATTTTTTAATACGTGAAAATTTATACTTTTATTGTTATTATTATTATTATAATTTAAAATTTAACTTATACATATATTATAAAATAAAAATATTGATGATTTTATCGATTAATACAAACACACACACACACACACACACACATATATATATATATATAACATAAATGTCTAAAAATTAAAAAATTCTGAAATTCGTATTTCGCTAAGTTAGTCGAAAAAAAAAAAATTAACCGTCAAATTTTTTAAATTAAAATAAAAACACTTATTTCGGTCTATTTTGCTTTACAATTTATTTCAAGAAAAAAATCAAATTTTATATAATAAATTTTTTAAATTAACATAAATTAAGATATTTATGTATATAACTACATTGTATCAATTTAAAAACAAATTTAATTGACAAATTACAACTCAAAAGAACACTTCATAAAATTGATTAAAATTTGTAAAAAAAGTATCTTAACGTCTGCTTTAACCCCGATTATAAAGAGAACTTTCACAGTTACTCACCAAAAAATGTAAAAACTTCAGCACGATCTATTTTATCTAGTAGTTCTGCAGTAGTACAAGAGAATCGAAGTCAATCGACTTTGCCTCGTAATCCCGCATTCGAATCTAGCGTAAAGAGTATAGTAAAATCGCGAGACAACGACGGTTTGCGAAATTTCAGGAGTAGAGTAGTACTCGGTGCGTCAGGTCGCGCCGGTGCATTATAGTCATCGCGAGTCCGTTCGCGCGCGGCCTGGCACCTGACGCGCATAACGATTGCGCGACCGATCGCCGCTGGAATTCCGCGTCGGACAACTGAAATGTTCCGGATAGCGCCCGGTGTGTAGGTACGACTTCGGCTTGGAAACGTGAAAGAGCGGTTACAAGGGTTTGCTGTAAATTTTATGGGTATTTGTTGGCTGCTGCTGAAGAATTTGTAGAAATAGAATTGATTTTGAAGTATTTAACGATTTTTATTGGCAAAAGACTTGGGAATTATCCTGTACGAGTTACTAATCGTTTATCATTATTAATTTTTACATTCGTAAATATTAAATTGCAAATGATTACGGTTTGATTTCATCCAGTACATGAATCTTAATTCTTTAATTGAATAATTAAAAACAAACAATGAGTAAAATAAAAATAATAGATAATTTTTAATATTCATGATTAATTTTAAATTCTAAATAAATAATATTTTTCTTAAATAATTTTTCTATTTTTCATGTGAACAATAAAAATGAATTGATATTAATTAATAAACAATGTAATTTTTATTCATAGGTATTATTTAAACATTTCATTTTATTTATTAAAAAAAATATATTAACCAAAAACACTATTCATAAAAAATTTCAATCGTTTACGTAATGAATTTCGATTCTGCAGTAAATGCAAAAAGCTCAATATTTTGTGATAGGTAAATGAAATAACACGAAATATATTTCCAGATGTTCGAGCGAGTTTTTATTATAAATATAAGGTATAAGATGGTAAGAGCAGATTGTTAATATACCTTGCATGAGTTACAAATCACGGTATACAACAGAATTCTCTCGAGCTCATTAGATATTCTGCACGATGTTGTCCGTTGCGAAGAACAAGTTTATATATGTGTATGCGCGTGTAACGATGCACACGTATGCAATGTGTAATTGGCAGTCGTTGAACTCGATATACACATCATATTGTTTGTTCCGTTTTTTTTTTTTTTTTTTTTTTTTTTTTTAAGAACATGTGTGGACGTTATTTCAATTAATAATATTTATTCACTGACCCACTCAGCATGTTTTTTTTTTATTTTTCATTATTCTTCTACAACTTACTTGAGCTCTTTAATATATGTAATAACTTTTAATACAACTTATTCTCATCTTCGATGCTCACTTTTTAATCTTCCTTATTTTCCGTTTACTTATGCATAATGAACGTATAATGATCTTAAAGGTGATAAAGTTTTTTTTTCATACTAAAAAATGGGTATTGGCATCTCGAGAAAAAATTATATATTATTAATGGATACTTTATGTATAATTTTGAGTAAGTTTATCGATACATGTATGTTAAGTAGACATTTTTTTTTAATTATTATTAAATTTTTTGCAAAATTGATGGAATATGCTTAATAATTAATAAGACAATGTACAACTATAACAATTTTTTTCCAAAAATCTAAGATGAATTGCGAATAAATATAACTTAAAATTACATTTGTAAATAAAAGAAAGCAATATATTACGATTATCGCCAATCTCAGTCGAAACAGCTTGCAGTTCCTAAAATAATATTGCGACTCAGAAATGAATATTGAGTTTAAAGCAACGTATTTTGAAAAAAAAGCTCCTTTCCAAGTTTTGTGATCAATTATAAAATTGAGATAAATGCATATGTTTTTGTCGCAACCTTAAAGACGTTGCTGAAAACATTCTGTATCTAATTTACTGACAATTTTCTTGCAACTTATTTAAATTATAACTTCATTGCATTGTTAGGTTTTTACAGTAATCCATTATAAATGTGAATCATTATTCGCAGTAATTACTAAACAAAATTAATTGTTCGAAATTTTTGTTTACGTCTTAAAAACAAAGAGATTTGTTGAAAATTGTGATTACTAAAAGTAATGTATTCAGAAATGTGCAATAAAAGTGTCGGTAAGATAAGATTCTATCATTCACTTAAGATCACTACACACGTTCAAACATGGCATTCATACATGTTTATATTTCCTTGTGCTTGCTTTCGCGAAACAGATATTAGAGCACCCACAGTTTATTTTTTTAGCACGTCGATCTCCATTCGTACGTTGCACTACCAACAGCGATAACAAGGTAAAGTTTGGTACTACACCAGAGTGCACGAAACCAGAGATAGATAACAGACAATAGGTGGTTTTCTTAACAGAATACATCCGTGTCGATTGCATTCTTGCTTTTTCGAGTCTTAGTACCATCTAGGAGCTTTGGACTAGAACTGAAAGAATGAATAACAAGACATTAAAATATAATTTTAAAAACAATTTCAAGTATTTAAAAATCGCTTTTATTTACCCTCTTTAAAAACTCTTCAGCACATGTACGAGCTCTAGCATTCATTGAAAGTTTCATTTCACTGATTTCTCTATCAATTTCCTCCATAAAGTGAATAACAAAATCCACAATTTTGTGTTTATACATTTGCTCTGTATGTATATTTGTGATTAAAAAGCTAATGTCATATCCCTATAAAACATTTTAATTTAATAGAATAATTAAAATCATATAAATCAAAGAAAATGCATATAAAAAGATATCTACATGCATATTAAATAAATCTAACAATGGAGAACAAAAAAAATTTAAAAGCTTCTCCGAGTCATAAATATTTAAAGATGCATGACTATGATTCATAATTTATTCATCATTGCATTTTTTTTAATACTTAAACTTAATTAAATTGTTAATAATATTTATTGTAATTAAATACAATATTAATAAAAATATAAACATACCGGTACAGGTTTCCTCCTTAAAATTAGGAAATTTTCTGATCGCATCATCATAAATCTTGTAAACTTGTGACACAAAATTCTTTCTAAGTCATCAACTTGTTTTACAGCTATACTTATTCTCATACTATTTATACTAGATTCAATGAAAACTCTTTCATTGGCATTCCTACTAATCAAAACTGGTGTCAGTACAAGTTCTCTACTTGCTCTTACTTCTACCTCTGGCTTATTGTGCTTCTCAATAATCTGAGATGAAAAGTTTTCCAAACACATAGCAGCAGTCAATGTACGCCTTACTGCAGTGAGATAAGGCTTCAAAGAACTTGACTAAAATAAAATATAAATTTAAAGTACATGTTTTATTAATAAACATTTTTTTTTAATATCAAATTATAAACTAATTATTTACAAAAACAAGAATGTAGTTTTGAAAAAATATATTTAAATATTAGACCTAAAAAAAAATACTAAAAATGTGATTAATTTATTGATTTGAAATGTAAAAAATTAAAATTATTTTTAGTTTTAAATTATATATTTAAAATTAGATACAAAAATAAAATAACTTCATGATTCAATGCTTGTTTGTGCAGATATGATAACTGAGACTTCCTATTACCCATGATTTGAAAAATTCATTTTTAAACTAACTTTACTTACCATTTTAAAAAATTAAATATTTTCGCATTAAAAGATAAATAGAAAATGAAACTTTTCAGATATGATTAATGAGATACTCTATTCTTACGCTTTGGAAAAAAAATCGTTTATGCACGAGTGTACAAACACTTTGACTTTTGACGTTGAAATTGAGCTGCTCATAACCTATATTCATGCTCACCACAGGAGGGAGGGCAGAAGCAAAAAAGATAAGTGTTGGTATTCATACTTACCATCTTTGCTGAGCGAAATCCAGGCGGCCGGCACTCCGAAAGTCGTTATATTTCGTCTCTCGAACCTTGCGTGGGTCAACAATGATCCCAAAATCTCACCGACGACGTTCAGGTGCACGCAGGAAGTGACACATCACGCGCCGCACACCGATTTCGTATCATACAGTCGCAGGGGCTGGGTCGTCCTCGACGTTGTCTCTCACCCGTTTTAGCTTTGCTCAGTATTTTCTGCCCGTATGCAGGCAGAAAGAAAGAGTGAGAGTGAGAAAGAGAAAGAAGTGAGGATATCGTGAATAAGGAGGAAGCAAACGCGCCCGATAATAAATACGCATGCGTAAAGGCGCAAAGTTTAAATGCACACAAATTTTATTTTGGTATAATAGAAATAATATTGTTAACTGTTGACACGAATCAATATTTTTTAATATCTAATTATTACTTTAAAATAAATCAACTATATACAGCATTATTTAAGACATTATTAAAAATTTTAATGCAAATTAATATTTTATTGAAAAAAATGAAAACGTTTAGTTTTCTAATTTTATCACTAAATAATTCATTTACTTTGAGATTGATGTGTAGTCTAAGTTACTGATATAATTCTAATTCTACAATTAATTAATTTTAGTTTTATATTCATCGTGAAATAAGGTAAATATAAAAATTAACACAATATTTTTTTGTATATAGACTTTATTACAACCTACAAAGTGTAAATATTCGTTATATATATTTGAATATATAAAAGTTTTATAAATAAGACATTAGTCATCACAATTTGTGTTAAAACTAAACATTTACATGATTTTTTTTAGATTTTTTTAAAATCATACACATAATATATAATAATAACAATACAATGATATAAATAATGATTGTCAACATAGCAGCACAATTATCAAAAAATCACAATTGTAAATTTACACTAGATCTTGATGCAAACTGAAATATCAGCTTTTAGGTAAATTAGTAATATTATAACAATAAAACAGTCTTGAATTCTTAGTAATATATTAAAATACTTAGAACTTGGAGTATAAAATATTTGGCACTAGGGTATCCCAAATGCTTCAGTCATGATTTTGTTACTATAAAAGATTACATTTAGACCAATAAAGAAATTTGTCATTATATAAAAAAAAAAAAAAAAAAAAAATAAATTTTTAGGCACTAATGGTGGTTAATAAAAAATTATGCCCCAACAAGGCAAAAGATCACATATTGTGTGCAATTGACACAAGTTTGGTATTCTCTTGTAACTGAAAAATTACTTGTGTGACATATATTAAGGGGAATATCTAAAACTATCTAATTTAAAAAATTAGATATTTTAAATAAGACTAAAACTCGTATGTTATGATATATATTTCATGATAGCAATACTTTAGTAAATATTCACAATTATTAAAAATTGTTTCTCACAGTTAATTTGTTGGTTTTTTTAATCTTTGCACAATAATAGCATGAGTATTAAGTGTTCAAAATTCGTTGGTGCTGAATATAGGCTCTTAATTGCTATAAAACTTTATACATGTTATATAGTTTAGAAAATACAGCTATAATTTTAAATTACTTCATCAAGATTACAGCTTATAAGTAAATCATATTTGTAAAATCTATTTGAATGAGTAACATTTTTAGATCTCCTTAAAGAATATTATAAGAGATATGAATCCAATATGTGTGCAAAGTTCACATACAATTAATAATTGTAACACAGTAAAAACTTTCCCCTTAAGAAATTTTTCAAAGTTGCTCTACTTTTTTTCTATGCTGCCACTTCAATTTTTACAATTTATTTGAATAATTATTGCTATTTCAAGTCTTGTGATTTAAAAAGTTTTCTAATAATTATTAAAAAAAAAATTTTAGAAAGTTATTAAAGATTATAATCATTCAAATAAATTGTAATATTTCAACTTATAAAATAAGAGAATTCCTTCATTCAGTAACATATAAAATCTTATCTAAAACATTGGGCTTCATTGTACAATATTCGTTGTAATTGATACCATATAAACAGAAAAAAATAAAACCATTAAAAATCTTTGTCTTAGAAGCTATACAGCTAAAAATTTGGATGGATCTGATTTTATGAAAATCTTAAATAATATTTTAATAGGATTTGAACAAATTTTAAATATTTTAAAAATTTGTACGAATTTATGTATTAAATCAGAATAAATTAGTTTTTGTGCAAAAATCTGTACCTTTCACTTCACTCCTTTATACAAAATGTAAATAAAATTTACTTAAATCCTTTAAAGTAGCATTTACATTTTTTTTCATGTAGATCTAATTTCCATTTCATTGCAATAGTCATAAATTGGAACTTCTGGTGGTGGCGGTGGATCACGAGGTAAACAACTTCGTGTAATGGTAACAGCTAGAAGAGTAACAGTTGAAGCTCCAGCTATATGCCAGGAAAATGCTAATGCTATTTTTTGCATGGATAAAGGTTCAGGACGGAATACACGAACCATATGTGCAATCCATCCTCCATGTAGTATTGTTGTGGCTCCTGTTAACAATCTTACTTCAGGCCATACTAATTCTAGAGTCACGGCTATACTTGTCAGCCATACAGTTGCTGCAAGAATCATATTAACCACAGGACTTTCTGTTAAACTAGCCCACACAAATAAAAAACCTTCTACAAAAAAACTTTGAGCTAAAGCCATCTTGGATAAGCCATCGCTAATAGTACGAGGAAAATAAAAATGCAATACATCTACTAGCCCAGAAAAGGCAAAAAAAAGATAAATAGTAGCATGGACAACTGTTGGTGTAACTAATCCAAGGTTTGGTAAACCACCAGTCAATGTTCCAGCTAAGCCAATGGCAGTTGCAATTAATTTTAGAATTCCTTCAATAGGGTGATTTTTAAGCATTGTTAGGCAAGTTTTACGAAAACGATGTATAGCTCCCAATTTTGGACTTTCACGATGCTGTCGTGGCTTTGGCCTAACATACCACATTCTTGCATATTCACAACACCATTTAACACCAAATGCATAGAAAATTATACCAGTTAATAAATATGGCAGATGATTTTCATCTCCAGCCATTTTGGTATCTGTAAGAAAATATACAAACTTTTTGTTTTATAAGAAATTATTATTATTAGAAAATTAAATAATTTATTTTCTTAGTTAAAAAAAGGAACATAAAACAGTAAAGTTTTAATGTAAAATACTTAAAATTAAGTACTATATTAAAATTAATAAAAATTAGTAATTATTTAAAAAATTTATTAAATTATAAAAGAAACTCTTTTAATAAATTTGAGTACATCTACTTTATGACAACCTCAATTAGTCAATTTATGAATTTGAATTATAACTAGTTTAGGTTAAAATAAATTGACAATAGAATTAAAACGTACTATAAATAACTTTGATGCCATTTAAAAAGGTAATCAAGCCAAGTTAAAGGCATTTAACTATTTTTAATTTTTAAGCGTGGATTAAGTAAAACTATTTTTGACAACTTACTTGCTGCAAAGACTGGCTGCAGGCATAATTCGACAACAAATTGAATGCGATGTGGAGTCGAGATTCTGTTGCGAATAAATTACATTGTCCTCGAAAAGCAAACATGCGCTTCCGCTCTCTCAACACCACGAAAGGAAAACATAACCTACCGCTGAATGTATATATATATATATATATCGCGTTTTCATCTCAACCGGTATAGGCGAGATTAGTGTTGACATTCTGAGGTATAACGACAGATGGAACTGCAAGACCCAACAATGCAGTGCATTGTTCTTCCCTTGCATTGGTTATCACTTATACAAAATAAACACGCAGCAGGTGAATTATATCTTATTCATAAAACGGTACATTTTTTAAAAATAATAAAATAACTTTTATATTATTACTTTTATATTATTAAATTATTATACTATTACTTCTAAATAAATTAGTAATAAATAAATTGATCAATGAATTTTTTATAATATTTATTTCAGAAAGTCAAGAGTTATTTTGATAAATTGTTATTTATGTAAAATAAATAAATAAAATAGTTTTTGTCCATCATTAAAATTTGCTATTTAAATCCTTAAATGAAGGAGTAAAGTATCCTTAAAAGAAGTTTACACGAAATTCTCAAAAAAGATTTTTACAAATTTTCTAGTAATTAAATTTTAAAATACTTCTCAAGTATTCAACACTTATTAAAAAAAGAGCATCACATCCGAGTTATCCGCAAAAAAATTGTTCGCATCGCGGGAACTTCGAAACCGGCGAAGCGCGTCGCCGTGATTGGTTGCTCATCTTATCCTCCTGCTGTGCGATTGGCTAACAGCAGCTCCCACGAGCGGCACGACTAAGCTTGAACGCAACTCTGTTCCGCTCAGCGAACCGTCATCGCATTCATTCACGGCTCGCGACGCTGGGCGCATGAGCGCAATGGACACGGCGAAGCTGCGCGCGCTCAAAATGTGACGGTTTCTCGCGCCCGCGGAGTTTATACTGATTATTGAATTTTGTTTATTTTTAATATTTGTGTTGTTGACACATTTCATTTTTGGTGAATTCTTTTTTTTTTTTTTTTTTAATAATTATGACACGTGACTTTTCCAAGCTTCGAGGAAGTTGAAGGAAAAGTGTGAACTTCGAAGTGTTTTAAATTGTGATTTTGCTTGTTGGTTATTGCAAAGCTTAGTTTTTTCAATCAGATTCTTTTAGTGTCATTTTATTTATCTACTCTGTACGCTGTATGGCGATGCTGATTTGATTTATGGTGAGTAATTATTAAAACATTTTAATATTTCTTCAAACTAACATAATACCAAAGGTCAAAAAGATCATAATCGGAACTAAAAGTCAATAGACTGTAACGTACATTAAAAGAATATTGGTAAGTTTATAAAATATAATATCCAAAAAATTTTCAAAATTAAAGAATGAAATGCACAAAGTTTTTTATCAAAAAATATGAATTGTGCTAAGAACATGTGCATTTTACAAATGAATCAGATTTATTATCCGTAGTTATTTTAAAAATATAAACTGATGATTCCAAAGTAATTATTGACATTACTATAGTTGTAAAATTGAATTATAAATAAAATATATGAAATTCTTTTAACATTTAATTATTCTATATTACTACAATATTTTCTTTGCCAATCAATTATTCAAAATCAAATTCGTAACGTTTTTCTCGAACATAACCAAATAAATTTTTATTTGCAACAATTGAAAACAATTTACAAGTAATATTTTATTTTTAATTATTCTATTTTACAAATAATATTTTTTCAAATGAAAACTTGGCAATCGAGAAAATTTATACATATTACCAAACGACATCTTTAACATGTCTTTTAAAAAAAAAAAAAGAAAGAAAAATTCTCAACAAGCTCGCATCATCTTAACAATAATCGAGTTTGACTTTTATCCCTTCGAAACCGCTTAACAATTTTCCTCTCATCCTCGCTGCTTACATAGACATACACAGGTACATCCACGGTTTGTAGCTTTCATAGCCGCAAAAAACTTTGCCGAGGCAGAAAGGTCTGCTGGCTCGCGGTCTGTCATAATTTCGTAGAGATGCTTTTCCGTTAAGGATTTTTAGCGTAACGAGGTGAGCGATCTGGCAAAAAGCGGCTGTGCAACCGCGGCAGCAACCTCGTTGATACACACCAGGTACTACACACCCGCCGCTTTTAAAGCACGGCTGTGAAGAGAGAGAGAGAGAGAGAGAGAGAGAGAGAGAGAGAGAGAGAGAGAGAGAGAGACGTGCAGTAGTCGTAAAGCTGCCGTGGAACGCGCGTTGAGACATGGCAAGATGTTTGCCCTTGTTTTTTTTTTTTTTTTTTTTGTCGAGGTGATTGGTTAAGTTGACTATGCATTTGATTGGTTTAAAAGAACTAGGGTTTTGAAGATAAAAGTCAAATTCGGATAGATTTATAAGTTGTAAGCGGTACTTATTGGTTATTCAAAATTATTTTTTAAACAATTTATAATGTTGATGCAATTGCTATTAAAAAATGATAATATGGTTAAATAATTATTGATCTGAAATTTTATCTTTAATTTGAAACGCTTTACTTAAATTATGTTTCTATATATAGTAAAAAACTAATAATTTAAAATTAATTAAATAAAATTATTAATATATTATGGCATTAAAATAATTTTAAAATGTATATATAATATAATAAAATTACTATAATAATTTTTCTAACAAATTTTAAAGGAAATCATTTTTTAATGTTTAATCTTAATCTTAAAAAATGTGCAGCATAAAAATTATATAATTAATTATTTTCAGGGGTGATATTATTACAGAAAAAATTATGAATTATTATGTAAATAACAGTTTGCTAATTAATAACAGATTTTTTTAATAAGTACATAATCTTATTCATAAAATTGTAAAAGCATATTTATCGAATTATTTGTACTAACTTTGCATAAATTTGAACGCAAGCGTTATTTACAAACTATAAATTCAATTTATGTTGCAATATAATCTGTGCGAATAAAAAATATATTCAAAATTACATAAATCTCGTTCGAATAAAAATAATTAATTGCAAAAAATTGATTAAAGTATATTAATTAAAACTTTCTTGTTAATAAAGAAATTAATTTTCGGATTATTTATTTCATATTTTGATAAATATTAATGTATCTATCACAACCGTTAATCTTTCATTTACGTTATAAAAAATGTATATACAATTGCGAATAGATACAATATTATTATCATGATAAAATTTTATTTTTTTCGATAAACTATGATTAATTTTTTGTTTAAATTCCGCGCTAAATTTCTTGTTGATAGACATCCGCAATATCAATAACCAAAGACTGAATTTGCCTAATTGAGTATAACGTTGCGATACGGCGAATGTAAATCATTATTATTTTTCCTAGACACGTCATTAAATCGGCATACGATTTATATACCGGATTGCTTAATAAAAAATTCACTAGGATATGCACTTGAACAATTAACCTACTAAGATATAATTAATAAATTTTTAAAAAGTTGCTCTACCGACTTTCTTAATTAATAACATAGTTGCGATTAAATCACAATTAAAACATTGGTCGGTTAATAATGAACTTCCTATCTAAAAAAAATAGAACTTAGTTTTACAAGTATTAGTATATAATATGCAACAACCGACAATTAAAAAACAAATCTTCTCTCTTTTTCGCAATCGCATTTTACGAACGGACAACCATCATATATGAACAATCCAAATGCAATTTTCTTTTTCTCATCGAATCGGCTAAAATAGGATAAATTCAATCTCGGCTTTTGTTGCAGTCGCTTCATAAATCTGAAATAGTCATCTAGTAAAAAAGAATAAAAAAATAAATAAATAAAAGCACTACGTACAATAAATACAAGCCGAGTATACGAAAATTTCCAATGAATAAGCACAAACAATAATGTATCCTGAATCAACTTTGCTTACACACGTACATGCGCGCCAAAAAAAAAAAAAAATTATCTCGCGCACAGGTATATATAAAATCACGCACTGAAAGTACATACAACCGCGTGTATATAGCGCCCCGTTGTTAGTCCGGAAATCTGGTCTCTTTGATTGACGATTATAGATTTCGATGCCGCTGTGTATGTTTGATTATAAACAGTGAAAGTGCGCGTGTACACACTCGTTCGTGTAAAGTGTGCGTACCCGGCAATGTTATATCGGTGATCTATGATATTAAAATGACGAAATTATATATAGCGGAGACCGGAGAGGAAAAAAAAGGAGCTCGTTTTTCTCGCAGCGGTTGTCTTGTTACCATTCTGTGGTTATTACTTACTTTTTTTTTTTTTTTTTTTTTTTTTTTTGCTTTCGATTGGAAAAATAGCGAAATTTATGTATCGGACATTTCCTTTTTTTTTTTTTCTACAAAAGATAATTTTTCTCGAGCGCGCGAATACGGCTTCAGTAGGTCGATTATGTGCGTGATTATTGCTCAATATTATTGCAGGTTTGAAGTTAAACGAAGATTCATCGATATTTTTACGCAATCGTGTGAACGCTCGATTAGATTTTTTAATCGGATTCCTCATGTCCCTTTTTTTTCATTCTTATCTTCGGTTCGTCGTGAACTTTAACTAGAAAAATAAAGACTTAACGATCTATGATATTTTTTGCTTGTTATATTAGTTTACGTTAACTAGGTTATTATATTTTTAATTGTGGTAACATGTTGCAGTGTTTTTATAACCCGAGTTTTTACCTAAGTTTGTAAAGTTTTTTACTAGTCGTTCTTATTATTTGTACATTCGATGTTCATAGAACGTTAAATTACGACAAAATAATAAACCCGACTAAATTACAGTTTTTAACTACGAAGACTTATTTTTTTTTTATTTTTATCCAACTTTTCGTTTTTATTGTTTTTTCGTTAATTATCTACTTTCGTCATCTTAATTCTTGTATAGATTGAATAATTACGAACGCGTTAGTTACACGTTGGAAAATTGATAACTTAATTAATATTTACGTAAACGCAAAAAGTGCCATTTTGATAATGTCGACAAAAAATAATCAAAGGCTTAGTTATGCAAATTATAAAAAGATATAGTAATTAACCGAAAGTCGATAGCTTAGCGGATAAAAATACGAATTCTTCAATTTTTCATAAACAAATTAACATTTCACAAGTATATGTATGCACCGCGAGAATAGAAAAAAAAAAAAAAAATTGAAGCACCGCAGGGAAAACAAACAAAAGACGACACGAAAGGCTATCTTTCAATCTGTATAATACATAACATACCAGCAAATTTTTCAATCCACACTTGCATATATATATATATATATATATATATATATATATACATATACATACCGCAATCTCACGCTATACCGTCGATTCGTCAGTTTACAAAAAATAGCCACCGTTTAACCATCGACGTTACACTCTTTTCCACGACGCTTGCACACGTCGCTTCCTCTCCAAAACTCAACGACTAAGACGACGAGGACGATACAAAAAATAAAGAAGATGGTACGCACGTAAGAGTAAAGAGAAATAAAGGAAACAATGAAAAAAAAAAAAAAAAAAAAAAGAAAAAATAAATAAACGACGGGAGGTCTACAATTTTTGCGATTCAAGTCGCCGTGTTATTACCTGCACGAGAGAAGGGAAGAGAACAGTAGTTCCTTCGCTCTTTCTCTCTCTCTTCTTGGCTTAATGTTCAAAGTTGAATTTTAAGCAGGCAAAGAAAGAGAGAGAGAAAGAGTATAAGGTATATCTTTCGAGATGTACCTTATTTGTCGTTGCTCTGATCCTCCTTTGCCATTTATCTAATGAATGTTATTATATCAACTGTAGTGGGGGTAGATTTCTTTATTTATTATACATACATACAGTTTATGCGCCAGTTGTGCGTAAGAGAGAAAACGGGATCGTCGCGTCGTCATTTTCATTTCTTTTTGTTTTGTCATGAGCGCATCGTCGCTTGTGGATAATTATTTATAATTCGCGGCTTGTTTCCATGCGCATGCGCACCGAAGAAACGATAAAATATCTTGACTAGATTAGCACTTCTTTATTCATGGGATCGCCGATGTAAGCGCAAATTCCTTGCTCGCAGTTTATTCATTTTACAAGGTGAACCTAATGGCTTGTCGCTTATTTTCGGGAATTTTTCATACTCGGTAGTCTAGACTTTAACTGTCAATTATTAATTAAACGTTAAGTGGAATTACACAGCGAGATAAATACATCTGTAAGATATCGTACGAGTTGTTTGACTCTTATTCGAGTATTTATGAAATAATGAATATTTTTTAAATATTCTACTATATTCGTTCGCATTTTTCTAAATCTGTCCTAACGATTACTCCGTCGACAAGCAATAAAAATCAAAAGATTGTTGCGTCTTTATTCAAAATTATATTCGATGTATTTACGGGCGCTCGAAATAGCCCGATCGAGAGTAAATTATAAACCCTGCAATTTAATAGTCGTTATAATGCAAAATCATCCTCGTGGAAGTTTTTATTTTATTCTACCAATAGTTTCTGACTAATAATTTTATAAAAGTATCGTGTGACTAATAACCTTAACTCTCTAAATTGCGCGTAAAAACACTTCTACATGATTAATATCTATAATAACTCTTTACATAAGGCTTTTTCTTTCAACGTTTAATAATCGATTTCTTCATCATTTTTATTTTCATATCTAGTTGCAAAATGCACTATTTTAATAAGAATTAAAATAAAATTTAATTTTTGCAAACAAAAATTCTTCATCTTGATCGTGTATTTCTGAAACTTTATACATTTTAATAGTTCCAAATAAATATACTTTTTTTTTCAATGTATAACGCGAGTCGAAAGAATGAGCGTTAAAAATTAATCTTGTTATCCACAAAAAATTAATTATGTGAATATACACTAGATTCACATTAGCATGTTTGAAAAACGGTATTTAAATGACTACAAGAAGATGAATTTTAAACAAAAATTTTCAAATTAGCCGTAACGTTTGAGAATAGCAAAAAAAAAAAAAAAAAAAAAAAAAAAAGGAACTGTAAAATTTAAAATTGTAGTTTCTGAAATCGCTTAATAAATCTCGATCTTTTTTTTTCCTCCTCGATATAAAATAAAAAACCTGCAAACATTTCTCTACGAGTTATTCTGTATTCACGAGTCTTCTCATTCCGCGCTCGTAACTTTTTTTTTCACACAACCACCTCCACAGCCTTTATTTAAATACTTCCATAAAATCATCGTTCCCGCGAAGAATACGACCGACTCCTGCTTTTTTTTTTTTTTTCTGTTGAACGTACCGGTCGAGATATCTCGCATAAATTTCTTTATTTATTTTTTTTTTTTGTTAACAATCAACGACAACAAGGACAAAGCAGAATTCGCGCAAACGAGACGCGACAATTTTAGTCCTCGTAAAATAAAAAGTCATTTCTCGATGTTAGTATCCAACGAGGAATGTATCCATATATATTACAACCGAAATATAACGAACGACGTTAAGCAATTTCCTATCGCGTAGAAAAATTCGCACGCGTGCGCGGGCGAGTTGCTTTATATTCAATTTTCCAACTCCGAGCATTAAAAAGCGATCTCCCACTGAGCGTAATTTTACGATGGAAACGGGAAAACCGCAGAAGCGAATTACGAAATCTTAAGAGCAAAGTTCCTCTCTCTCTTTGTTTCTCTTTCTCTCGGTTGTATCAAATCGCGTGTATCTTTGTGAGGATTCCTTTGTTTCTTGTTCGTTTTTTTTTTTTTTTTTTTTTTTTAACGTTTTTCGAGTTATCAAACGATAATTGAAGGTAATCATATAATTAAATTGTTGGCTTAATTAATTTTTCTTGGTTAAGTCGTGCATAATTTACTTTTGAAGTATCTTACGAGTTAGATAAAAGTAACAGGCATTGTTTTTCATCATCCTCGTGTAAAAGCCATGCGTGTGAGAGAATTTTAAAATTAGAAAGTCGATGAAAATGGAAAAAAAAAAAAAAAAGACAAATAGAATTTATTTACGATATTAATTAAAACCAATTTAAAATTTTTTGTTTTCCTTTTCTCCTTCCGAGACTTTTCAATAACTGTAACCATAATTTACCTAATTTAAGAAAATTATCTTCAGCGCGTTATACATTATAAATAATGATTTGATAATCTGAAAAACGCATTTTTACGTTTTAGTATATAGCGGTTACGTAATAGAAACTTTAGGTATAATAAAGCAACAGTTCGAGAAGTACAAAATACGTTCGGTTATTGAATTATTTATTTTCTACAAATTCTCAGAGACTTCTCGGCTTCTTATGGGTTACTTTAAATGTTTTTTTTTTTTTCTCTTTTTCGCGAATATCAATGTCTCTAATAAGATTCGCAAAAAATAAAAAAAAAAAAAAAGGAAAGATGTTTGCGAAACTTCACGGGCTTTGAAATTCGTGCCGACTTCTGCACTTTCACTCACTGACGGCCGCATGCGCTCTTTGAAAATTAACATTTCAGAGTTCATCCGGATTTAGATAAAAAAATAAAAAAATAAAATAAAATAAAAAATAAATAAATAAATAAAAAAGTGAATAAAATGGGAATCCTAACTCGCAAGTGTAACGAAAATATTATTCTTTCTCATGCGAGTGTTTCCATTCAACGAAATGAACAATTTTGTGTTGGTAATTATATTTGAATTTTCAGACTATAATCAACGTATTACATATGTGTGTGAGCTTGAAAATTTTACTAAATTTTGTGAGAACAAACAGTATTTTGTAATTGAAGTATATGCGTAGATAATTAAATTTAATGAGTTGAAGAATATGTGTAAAAAAAAATAATTAGAAATTTTTCACATCTCAGTAAGCATTACAAAGAAAAATTTATCTTTAAACCAAATAATTTCCGCTTAGTTTCTCATTATTTGATACATCGTCTCTCTCAAATGATTTTCCGCCTAAACACGCATTCATCTCCTCGTCCTCTTTCGTCAAAGTATCGCGATATAAAAAGAAAAAAAAGAAAAATAAAATAAAATAAAATAAAATCTCAGCAAAACGAGAGTCGCGCGCAATTCTCCGAAAGTCCACGCGATCCATCAACCACGAGAGCGCATTTCCAACCATCGCTTACGTATATGCATTCGTTATTTCGTACAAGAGCCTACGGCTTTTTTGACTCTTGTGCACATGGAAATACGACACATCAATCTCCTCCCGCGTTTGCTTCCGGGAGATAATAATGTTGCGACCGATGCTATATATATATATATCTACCGAGCGCAATTCTCTTCCAGTTAAAATGTATTCGTTTTCGATGTAAAACGTTTATATAGTTTAACCTCTTTTCTCTTCTTTCTTGCAAGTTTTTATACGAAAGGGAAAAAGAGTTAAGCTTCAAATCTTTATATATTCTTTCTCTTTAAATTCAAGATAGAGAGAGAATTTCGGGGCCTCATTTGCATAACACGATGATTGACTTAAGAGACGCGCGATCGTGTAAATCGCGGCGTAGGAAGGAAACGGAATTTTATGGGCTTTTACGTAGATCTATGGAATCCGTACCGTTGTGTATCGCTGCTTTCGAGATGTAATTAAATAGACGGTTACCGATAAGAATGTGAAACAACCACGACCGCTGTATTTATTGCTCCGGAAAAAAACGCGGACACTTTTTACGCCTTCGAGGGACGAATGTCCCGTATTTTTTTTTTTATTTTTCTTCTTCTTTTTCTCATTCTGTCTTTCTCGTGTACGTGTAAAAAGAAGGCGGAGAGAAGAGAGTTTTTAGTGGGTTTTAAATATTGATCCGCTGATGAGATAACGCGTCATTTGAATGTTTTATAACGAGCTTACGGAAGAAATTTATGCGCACGTTGATAGACGATTATTCAAGGCATTTCTATTTTTTTTTTTTTTTTTTTTCTATCTTTTTTACTCCCTCTTCCTTCTCCTCTCTCTCTCTCTCTCTTTCTCTTTTGCCAACGAAACGAAAAGTTATATTTTACATGGAGGATAAAGGTGAATAAGTGTTTATTTTATTATTTTTTATCTTAATCAAAGACTTAATTAATTGAGTGATTTTGTGTTGAACACCGATAATATACGAATCGGTTATCGATTATTTTTATGCAAAAAAGCGCTATTAATCATGATTTTTAGCCGTGAGGAACGAGATAATGTTAATTGCAAATAGCGAGTTTAACTACTTTTTAATGAATTGAAATTATCAAAACTTCCTTTTGACTGATATATATTTGACGTATAATTTCCGAACGATTATTGTAATATTAATATAAATTGAGATTTATTTGACTCGTTGATTATCGAATGATCATCTGTTTCTTTTTGTCATTAACCTTTTATAAACAAAAAGTCTTTTGAAAATAAAATACAAACTCAATTCGTAAACTTCCACATAAAAAACGCTTCTCTGCAAAATAAAAGAAAAAAAAAATAATAATAATAATAATAACGAAGAAGAAAATACGAAAAGCACAACGTTCATTCACATAAGTGAGATAAAATCTTGAGAGTGAACTACATAAAACATAAGCGAAGCGCGCGCGCGCGCGCAACGAAAATAAGTCTCGCTTATCGAGCCACGGCGCCCGATAAAACTTGCCACCTACGCCCTTCGTATAATTATTATGCATCCCGTGGTGAATTTCCTTTTTTATTTTTTTTTCGTAAATTTAACGCTTGCGCGCTCGTGTGTGTGTGTGTATACATACAGAAAGCGAAGGTTAATTATTTTATCAAGCGTCGGCTTGTTGTACCAAAGAAGAAGAGGAGGAAGAGGAGGAGGAGGAGGAGGAAGGAGCACTAAGCTCGCTGTATCGCTTAATCCGCGTGTATGTATGTACCCGCGGGCGTAAAAAAAGTTTGTCTTTCGTATATACGCGAACGAATAGGAGAAATAAAAAACGACCTTGTGGATGAGTATACGTGTACGCGTTCGTATTGTACATGCGTTGAAGAAATTGAGCTTTTCGTTTGGAGCTTGTCTAGTGTAGTTTTTGCGGTGGGTGGAATACTTTAGACGTGGATAACTCGTTGATTGTGTAAACTTTTTGTACAGTGGTGGGATATTGTGTGTAAAGTATGTGGTTACATGCGCTTGTAGATTTAATGCATTTTCTTATGGGTGAATTTCAATGAAATACAAATAATTAAGGAATAAAGGAAATTAGAAAATGTATGTAAGTTTGTCATAAAACTGCCATTAATTGTGTTACATTGATGAAAGTTTAGCAAATAGCGATTGAAAAAACAAAATATATAAATATTTGAATGGAAAGATTTACATATGTTATAGATAAACAAATTTTTAGATAATAATATAAATAAATAGGTGCAGGATAACCCAATAAGTAACTAAAAGTAACCTAATGTGACATTTTGTAAATATTTGTAATTATAAAGTTAATGGATAATAATATTACAATATTTATTTTATGGCATAAATAACAAACATTGACAAGCAAAGAATTCAAAATTTATTTTTATTTACTTGGATATTTTTTATTTCAAACACATTGAAATAGGCAAACATTTAAACATACCGATATTATCTCGTATATATTTTGATACAAAAGAAATTTTCTCATCTCCAAGAACAAAAAGTAACTAGTAACAAAATATATCGCCGCGACTTTTGTGTGATACTACACTCGGATTGGAATACTCAAAAAACAAAAACAAAAAAAAAAGAAAAATAAAAGAAAAATCATCGTTTCATCTACGCCCACACCGAGTAACTTAAACGACGTTCAATTGTTACTCGAAAATAAAGCAAAAAAAGAAACGAAAAGAAAAAAAGCGTACAATGTCGTCCAACTACATCGTTATAGTGAACATATATATATATATATATATATATATATATATATATATATATATATATATATAGCAGCGGCAGTCACCACTACAGTGGTAGAGAGAGAAAAGATACCCTTTACCCATCGAAATACAAACATCCCAGATACCGTCTTTAACTGTATCTACTGCACAAGTTAACCGCACGTCTTCGCTTCCATATATATGTATGTGTGTGTGTGTTAGCCTCGCGGTATATAATACAGCCGTATAACGTCCATCGAAGGACGCGCGGTAATAACTGTAATAACGACGTATTGCGCTCTCTTGTACCTTATATATACCTTACGTTTTTTTCTTTTATTTTTCTTTATCCCCTTTTTTCATTAAGGATTCGAGAAGCAACGGCAGCAGCGACGAGACTCCCTACTTGAGATATATAGAATAATCAAAAAAGGGAAAAAGGAAGAGAGAGTAAAAGAGTAGAGTGATTACACGACTGGGAAATGGACGCGCGAGAGAGTTAAAGTTTCCTCTCTCGGACTATTTTACTCGTGGACTATGTCATGTCTTCTATACGTCTCTCTTTCTCTTTGTTGCTCTTCTTTATATTTTCTGCTCTTTTTTTTTTTCATTTTTTTCCCCATTATTTTTGAATCTCGGTGAACGAAATTGGACGTTTCTTCTTTTTTTTTTTATTTTATCGATGAAGTCGTAACGCGAACTATACTTAATTTCGTTGTAATTGTGGTTATTTTGAAAAATTTATTTCTTCGACGAGGCTTTAAAAATTTACACTCTTTTTATTTTGTTCGATGTAATTAATTAATTGATCGGATCTTTCATTATTGTATTGAATTACAATAAAACAAATGTAAGTAGAAATAAAATTACAGTTACAATGTCTTTTACAAACATTTTAAAATTATTGCAATCAATGTTTAAACATTAACAAATTACATCGGATAAATTCTTACTTAAAGTTTGAAATAAATTTTAATTGTTCCGGATATTTCAAACTTTTTTCTAATTATTTAACAGGTTAAATAATTTTCAACGGTCTCATTTTCTTTACAGCAAATAAATTATCGATGCCGAGCAAACTTATTTCTTTTATCGTTGTGTGTATCTCGTTGGGACATTCCAAAAATAACTCTTAAATTGTATTGATTTACAGTTCTCGGTAATTGTTTCGCTTCATTATATTGCAATAAAAATCACTCGAGTAAAACAGAACGGAAACATCGCATTTACTTTATGATATTTTTCCTTTTGATAATTTACCGTGCATGTATAGGAAATATAAATTTTTATCGTGTTTGTTTCATAAGTTGTTTTGAAAGTTGTCTTATTTAGTTGTGTATTAATACACTTAATAAAAAGCTCATATACGTGTCTCAAAACTTTAAAAACTACGTATACTTTTATAACTTCTATGACAATCCTTGCAAACAAAGAAACATGAATGGGTGAATCATCAAAATTTTAAAAAATTAATATTTGTTTCGAATTTCTTCTTCGAGAATGCAAAAAAATTCAAACTGCGCGCAATATTACGAATAAAAAAAGTAGCAAAATCGATTCTGTCCACCAAAGTTTTTCGAAACAACAACTGGCCCGAACTGAAAAAAATAAAAAGAACCAAATGAAAAAAAAAAATAAATAATAATAATAATAATAATAATAATAAAAGAGACAAAAGAAGCAACCGGCAAAGAAACGAGGCGCGAGAAGTGGCGTGAATAAAGTTTGCACATACACACATCGACACCTCATACATGCAAAAGCCCTAAAACGCATATATATATATGCACGTATATACTTACATAAGAAAAAGAACGAGTCTTCTTATAACCTCGGATAGCGCTATTCATTAGCGCGAACGAAAAAATGAACAGAATGTAGATCTAACGGGCAACGGATATATCGGTGTATATAGCAAACAGACGGAGAAGTCGGTCCAGCCACAGCTGCTGCTGTTAGGTTCAACACTTACGGGAGGTATATATATATATACTGGGGGATATATATCTGATTAGAAGCGCGAGAGTAAGCGAATGCACGATTCGCGTTTTTAGGAGAGAGAGAACGAGAGGATCTGTACTGTGTTCTGACACGCTTGAACACGCGCGCATTCGTGCACGGCAATCCCGCTCTCTATCTATCTCTCTCTTTTGCTTCTTCTCTCGTTATTTATTGCACCGAAGTGAAAGAGAGAGAGAGAGAGAGAGAGAGAGAGAGAGAGAGAGAGAGAGAGAGAGAGAGAGAGAGAGAGAGAGAGAGAGAGAGAGAGAGAGAGAGAGAGAGAGAGAGAGAGAGAGAGAGAGAGAGAGAGAGAGAGAGATTGGTAAATGGGTTATTTTATTTTATTTTATTTTTTTTTTTTCTTTCGATCGTTAAAGAGGCTTCGTTATTTTTATTTTTCTCGTTTTGGATGGATTTGCTTTGATTTTGCGCGTTTAACTCCGGTTTTCCAAAAATAGTAGCTCGTTTTATACACAAATGGTGTATCGTAGTCACTGTTTTCTGATAAAACGCCATAAAACGGCTTTCGTACAAACGTAGATTGCGATGGTATGGTTGAAATAAAAGAAAAAAAGAATAACCATCCTATTTCGTTTGCAAAAATCAATTTTTTTCACACCATTATTTGGAAATACACCGTGTAAACCGTTTGAAACTTATTTGGGTTTAGCGTTTGTGTCTGGCGCGATCCGATCATTTTTATTTGGTTAAAGAACATTTTTTTTTAAGCACAAATGGAGAAACATCAAAATGTGAAAAGAAAAACTAAAAAATGTGGAACAATCGACAATAACGATATCTAGATGCGCGCGTCAGGGATTCGTTACTTTAACCAACGTTTCGACAATTTCATTCGCACATTAAGTTTTTTTTTTATTTTCTAATGATCTCAGATAAAAGCACGTGGCTTTATCGGGAAAAAATAAACCGACGATTTTGTAATGTCGCGCGCCTCGTTCGCGTAAATTTACGACACTGAATTTTTATAATTTTTTCTTTTTCGTTTCAAATATTTTATCTAATAGTGGAATAAAATGTTATTCAAACTTCAACGCGCAACTAGATATTTCTCTCGGATACGGTAAATTGTGATGGATAAGGCTAATAAATGAATTTTGCGTAAGATATACGTGTTTAATTTTTTAATACGTCGCACGTTTCTCGTTGATCGTTTATCTAATCTTTTGTATTAAATTTTCTTAATTTACGATAAGTTACATCAATTGAAAGACATTTTTTTCCAATTAATGCTCAGAATCTTATTACGTTGCGAAATTAATACTTTTTTGATAAAAAAATATTACTTCAACTGTACAAATATTTTTAAATTTGATTATTAAACTAACTCACAATGATATTATTATTGAACCACGATATTTCATACACTTCATCCACGTGAAAATTTTTAATCGAATCATCTAAACATGTGTCTAAGCTAACAATACCTATAGTATCGATTTCTAACCCACTTTCCACCAAACAATTCCACTAGACATCCCCCCCTCTCTCTCTCTCTCTCTCTCAATAGTAAAAAAAAAAAGTTCAAAAAGAAAAAACATTCTTACCAATATCCGGTGTAAGCTCGCGATCGGCATCGTATCGCGATATCTCTTTCCTTTACGTACACAGCGCGCAAGGCGCTACCGGAATCCAGGAGCGCGTAATTGAGGAAATCGTTATCCCCTTTCGCAGCCATTGTAACCATATCTTTATGTATACGTGTATACTTCTCTTATCTCTCTTTTATATATGTATATATATGTATGTGTATACACTCGCGAACGCGGATTCTCGCGCGCGCGCGCGCACGCTTTTCGTTTCCGATACGCATCGCGCGCTCTCGATCTATCGCGTGCGAACACAGAGACACGTATACACACAGGCACGCGAGAGATCTCGGCGTTCGATATTATTCCTCTTATACCTATAGCTGTAAAATCGCGGACAAACGTGCGCTTTATGTGTATGTACAAATGGGGAGACGATTGTCGAATGTATGTACGGAGAAAGGGAGAGAATTGCGAAAGGCGAATATTGATGGGGGAAGTGAGAAAACGGAGATTTGCGATGATATTGGTATATAATAGGGTTAAGAGGGAGAGAAGATATTGTTGAAAGATAAGGTTCCGGTCGTTAGTTTTGGTGCCTTGAGATTGAGACGTATCTAGGGAAGATTTTCTTTTTATTTTAATACGCTCGACTATTTTTATGACACTCTCGCTCGTTATTGCGAAGAAGAACGTTTATTTATTTTGCAAGCCATTAATAATTTTAGCGCAAAATTATACTTTTAGCTCGGATAATAAGATTACGAGATTTACTGTTATTTACTTACCTGCATATACTTTAATTTATTTTTTACTTTTAGTTACAGAGTCAAGCTATTTATATACGTATTCAATTATAGGTATAAACAAATACTTTGCAATGTGACCGTTATAACTAATGTATTTTAGAGAGCCGTTTTTAAAAACATTGTTTTAATAACAAATATGAAGCGTTTATTTTGAAAGCGGCGCAAGTTCATTTTTTATTCGAATATTAAATAGTTAAAAAAATAATGGTCTTATGCCTGTTTTATAAAATAAACGATTTATACCCTGAGGCCAATTACAATATCTCAATCTAATATAAAGCCACACGTAACAAAAAAAAAAGATAAACAAATACTTGAATTGATTAACGTTGTTCTTTCTCTCTCTATATATATCCACACAAAGTCCGCAAAATCGTTATTCAGCTCAATCCTAATCCAAAAAAATTCACCACAAACTAATTAACCTTATATCCGGCGCAGTGAGAGCATAAATAAAAAAAAAAAAGTCACAGCAAAAACCGACCAATTTAAAATTTATGCTCGACCAAATTTTCCACCACCTGTCTCCTGCATATCCTTTACGCACATAAATATATATATATAAGGCATAAACCGCAAATCTTACACACGAAAAGAAAGTGAGAGGTCGCGCAGTAGGATTCATATAGCGACAGATAATATGACGCGGGATAAAGCCACCGCCGCCGGCAATGGTTACATACACAGCAGTAGAAACGGAGTAGGAGAGGGGGGAGAGAGAGAAGCGATTACAAGTGCAGCCGAAGCGTGACGCGCCTTTTCATTCACGCCGAATCGTCGACGTATATACACGCGTACGTTTGTTTGTTTGTGTGTGTGTATATGTAGCGCGCGTGCCGCGACTGGTATAGAGTGTGTAAGGTTTCTTACCTCACGCTGTGGCATTTTTACGAGCCGCACACCGGCTACCGATGTATGTATACAAAGACTTATGGATGTATACATGTGTGAGTTTAAGCGTTGAGAGAGCGAGATGTTGGATTTTGTTTATGCACTTGTCGATCGCTATCTGCCGATATCCCGAGTTATGGTACTCTGAGCTGAATACTCGATATACATCGGGTGTGACGGTGAGAGTTTTCCTCGCGCGAGAAACAAATAGATATACGCTTTTCTTTTTTTTTTTTTTTCTTTTTACATACTTTTTCGTTTACGAATTTTCGTTCGGGCTTTCGACGAAGCACATTTTTCGTGGATGAAAAGGCACTTTCTAACGATGTTTGAAGGATAATGCGTATAAACCTGCGCGCCGAGGTGTTCGGTTACCCAGATTGACAAACGATTGTATATTAACGCACCTTCGGTGTCGGTGGTTGAAAGTTATTGTTACAATGTAGTATCGTTAAGTGTTGATGTACGTACGAACGGCGGCGTCCGCGGTTTAGTTAACGGTTATTTAATTTCTCTCTTATATCACTTCTAACATTAATATTGTCGACGATAAAATTTAACAAAAGAATGATTGTTTAAAGCTGCGTGGTAGATTTGTGAAACAAATGTTTTTAAAACATTTTTTGTATCGAATATAAATATTTAAAGAAAAAAAGTAACAAATAAAAACTTAAAAAAGTAACAGAAAAAGAAAATTAGATTTTAATTAATGATAATTTTTGTTAAAAATTAAAAAAAAATGCGTAATATCAAAAAACTTGCCCACTCATATATATATAAGTAATCCATAATATGATAATTAACTAACATTGAAATCTGATAAGCTTACTTTATTACAATAGCTTAGTCGTGTGGAAAATAAAAATATTGTCACGATAATCTAAACAATCACTGTTAAGAGTTAACATTATCGAGGGCAGATTAACTTAACTTTTAACTTATAGCATAATAACTGTTCAACAATTTGTCATAATAAGCGCTAATCGTCGAAAAAAAAAAAAAAATGAAATGAAAAAATTTTATTTTCATAGAAATAAATTACTACGTATCGCTTTGCTCGGTAACAGCTTAACGCGAAGTTAAATCTTAATTAAAAATATACTTTATTAATTTCTCACGCAGCGAGAGAAAATCGATCAAGGAAATTTAACGATAAATTAAATTTTTCGCTCTCTATCTCTCTTTCTCTCTTCTCCGATCGATTAAAATTTCTTCGAAATAAAAAAGAAAGGTTCATAACGAACTAACTCGGGCGATTTAACGATCCGTCTAAAATAATAACTTATCGCATAATAATTAGAGCAACGCTTACACGCGTTACGGTGTATCGTAATTCAATATAACACGGGCGCAAAAATAGCCAAGCTTAAATCAATGGCCCAGCATATACTATCCACGATAACGTCAACCTCGTGTACGCAAAATCACGCGGGCAATAATCGTAGAGGTAAGAACGCTTGGGTGCAACGAACGAAAACACACGAGGGCTTACCGAGCGCTAAGAATAACGCGTGCGCGCGCGGGACTTTTGGACATTTGACAGGAAGTGTTGTGTGTATATATGTATGTATGTATGTATGTATGTATGTATGTATGTATGTATGTATGTGTGTGTGTTGGGGAGTTTCTGACTCGCGCGAACTCGTATTCTCTATATAAACGAGCTAAGAAAACCCGCCGGATATGAAGTAACAACGGGGACGATTTTGTACGAATGTGTGTGTATACGCGGTAAGGAGCCTTGAAAAATAATTTTCGTCGCGTGCGAAAGTCGCGTCAGCTATTGTGCGTTTCGTTCGATCGTTATTTGTTTCCTTTTTCTTTCCGTTTTCGTCGTTTACGTTTTTCAATTATTTTTTTTTTTTTTGTTTTTTTTTTCCTTTTTCTTTCGCTGATCGAGGGAGTGTCGATGTGGCTAAATTCATTCAGGTATTGCGTTTTGTTTTTTGTTCAAGTTGTCGACCTTTTTTTTTTCTTTTCTTTTCTTTTCTTTGATGGGTTTGGTGTTACAATGGAGTTTTGTTAGTTTGGAATTTTATTCGGTTATTTTTCGAATGTACGAAATTTTTTGTTTAATTTATTTTTATTTCAATATTTTCTTCGTTTCTTCCTCGCGTTGATAATAAATTTTTTAAATTAAAAGGATATCGGAACGTTTTTTAATATTTGTATAAACACAATGACATTTTATAATATCGGATATATTTTTTTCATGTATTAAATTAACTTTATTTAAAAGAGAAATTATTTATCGTACATTTTTATTTAAATTTTCGTACGTCTTATCAATTATTATTAAATTCTCAATTTAAGTAAAACGAATAATTTTACTAATGAAAAATTTATAAAAAAATTAAAAAATAACAGTAGAATCAACAAGTGTTTTAAAGTATAACATCTTTAAAAGTATTTTTCGGATAAAGATTACGAATACATATCGACACGTTTGCAAAATAAGACGCCACAATTATTTTAAATTATACATAAAAGTAGTATGTTACAAATGAATCGAATTAAATTTAAAATATTTATTCGTTATTTTCAAACGTCCGGTTTCTCTACAACTCGAACCTTCATTACACCTC
This sequence comes from Chalcis sispes, assembly GCA_949987625.1. Lineage (NCBI taxonomy): Eukaryota > Metazoa > Arthropoda > Insecta > Hymenoptera > Chalcididae > Chalcis > Chalcis sispes. The sequence continues at coordinate 10,996,955 of OX465098.1, read as the reverse complement.
GGAAATCCTTTTTCGTACAATACACACACATACACACACTGACAAACTCACAAACTCGCACGCCAGTTATCCAGAAACTTCGAGCCGATAAATTAACGTTTTAAGGATTCAGTTGTGAGTCTCGCTCGACAATTAAATTTGCTTGAACATAAGAAAGAAAAAAAATAATAAAACAGAGAGTGAGACGAGCCTGAACGAGAGAGGAAAGGAAAAAGAAATGTAAAAGGAAAAAAAAACAAACTCTCTTTCTCTCCAAAGTAGTCGGGGTATAAAACCGCGCGAGCAAATTTCAAATTTATCGCGCGAAATAAAAAGCGGAAAAGACAAACGGCCAATTTGGTGGCTTCGGAAACACGTATATTTATATAAATACAGGCAGACCCTCGAAAATTCTCTCACTCTCTCTCTCTCTCTCTCTCTTTACTTCATGGGAATTGGTACTTGGATTTCTCTCTTCTTTCTTTCGCAAATGTTTGTGACTCTCTCTGTATATCTTCTTTTCATTTTTTTCTTTTCATTCAAGAGATAATTTTCATTTTTTTTTTTTTTTTTTTTTTTTTCTTTTACTTTTGTTTCTGTCTCTCCGCGGGTTAAGGAAATTGGTAGGCTTTGCGAAATTATGCAAAATTATATTGTGCGTATGTTTATTTTGGACGAGATGATTTTCGGTCCTCACTGTAATTGCGAGCATTAAAGCGGTCGACATCGATATTTTGAGTGTTAGAAGTTTCCGAAAAAAATTCTCTTTTTTCTTTTCTTCCTTTTTTCTCTTTTTGATTTTATGAATATGTCTTTTTATTTGAAAGGTCGAGGTTGAGTACATAAAATAAAGGAATGATATTTTGCAACGTTAACGAATAGTTGAATAATCGGTTTTTGAATCTTTTTTTTTATTTGCTTTTGTATATCGACTCATAAAAATAATAACGGACGTATAAATAATAACAAAAGACCAACGTTCGGTTATTTTTTATTTTTTTATTTTTTTATTTTTTTTATTTTTGCTTACGTCCTCTCGCGCGTAATTTTATTGTGTCGAATTTATTACAAGATTATGTTAATATAATCTCCGAGAGGCCGCGCGTCGATTTATTTTTCAAACTCATTTATTTTAAACTCGGCCATTAACACCATTCGTCTTGTTTTGTTCTATTTTCTTTATTTATTATAAATATTCTTCAACGTTTTTCGGAATTTCGCTTGATCCATTATCATACTATTATCGAACATGCTCTTTTCAAGCTTTTTGGTACTTTGCATACATTGAGTATTGTTAAACGCCGAGATCTTTATTTTATTCAAAATACAATTACTCCCTTTTTTTTTTATTTCGCCTCGTTTACATTAATCTCGATGAATTTTAATCAAATTCTTTTTACATCGGCGATCGTTTAACTTTTATTTTATCAAAATACCAAATTGTTCATCAATTTTATAAAACATCTCATGAATATCGGTTAAAATATTAAAAGCCAAATAATCGATTCATCATACGTTTGGATTCTCATCCGAAACAATAAACGCTTCTCCACACCACTCGACACATCTATTCTCTCCTTATTTAATTCTCTTCTTTCCGTTTATTCTTTTTGCTTTCTCACCGACCGTAGACACATCGATTTAGCCAGAAGCTTTTTCGTTTCGAGCCCACGTGAAGAGAAGAGAGACTAGAGAAATGGCAAGACTAACAGAATGCAGTCTAATTCTCCCCCCCCCCTCTCTCTCTCTCTCTCTCTCTCTCTCTCTCTCTCTCTCTCTCTCTCTCTCTCTCTCTCTCTCTCTCTCTCGTGATGTAGTGGACGCGAGGCCGTAACGTTTCTTCGTATATATACATATATATACATGCACGAGATACGAACGGGAGGAAAGAGTCCGAAACGAAAAGAAATAAATGCCAAAGTATTGCTGAGGGCGAGCGAGCGAATCAAAATATTTGCACGACCTCGATTTTTGTTGAATTAAATTTATTTACTATTTTAAGATGGTAAATAAATTTTAAATTTATTATTTTCGTTTAGCGATTTTTATTTTTCCAGTTGATAAATTTAATTAATCGTATAAACTTTTAGTTATGAAATAATTTATTTACTTTTTACACTCATTTTTTTTTTTTTTTTTTGTATTGTAAAAAATCAAAAAGAAAACATCTTTAGCTGTTAAAATTTCATTAACAGTTGTTGAATTAATATTGTAAACGATTATCAATATGTAAATACCAATGTCGATAAATAAACAAATAACACGAAATGAAGGAAAGTTAAAAAATAATTCAGAAATCAGAAGTAAATACCACAAAAATAGAATTATTCTCGCTCGATGAAAAAGTAAACGCAAAGAACTTTAACGCTCCGAATTCCTTCCACCATATAATAACATTACTTATTAATTTAACTTTACGCTATATAATACCAAAATAGATGCTTCAAGCGAAAAGAAAAAAAATCGAAAAAAGGACGAGAAGGATAATACAGATAATAGATCGGCATAAGATTTTGAAGCGCAGCCCCTGTTTTGCAGACGCACATAAAAAAAACCCACGCGCGTACAAAATACAAAATCTGCACGAGTTGTCCGAGCGAAGAGGATATGTTAGAGAGATACAGTCGAGAATGAAAATAAAATTTTCGCGAAGTCGAATTATAAGCGTTCGTTTCGTTTGGTTCTAATGTCGGTCTCTCTCTCTCTCTCTCTCTCTCTCTCTCTCTCTCTCTCTCTCGAGGTTATGCTTGCGAATACGAAGTTTACTTTATTAATAGCGCGCTTTCGAAATATTTTTAAGCTCGATATTATTTATAACAGTTTACTATTCTCATCTTAACCTACAAAAATTAAACAGCGCGATTTAAAATTTACTTAAAAAATCTCTATCAATATTTCACGATTCCTCCAACATTTTCTCTCGCATTAACATTTCAAATACTCCATTATAAATTCAACGTATACACACAAAAGAAAAAAAAATAAAAACATTCCAATCGCAGTCTTTCTCTCTCTCTCTATCTCTCTCTCTCTCTCTCTCTCTCTCTCCGGTATAATCAAATTACCCCCATGGACAATAGAGTCGTTCACTCCAACGTGAAAAACATGAGTAAACTTCGACTCGAGTTAAAACACATTGCAACCATAGCTCGTAAAACTTCAGCGGTAAGAAAGTATTCTTCGTCATGACCAAGAATCAAGAATCAAGTATATATACATATATATATATATATATGTATACATAGGGCCGAGTTCTATATAAGGTAGCGTTTGCGGTTTTGCAAAACGGGCGGGTTATTACGCTACTTGAACTACACGGCGATGTTTTCTGTTCATGAGAAGGGATGTTAAGGCAAGTCGTAATCCTTTATAGTAGAGCGCATTCGGTACATACACGTTGAAGAGATTGAAAAAGACAAATCCGCTTAATGTATATTCATACGCAAAATAGTAGGCGCCGCCTTTAGTCGAGTTATGTCGCGTTAAGAGTCGCGAAAAAAATTTTGCACATTGTGCCTGCCTCTAGCTTTTCTTATTCTTAGTTTGTCTCGTCTCTCGTCACGGAACTTTGAACATTTTTTTTTATTTTTATTTTTGAACGCGTTTTTGTTTCTCCGAGCTTATAGAGACGGTCGAGCCGAGAGATTCTCTGAAGTTTTAGTAGATATTCAAAATATTTCCGAGAACAATTGTGAAATCCTTGGAATATATGCATTTTAATCATTTTTTTTATTTCTCTTTTGCCTATCGCTACTCGCACGTTTAAATGTTTATTGAAAATGAAGAGAAAAAAAAAAAAATTAAAAATTCTCATGTCGAGAACGACTTTTTAAATTAAATGTATTTAAGAGTAAGATTTATTTGTGGATGCGAAAATTAAACGTCTTACTATTGTCATTGCTTATGTTAAAAGTAATCTGTGATTAAGCGAAAATAAAATTCGTAAATAAAAAATTTTTTGGAAATATCTTTCTCGCAATCAACGTAAATAAATTAATTTACATCGGCGTTCATTTTACTCTAACTACTATTTCCATAAGAAACATAATATTTCATATTATTAATTAAGTAGTAAAAAAAGATTAAATCAAAATCAAACGTCGTATAAATAAAGTATATGCAGTAAAGATTACTAGAAATAAGATTTTAATGCTTTATTGGTATTTGTATAAATTTACGGTGAAATTGAATCTGCAGTAAAAGAACCGTTACTTAATACGGTTGTTATTCATACAATTATATATCTGGGAGTATAATAAGTTTACCGGTGTAAAATATTTATCGATACGTTTAATTTGTTTTGTATGTACACATAACGTATATGCTTTATTTATAAAATAACGTTCGTTTGTAGCTGTGTTTAAGATAATAATTGATTTTACGAGAGTCGAGATCACGAATTGTGATAATAAACTATAAAATTGTCGGGGAAATCGTGAAATTTTTTAATTCAATGTGAATCGTTCGAACGTGGTAAAAAGAAAAAATAATAATTTTTGGCTACAAAAGTCAATTTTAATAAACGTAATAATCCATTGGATAAAAAATTTATTTCATTCGTAGGTACATTAAAGAATCGTTAATATTTAATATCGAAGAAAGTAAGCACGAGAAAGAGAGAGAGAGAGAGAGAGAGAGAGAACAGAGAGTTTTATTTTCGTTGATCTCAAAATAGTTTCTCTCTCTTTTTTTCCAGTGCAGCGAACACACGTACGTGCATGCATACACTTACATATATACACGTGCTCGAGTGGCGCAGCGACGTCTTTCGTTAATCCAACAGATTACGAGGGAAATTATCTCACTCTCTCTCCCTCCCTCTCTCTCTCTCTCTCTCGTTCTCTCTCTTTCTCTCTCTCTCTCTCTCTTGGAGCGTGCGACAGCTCGCATCCTGTCGCGGGAGGGACGTTTTAAAGCCCTTATGATTTACCACTCCTCTTCCCTCTTCTTCGTCTGCTTTTCGGGCTCCTTTTAATTTATTAACTTTGGGAACGATTTGGAGAGCAGCGCCGTTTTCTCGAGTTCTTTCCTTCTCTTTCTTTCTCCTTCGGGTATAGATAAGACACTTTTAATACCCGCTTGCTCGCGCGAGAGGTGGACAGTTCTTTTTTTTTGTCGGGCTGATCCTCGTCGCCTCCTTGATAATTCAAGAGGTAAGCTACTTGAGGGAGAGCTTTCTTCTTTTTTTTTTTTTTTTTCTTTTTATATCGACATCATTTTTATCTTGTAACTCTTGTGAGCTTTTTATGTTTGTCGAATTAAACGTTTACGTTCTGACGAGTTTATTTTTGGGTCTCTTTACTAATCACCGGTCACTTTAGATTAAAATTTGCTTGTGGGCTACCTAACGTTATTTTATTCTTATTTTATTTTTATATATTTTTGCTTTATTTTCTAATTTTCGGTGCGAAATTATTGCAATTTTATTGGTTTTAAATATATTAAACGCTGTGCGTATAAAAAAGTACGCATAAAAGGATGCATTAAATAAATTTTCGACTCGATGACAAGTTAGTAAGTCACACGTTTCTTATTATCCTTTAAGCTCTGTTATTCGAATAACCACCGTTAAATAATTATCCGACACAATTGATTCCCACATAGAGAGAGAGAGCGCACGCGCTTTAATAATTACAAAATGACTCATCGCACATCTTAATAACATACAATCAACTATCCGAGTCGATAAAATACGCTTAACTTTTGCATCGTTGATTATACATATATACTCGCGAATAAAAACAAAAAAGATAAAGAAACAAACAGAAAAAAAAAAAACGCAAAATCCACAATCTGCAATAGTCAGTTCACGTTCGAACGCACATATATACGCATATATACCGGAAGCCGTTTTTTTCCTCCTCTGCTTCTTCCGCAGTTAGCGATTATATATATATATATATTAGTTATTTATGTACCTTGTGCGAGCCTCGCGTCATTACAGCTTGAGGCAAAATATGTTGTGGATGGATAGTAGGGCCGCAGTCGCGAGCGCAGCGAGCGACTAAGGCGCCTCTATCCATCCACAAAATATGAGCCGAAAGCTTTAATGACGCGAGGTTCACTCATGGTGCTTAAAAAATTTTTCAGCCTTGTAACCCGTACGAAGACTCTTACTTAGTTAACAGAATAATTAATTTTATTTTGTTGCATATCAATTAAATGCAATTTCGAACCCGTACTGACAGTTCGTAAACTACAGATATCGTCTGCTAACGCATGCGCATTTTGTACACACACGCGTACATGTACATGTAGTAGTGTCAAAAAGTGACAGACAACATAATGTAAATATAAATATAAATTATGAAATTAAAAAAAATAGTAAATGGATTAATATTTAAAAATAAAATTAATTCTTGAACAATTATTATTTATTAAAAAATATAAATTTCTTGAGTATATTTATTAAATATTTATACAGAATAATATTTTTAACAAAAGTTTTTTTTATAAGATTTGAAGGCTTATTAATAATATTAATACTATTATAATTAATATAAATACTTTCTTATGTTATTTTTATCATAACAATACTATATTTGTTTAACACATTTTTTGTATAATCAATGAATTTTAGTCTCTTATTTAACATGAAAAAACAGTAACTTTTTTAAATATTTTAAATTTAATTTCTTCACACAAAAAACTTTTAAATCATTTATCTAAATCACAAACAAAATTATAAACTAAAAAATTATCACTTTAAAATCACTTATTATTAAATTTTTTAATTTTGCGGGATTATATTAGACTTTGCTTTTTCTATTAGTTTATTTAATTCACGTTTGCATTCTTCATCACTGTCACTATCACTCGTTTTTTTTTTTTATTATTTAATAAATTGTCCATTTTTATTCTTCTTCTCACATATTAAGAACGAATATTACCGACACACGATACACTATACTGAAAGAAAACCAAAGAAAAGCAGAGCCCCGTGGTCGCTTGAATGTACATACTGAGCGAAGGAGAGAGCGAGACAGAGATAGGGTGGTCACGTGGGAGCAATGGTGCGCGCGCTCTTATCGCTATCTCGTTCTCTCTCCTTCGCTCAACATACATAAGTCTTATTACGCGTTTCGAAAATATAAGTTTCGATGAAGACTCACATGCTAGGCTATATGAAGCGACAAATACATAGCAGTGGCGCTGTTAACTTTTTTTTCTCCTGGCACATATACAGCCTAAAAGGACGTATAGAATGTCTATACAGCCTAGAAGGACGTATAGAAAAATGTTAATACGATCGAGAAGGCGCTTGCGCGTATGGAAACCATTTACACGCTGACGATGCTCCGTAGGTAAGAGTCGCCGTACGGGTTAGTAGGCTGAAAACACATATACGTGTGACGCCAAAGAGCTATCTACACGCGCAGATTTCATTTGCACGTCGCTCGTTTCTTCCCGTCTATTTTTTGTCTTTTATTTATTTATTTTTTTTTTTTTTTGTCCATATCGATGCAGCCGCGAACGTGCATTCGCTTTGTGCGTGTCATAACTCTCGGCATCCGGTGAGAGAGAGAGAGAAAGAGAGAGAGAGAGAGAGAGAGAGAGAGAGCGCGCGATTATCGTTTGATTCTATATAAGCGTAATCGGCGTTCGTTGCTCTCTCCTTCACAAGTCGCACGCGTTATATATACATCGTACAAGCTATTAATTGCGCTCGCGCGCGCGCGCGCGTAATTTCGGAAAGCCAAGAGCGAGTCGAGTACGTCTGTACCTAAATACATAGGTATACGTCGCGGAAACGCGGGTAATTATATGACATTGTCTTCGAGTCGGCTGACGAACTTCACGCCGCGTTTGTACGTGCTGGAGTTGGGAGTAATTTTTATATACACGCGCTCGTTTTCTTATACGCATTATCGCATGTAGCTATCTAAAAAAAAAGTGCGCGTGTGACTCGGGTTACATACGGACACGCTGCTTTATTGTTTATAATCATTGTCGTTTCTTTGGGATAATATTGTGAATTGTTTTGTAATTTTAAAAGCGCGAGCGACAATTTATTGTATATACGCTTGTGTTTTAAAGTAACTATGTATATGATTAAGCAAGTAATAATTATATGCTTGGATAAAATATCTTTTGTCGAATGAAAAATAGTTACTTTTTTTGACGCGCTTATTTTAGTAATAAAGTTATTAACGACAATAAAACATGTAGTTTAATGCTGTATGTTTATTCAACAAATCCATATTACATGTTTATCACACTTACAAATACTCGGTAATATTTAATATAACGTAACGATATATCATCCTTTATCGCAACCTGCTACAATTTAACTTCCACTTAACCGTCATTCAATACCTTCGTCGTCGTAATAATTATCACCCAGTGCGCGAAAATTCAACACCCGCTCGGTAATCATTATGTACAAAAACTCGCGTTCGCAAAAATAAACTAACGTAAAAAGTAAAACCGGAGAAGAAGCGATAAGTCGTCTCCTCGCGTAACGTTTCACTTTTGTTCAACTCGAGTATACGTATACAGTAAAAATTTTGCTCGTTATAATAAAAATTAGCGAAAAATTGCGCGATATAAAGATATATACGGTAGCGCATGAAATCTTGAGAAGTCCAAGAATCGTATAAGCAGAGAGGGTCGAGTTTCTTACGGCTTAATTTTAACCCGCTAAACGATATGTACAGATATATACATCCGTGTGATCTCTTTCATCTTCTTGATTTTTTTTTTTTTTTTATTTTTATTCTTCTTCTTCCTTACGTTTATGTGCGCGGAGATTTATTAATTGGGGTTTCAGCGGGAGACCGAAGAAGATAGGAGAGAAGGTGGGAAATGCCGGAGAGTGAGAAAGGATTCGACGATGAGTTCGTTGTTTCGAATGTATTTAGGAGTTTTGTGAGGTCGTTAATTGAATGGGAGATTGCGCGTGAGTTATCATCTTTTATTGGATTGTACGGATTTTTTTTCCTTTTTTTCTTTTTTGGCTGAAAAAAATTTTACAGAGTTTTAGCTCATTTTTTGTCGTTGGAAAAATTATCCGATGAATAGATTTGATATTTATGAAAACAAATTTCACAATCAATCAATATATATATTTTACATAAAAAGTATAATTCTACTATCGTTTTATTTCTGGTAAAAATATAACGCTTTAAAGTATCGATCAACATTTTTAACGTTTTTCCATACCCATTGATCACCTACTACAAAAGGCAGAACAGCAAAATAAAGTAAATAAACCGATAACTACCTTATTACAAATTACGAAATTACTCCGAAATCGTATCGAGCAACAAGACAACAATACAACAACGGGATGAAATGCGAAAAATCTCATGGCAACGAGTTAAACAGGACAGAGGCATTCGCTTAAGCAAACATTAATACTCACGTGCACAAAAACGCCGAAAGCTAAGTGAAACAATGGGCGAATAAAGCTTAACCGAGAATAAAAAAGTAAAATAAAGAGAGAAAAAGAGAGAGAGAGAGAGAGAGAGAGAGAGAAGAAACAGGACTCTCACGTCTCCGTTAGTCACTTCGCGAAGCATATAATAATAATAAAAATAATAATCTTAGCGAGAGAAGAAGCAAAGGGGGAGGGAGGAGGGGATGAGAGAGAAGAACGCGAAAAGACTCGCAGTGCTAATTAGCGGCGTCATTTTTACGAAGAGGCGCCTGACAAAAAACCTATACAGCAAGCGGTTGGGCTTAGCCGCGTAATTAGATTAAAGTAGTTAAAAGATCCGGCGAGCCAGTTCTTCCTCCGAGAGAATTAAAGCTGCCGTCGTCGTCGTCGCTCAGGAATTCAGACGACGCGATCCGAAAATCGTTCAAGAGAATTAAATATATATATGTAGGAATAACAAAAAAAAAAAAAAAAAAAAAAAAAAAAAAAAATCAAAATAAAAATGGAAGGAAGGAGAGACGAGTGGGAGAGAAAAGATCGTCGGTGCGCGCAAAAACTGCAGAGAGACGCTTCTGACTTTTGTCGTACACAAAATGAAAGAATAGTGAGGGGAGGGGGGGGGGGAGAAGCTTAATTTAATTAAACATTTTTGCGTGATAAAATTTTCGAATGAGAAAAAATAAAGTCGTGCGCGCGTGCGTGATTGATTTTGTAATTGAGCTTACGCACGGACATATTTAGCTTCGTGTTCTTATTTTTTTTTTTTGGCATTTTTGTCGTACTTTAAAGATGCAATTTTAATTGACGGACCGCCGACGAACTGAAACGTGCGAGTTTATTCTACGCATTTCGACGAATAAGTAAGAAGAAATTAATTTCGGAATGTTTTATCGACCGGTTGGGATCTTTATGATTGTAAATGGTCTAATGAAAAGATCGGATTCGATGATTGAATTTTAAAATGTGTGATATTAAAATAGCTTCCTGCTAAAACTTTATGCATATCGATTTTAGTTCCGATGACTGGTTTAATGAAAAACAATCAACGTCATAACAATTTATTTACATTTTTACTTTTACGTGATTCGTATGCCGATTTATTCAAGCTTTGAAATAATTTTTTTTAAATTAATTATATTACTTGTTGCTAAAATCTCTTAAAAGTTATTGTCGTAATTAAACTAAATATTTTAATGTTTGTACATTTACTTTATTCATCAGACAAATTTTGTAACACTTTCAATGTTTTAAGTATCGTTAAACTATTACAATCACTCTTTCATAGAAAAAAAAAAAAAATAATAAAAAAAAAGAAAGAAATGCGGCAATCTGATGCAAAAGTTACGAAACCAAAATGAAAGTACACGTAAACACACTCAACTCTTTCGCGATTCCAAGCTCATAAAGCACCGCAAAAAAAAAACCCGTTAGCATCACGACGCCCGAAAAAAGATAACAACTTTTAAAAAACATTTCGCGCGCTCAAACGCATATCGACTCGAAAGAAGGTAAACGAGAGAAAGAGAGAGAGAGCGAATGAAGAAAAAAAATTAAAAAAAAATAAGGGAGAGAAAAATTTATCGCGCGTATTTCCGAACGAAAATAAAAGTTCACGAATATTACCTATACATACATAGACACATACACACTCGCACGAATAAGATTAATGAACCTTAACACAGGAGGTAGAAAGAAGCAACATCGGCAGCATGGAAAGGACGAGCGAAGAAAAACATAGCCGAGCGATGGTAAAATAAATAAAAAAAAAACAAACAAAAAAAAAAAAATATAGAGAAAGAAAGAAGAAAGTAAAAAAGAAGGTATAGAAGGGTCGTTCTTTGAGGAATCCTGCCGAAAATAAATGAGCGGCATTAAGGGGGTCAATGAATTTTATATTAACTCTAGCACAGACACACATAAATACATACACGCATATACTGTAAAGGCTCATTTGCATCGGACGCTCATTAAAAGGCCCGCGCTCTTTTCGGTAGCCCCGAGATTTCTCTCTCTCTCTCTCTCTTTCTCTCTCTCTCTCTCTCTTTTTCTTTCTCTCCCTCACACGCCATTATTTTTCCAATACACACCGCGTGGAATTTACACGCGCAGGAGACGAGATACACGAGGCGCGGCCTTGTAACTCTCTCTCTCTCTCTCTCTCTCTCTCTCTTTCTCTATCTTTTACTTTGACTCCGCAAGAGAGAGATAGAGAGCACAAGATATTTAAAGGCGCGCGCGACGTACGCGTCCCGCGATGCTCGCGTAAGATAGAACGTAGTGTATGTGTGTGAGTGTATATAATTTTGCGGAAAAAAGAGCGCGAGTGTATGGGGAATGTGAAAATTTCGAATTATTCGCGGATGTTGTCGTGTGGATATAACGTTTACGCGTTGCTTTTGTTGTCTCTTCCTTTTTCTCTCTCTTTGCTTCGAGTTAACGATGTTCGATGGGCTGCAGGTTGCGGGTGCGCGCGAGCGTTTTAATAAAGTTTGATTAAAGGGTTTGATAGGAGATATGAATTTTAGATTGCGGAAGGTTTATATGTCGCGATATTGTTGGTTAACGTCGATGTATTTGTTTTTGTCCTTTTTTCGTCTTTTTTTTTTTAAGAGACTTTAAGAGTGCTAAAGGGTTGTGTTATTCAGCGAAAGTTAAGCATATCGGTTCATTTTTATACACCGTATATTTTTAAAGAATTATCAAAAGCGTTAGCTCAATCAATCAAGCAAAACGCGAAAAATACTCCATCAAAAAAAAAAGAGTCGCTTACCGATCTACCTTATTAAATAATGACCCTCTCTTCGAAAAAAAGAAAGATAACTCCGAAATCAGACCCTAATATACCTCGCAGACACCTCGGGAGCGCTTGTCTCTAAATCGCAAACCCTGGAAATAACGAAGTGAGGAGAGAGAGAGAGAGAAAGAGAGATCGATTAAGAATGCCATCGAAATGTCGCGCGGTCCAATGGCCGAGAATGAAAAACGAACTGACACTCGACTCTCGCTGTAACGTAGAACAGAGAAGATTTTTCTTTCTCTCTCTCTCTCTCTCTTTATCTTTTTCTCTCGCGTGCTCGCTCATCACTTCATCGTTGGAGATCGTCGAGAGGAAAGAGCGAGAAAGAGAGAGAAAAAAGAAAAGATAAACGAAAGGACAAAAGAAGAGAGAGAGAGAGAGAGAGAATAAGAAGCGGAGGAGGTACATGGGAAGGATAAACGTTGCCCATTTGCATATAGCCGCTTCGCTTTACATCACACATGTGTGTATGTGTGTGTGTTGAAGTTCATCATTTTTTTTTTTTTTCTTTAAAGAGGTATAAGGATGGATCGTTGAGTCTTTTGCCGAAGAGCGACGAGATTTCCAAACGGTGATGGTTAGCGATGGAATTTGTCTGCGTGTGAATTTGAGAATTCTTCGGCTGTACATTTGCATTTCTGATTTATTTCATGACGAATTATTGTACATAGTTTTAAATTTGAATAAAATGTCAATTGTATAATTGCTCTTTTTTTGATATAAAATTTAAATTAAAATTTTTTAATATAAAAAAGTTAAAAGAAAAAAATTCAATAACGTTTATTAAATTCGATTTTTCTCACGCAAGTAAACATTATTTTTTATAAAATTATTCTTACTTCCACGATGACAAATCGATTCCGCATTGAAAAATAAATGAAAATCCGAAGGAAAAACAAAAGATTCGAAAGTAAAACAAAAGATTCGAATGAATCTGATTTTAGGAAGGTTTGAAATTCAGTTAAAAAGAACAAGACAAATGTACCCCTTAACACCATTGTTTTTAACACATGCAGATTTTTCGAAGGAAGGATGTCGGGCCAGAGAGAAGGAGAGAATCTCGGAAGCTCGTCGACGGGCGATAATAAAAGCTCCGATTAATCGTAATTAATCGCGGCTGTCAACCGACTCGCATCACTCCATTCGCGTTTGTTTTACGAGGAACGAGTTTCGGTAGTATACATACACGTATACGCACACAGACACGAACTCACGGATAAATGGAGAATCCAAACGGGCGAGCATCGATCTCCGAAACCAGAGTGAGTGAGAGAGAAAGAGAGAGAAAGTTAAGTGGCCTGTGTTCAACGATCATCGATCGCATACATATACACATTATACCGAACCGCGCGGATATAACAAGAGAGGCGAGGCTGACGACGTATACATGACAGGGCGCGCAGTGAATTTTCGGTTGGAAATTAGGGTTCGCGTTTTGTTGTCTGTTTGTGCTTATATATATATATATATATATATATATATCGGCCCCCGACGCCGCCGAGTGGAATGAAAAGTGTACGCGCGGCTTCGACTTTGACTGATTGCCTGCGTCAATGGATTGAGAATTGAAGCTGTTCCTTTTTTTTCTCTTCGATATGTGTGTATGTAAGCGTGTGCGTCGGGTTGCGCTACGATTTAGAGTTAGTTCTTTGCTGCTCGAACGATGAAGATGTTATCGTTCTTGGTAATCGACTTTTGTGAGCCGATATTTTTCTTTTTCACTCGTAGCTTTTTTTTTGTCATTTTTTTTTTTTTTTTTTTTTCTATAAAAAAATACCAATGAATTTTGAAATCATATTTTAATTTTCATTTAAATGATGCAAAGGAACAAAATATAAAATTTTAAAGTATTCCTCGGTGACGACTAACCCATAATTAAAGATAAAATTATAAAAAGTATAAATAACGTTGTAAACTTTAAACAAATGCAAAATTCCGCAAAAAGTATGTATTCCTTTTTACACCCATGAAATAAAAGAAAAAAAGAATGTCGTGCAACAAAAGTGACTTTATCTCGTCGCTTTTACAAAAAAGAAAAAAGATTATCTCGGTGTTTATCAGCAATATCGTTTTAACAAAAAGCAAAAACACGAGAAACTACGAGAGAAGACGTATATATATATATATATATATATATATATATATATATATATATATATACACAGCTTCGCATGTACTTATACACAACAACGTTACCGAACGAGACTTTAAAGAGAAAGAGAGACGCGAACACGACATACACGCGGCCCGAGAATTTATATGCGTACGAAAAATCCGCGCGATTTTCGACGACGGCTTTTTATTTTACAATATACGCTACGCAGGTGTGAACGTCGGGTGGATTGCTCGTTTACGGGATCGCTACCTATACTAGAGACGTTGAGCTCCAGACTTGTATTTATATGTACGTAAACGTATAAGAAAAAGAAAAAAAAAAAAAAAAAAAGAAAGAAGAAGAGCGAAAGAAAACGTACCAAGGGGATAAAAAATTACCCGGTCCGCGAAATGCCAAACGCAAAAATTGAAAAAACAAAAAAAAAAAAAAAAAAAATAATTAAGAAAAGAAGAAAAATTCGAGGTACGCGGTTTATTACTTATTTCAATACGAAACGCTTTTATACACGCGGACTTGTTAATTGCTCGGTACATGGCTCGTCGCAAAAGCGCGAACGATATATCGCATTAAAAGTGACGCCGCGAGTGAATTATGCGTTTTTGATTGCGCGCGCCACTCTCTCTCTCTCTCTCTCTCTCTCTTTCTCTCTCGTTCTCTCGTGGGTAAAAAGATCTTATAGAGATATCGGGACGGGGGGATATGCTACCTGTTATTGGATAAAGGGCGCGTTTAGCCGATGTCTATATATAATAATAATAATCTTGAAGAAATTAATCGTGTGTATACTTTTCGATATATTTTTGGAATATAATTTTTTTTGTTAAAGCGCGTCTATAACTTTCTAATAAACTTCATACGTATAAATAATAAAGGACAAAGTAAATAAAAGGACGTATAATGGTGAAATAAATCCAAAAGAAAATTTTCAAGTGCGTAGTTTACAGCTCTGTAAATCAATTTATCTCTCGCTTCTCGCGTTGTTCTTTCCCATCGTCTAGTGTCTCTTCCTAAATAAAAGACGCGCTTTTCTCTTTCTCTCTCGAATTAACACTCATTTATGAATTGTCTCTTGTCTGCCGGTAGCTAACTGAGCCAACACTGTGAGTCTCTTTATCTCTCTCTTTTTCTTTCTCGAGTAAACACAATGAAAATTCGTTCCAAGTTTTCAAGGCTCATCGTTGCCACTGTTGTAGCGGAGAACAAACACACTTGACTCGATTTGAAAAAGCTGGGTCAACAAAAATAGGTCGCCTCATGTTTTTTCTTTTTTTTGTTCGTTCTTTTTTACTTTTTTTTTTTTGTTATTTTGAAAAATTTTTCTGGAGGATTTACTGTCTTGAAATGTTTAAAATTTATATTGTTGTGTTAAATTGAATTAAAAACGCAAAGTATTAGTTTTTAATCTATAAAAAAATTGACAAATTTTATTGTGATTATTATTTTACAATTTATAGAAAACATTTAATTTATATTATCGTTAACATCTTTACGTGATTAAAAAAAAAAATAATACTATCTTTTATAAAGATAATGATTAATTTCAAATTAATAAGTTATTTTGTGATTTTTGTTTCAGGTAAGCTGACAATAAAATAAATTTGACGCAGTAGACTATCAAACAAGGTATAAAAAATTGAAACTTGACGCGAAATTTCATTTTACAATTTTCAAATATTTATAAATCTTTCTATTTACAAAATATAGTCGAACGAATAGATATTTTTCAAAATTTTATCGATTACTACCGTATGATTTAATCTCTCCATAAGAAACTCTCACGATCTTAACATTTTTTTTATCATCGTCGTATAAAGTTTCGCCGCTTTACCATCTTGCATTAACAACTAATAGACATAACTCAATGCAAAAGTCAACGACGAGCCACGTTAATTAAAATCCATCGATACGTTATATTCCACCTCCTCAAAAACAAATCACTCGCGTTTCTAATTCCAACCGGCAATTATCTATATCCTCCAACCTATACAACCGTAACTTTCCCCTCCATCGCCAAAACAAACATCGTCGCAACCGTCAAACCCAATATAACCGAGACCTCCTTAAACAAAAAGAAGGTACAAGGCTTTTCGGAGAGGTAAAATAAAAAAGAAACGCGAAGAATTCATAAATTCCCAAAGTGCAATCGAATATATATATATATATATATATATACATATACACACGTTCGTGTCCGAATGTATATAGTAGCTCTCGTGCACGCGCGCCTTTATTTGCGCCGGCGTCTTGGAGTCTCGAAAAAGAAAAAAAAAAAAAAAAAAAAAATTCCACCGGCGGTGTATATAAGACATCCTCTCTTTCACTCCTGGCGCGGCGCCTATTATTTAAAACTAAAGAGAGAGAAAAAAAGAGAGAATGCCCGAGCAAATAATACCGTAAAAGTTTGCCGGTCCTTTTTCTATCTCTCTCATATCCTCTATTCTTTCTTTCGTTCTTTCTTGCCTTTCGGAACTCTCTTGAATCCTTCGAGTCTCTCTTTGGTGAGACCTGCGGCGCTTGACTTTTCTACTATGCGCGACTCTCTCTCTCTATCTTTCTCTCGTCACCTCGTTTACGTTCGAGTACATATAGAGATTGAAAATTATTCCCATCAGCTGTATATTTGTATAAATTTTGAAAATTACGCTTGTTTTACCGAAGAGTATATCAACGCACGCGAACTCTCGCGTTTCTTTTTATCTCGTTCTAACTTTTAGTTCCTGCGCTTAGCTTCGTATTTTTGCTTCTCTCGCGTACTTTTCCTTCTCTACTTCTTATATTCCAAGCCTTTCGCCGCCGGTGTCTCTATCTCTTTCACGATGTGCTTTTTGTCGATTCCTTTCCACGTACACATATATATATATATGTATATGTACGCGATTCTTTCTCTTTCTTTCTTTTCCTACTCTCCTATGCTCCTTTGAACTCGAGAAAAATTAGTATCACTCAGGTGCGCACCTTTTTATTTTGCTACGCGCGACTCATCAAATATATATCCTTCTCGCGAGGCTCATTTGATTTTTCGTTTTCGCGTTACCAAAACGACGGCAGAAAAAGTTCACTCGCGAATAATATGCCGTTGTGGGTACTTAGGTGGAAATAAAAAAATTTTTCGAATTCGATAAAAAAAAAAAAAAAAAAAAAAAAAAAAAAAAACGTGAGTAAATTTGCGAGCGAGTTTGTTAGAGTGGAAACCGCAATTTCATTCTATTCGTTAATATATGTATAAAGATTGAGTGGTTGTTTAAAGCAAACGTTTAAAAAAATCAATAATGTTAAAAAGCAAAAGGAGAATAAAGACGACAAATATTCGTTGTTTAAATAGTCATTACTACTCGATTTAATGCGATTTTCGTGTTGAATTTACGTTTTCTTTTGTGTAACTCAAGTAGTGGCCATAAAGACACTTAGCGTATCCATAAAAATATATACGTATACATATATGTATATATATATATATATATATATATATATATATATATATATATATATATATATTAGTTTACATTTTTATAACACAAATTTTGTATGCGCTTAAACTTTTGTACATTTAAATAGTCTGTATATG
The DNA here is from genome assembly GCA_949987625.1 of Chalcis sispes. Classification (NCBI taxonomy): domain Eukaryota; kingdom Metazoa; phylum Arthropoda; class Insecta; order Hymenoptera; family Chalcididae; genus Chalcis; species Chalcis sispes. The sequence goes on along the minus strand of OX465098.1, from coordinate 10,979,119 downwards.
TTACATACGAAACAACTGCACGATAATTCTATCTCACCCTAATTTTTCGCTATAAAATACATAGTTGCTACTTATTTCTACTGTGATAATTGTAAATTATTTTGAATAAAGATTGAATTTTCCTCAAATTAACATATTATCGAAACCGCATCCGTTTTAAAGTGTAAGTTCACGCAAAATTTTAACGAATCTCGCGATTAAAGAAGGGCAGTAGATGAAAAATTCCTCGCTTGCCGCAAAACGCGTTCATAATTTTCAAAACTTGCGGTGAAATTTACACTGCGTCGTGTAATAGAAAAAGTTGACTAGTTTACCGCCCCTCGCGTTAAATCCGTCCGTAAATTCCGTAATATCAGCGCCGAGTGATTTTTCGCGGTTTTGCACGGAAGAACTAGCTAAAGAGAAAGATACAGAATGTATCTACTCTCGCGCGGAGGCTTTTACAAGGCTGCTCATGGGGAGAGAGAGAGAGAGAGAGAGAGAAAGAGAACGTCCGGATAATGCGTGGAATCTTGCTATACTCGATTTCTAATAAACATAAATCAAACGAAAACGCAAGAGAGAGACAGAGAGAGAGAGTAAATTCTCGTACAAAAAACCGTAGATATATATACCCGCACGCATAAGTAAAAGAGCAGAAGCGAAAGAAGTAGAAGAAGAACAAACTCTCTCTCTCTCTCTCTTTCTCTCCCTCTTTCTCTCGTCTGGGTTCTTTTTAAACTTAACTTTTTCTTTTTCACGGGGGGCACATGTACATCCACACACGCACACACATATAAAAGTAGTGCAGAGCAGAGTTTTGTCAGTAATAGGAACTGACAAATATATAACCATAAGCACGCGCGGGGGACTAGAAGCTAACGAAATTGCTGAGCTTGTGAGAAGGAAGAGATAGGAAAAAAAAAGTAAGAGCGAGTTCGTTGATGGAATGAGGAGAATAAAGAAGAAGGTGGGCTTGTTAGTTTTAATTACTTGAAGAGGGTGTGTTCACGTGTGTTCATATACACGCTGAGGATATTTAACTGTGTTGTATGCATATATATGCCTGCGTTTAAAATATGAAATTTCGCGACTGTGGCATCGTTTAAATTCATGAAGTGGAAGCACACACGTTCGATGGAATTTTGGGAAAGTAGAACGAATTTTTAGAACTATATATTTTTATATGTATATGGCTGTTAAAATATACTCGCAGATTTACATTCAATATGCTGTTTATTTTTTTTTTTTTTCCAAACTTTAAACGTGTTTTTGCAAGCAATACTTTGCCGTTAATAATGCGTTAAATAATAACTAATATTATATTTTGCGTTTCTTCAAAGAACACCGTTTCAGAGTCAATTACACTTTTTCCATCTTTTGTTTTACTTTCGAGTAATTTTTTAGAACGAAAATTTACTGCTTCACAGTGCATTTTATCGTTCAAAGAAATATTGAATATTTTTTTTTTAAATTATTATTGCAAAACAATTGTAAAACGAGTATAGAACTTTATAAACAAATTATTTGTAACTCTCATAAAAATTTTTTATAAAACGTAGTTTAAAACTACATGTAATGTACCTTGTATATAAATATAGAACAGTTAATATCGCAAAACGATAACAAAATGTTTATCGAAAAAGGAAGGGACATAAAAGTGCAAGGACGTTGATAAGGATACTTCAAATTTAATAAACGCAACTCAATGATGTACTAGTCGTATACATGCAACGCGTATATTCGATACTAAAGCACGTTTATATATACGCATCGAGATTTTTTTTTTTCTCTTTTTTTCGTATAAAAAATAATAAATTTCGAGTATATATACGAAAAATTAATAAATTCTTACCACGGCGATTAATGAACCGGTGAACGAACGCGATGAAATAAGTATATGATTTTGTTCGATGTGCACTTATGCATGTACACAAGCGTATATAAAAATGTGTACACCTCGCGGAATCCTCCTTAAGAAATGGATAACTCGCGTCGTTTTCTCGTAATTGTACGGGTAATAATTTTCCCTTAAGGCACGATTTTATATAAATATATATATATATATATATATATATATATATATAAAACAAAGTGTTACAGTAAAACGAAAACAAAAATTTGTTTACATAAACAAATTTTTCTCTTTATTCCGATTTCTCGAGTGCAATAAATCACCAAAGAATTTACTTATCGATCTCGTAACAAAAGGAATAAAACTATACGGCAAAAAAAAAAGAGTCGAAAGGATAAACGAAAAGTAGTCGAACAAAGAAGAGAAAGAGATAATCTGGGAAAAACGGGCGCATGCCGCGTTCATAAATTGATTCTCTTCCTCCGCGTTAAGCTTTCCGCGAAAACATTCCGCTAATAAGCGCTATATATATATGCGCGGAAATTACACCTCGATAATTAAAACTAAGTAAAAACCGACGCGTTTCCGCCCGGCGTTCTTATAATATACCGAGAGTAATGCACGTGTATGTGTGTGTATGTTCAACACTAGGATGTACATATGCATCGTAAGTTTCTCTTCTCTCCATCGGTGAGTGTACTTTTCTCTCAACGCGCCGTTGTTTGTTCTTCGTTGCTATCCTTTTCCCTCTCTCTCTCTCTCTCCTCCTTTCTAAGGCTTCTTCGTTGTTTCCTTCTTTTTTTTTTTCACGAATAGGAAGTCGTGTTATCGGTGTACGTACGAATGCCGTGTGTGTACATAAGCGCGTGAAATGTTGTTATTGCGTTATTATGTCTTCCCGCTTTTTTTTTTTTTTCTCAATTCAAAAGACGAGCGAGGAAGAATGCGCTTGGTGAAAAGTTTTGGGGCGAGGCGTTTGTTGTTTTGTCGCGTGAATTTCCCACGGGTGCGCAAAATTGCTCGTCGTTTCCTTAGTTAAAGGCTCGAGTTTAATTTAATGCACTTTTTAGTAAAGGTGTATTACGAAACTTGTTTGTTTATCGGAAAATGATTGCGCGGTTCCGGTTGAGAGCGGGAAACGTTTTGAACGTTTTGAATTGCGCAACCTTAGACTAATATCGATAGTCGTAAGATTTTATAAGGATATAATTTTTTGAATGTATAGGAAATGATACTCGGTTTGATTTTCAATATAATTTAAAACTTTCTTTCATCATCGTGCCTACAGATATACAATATAAATATACAATGTATATCAACTTTAACTTAAGTTGTTTTAGTACCATTACGTAAAAGCGAATGTTAATGTCTCGTAGTTATTTTATCTCATTTAAATCGTTTAGAAAAATAATAAACGATGTAATAACGAGAACAAGACCCAATTACGTCACAACTGTTAAACAAAAAAAAAAAAACAACGAGTAACAAACAATCAAATTGTGAATGCTTATACTTTCTTCGTTAAGAAAAAAAAAAGAAACACACACGGCAAAATCAAAGTCTTTCTGTCAAACGTCGCATTACTTTTTCTCATAAGTTTCTCGGTTAAATATAAAGGTGGAAAAGAAAATGATGTAAGGATCCACGCGTAACTGAAACAACAAACGCCGTGCGAGCGAAACATTAGTCCGTGTTGAGAAACGCGTTTCCAGCAATCGTCTTCCAACCTCCCCTTTATACAAGATACATATTCCATACGCAAAAAAATATCGACGATAAGTCACCTTTCGTACGTCTTCGATGTGTACAGCTGAAGAACGCTAGTCGCTTTCTCTCTC